>OY787606.1:5046294-5366345 GCA_963678935.1 Umbilicus rupestris
GGCCGACTCCTCTTCTCCATCCACAAGAGGTGGGATCTCATCAATGGGGTACTCCACATACCTCAAAAGGCTAAAAATCTGGGATCTCCGGGTAGCATTCCTCTTGGCTTCAGCGGTCAAGTGAGCAAGATTTGTCTCAAGTGCCCAACATTCTTGGAAGTAGTGCCGCCTAAAGTGCTGACGAACGTGTCTCAATAGTTGCTGCAACATCTTCTTTGATTGGGTTTGCTCCGAGCATCACTGGATCTGCTTCCGCCACATCTAATCTGAAATTCTGCTATGTTGTTGATGCGGAGTTATAGCTTCTGCTTAAGCACTCTCTATATTTTCTACAGAATTATACTACTAAAGAATAAGAAAAACACAGTGCGTTTGTTCACCCAGTTCGGCAACTTGCCTACGTCTGGGGAGGATGCTTCGATCCTCAAGATTCCATTATATCAGTTTGAAGTATAAGGACTCATACCTCTACTTCTCACCTAGCTGAAATCTAATGCTCAGTCTATTCTCCTAGACTAGCTAGCAATCAGAACTCACAGATTTTCTTTGTATAGCCTACACACTCTCAGTAATGAATAGCTACATCTCTGACTCTCAAACTTAGCCTATTCTAATACAATATCAGCACACTCTTCACTAGAGTTGTTGTATCTTCAGTCGGCGACACTCTAAGCTCTCCCAGCAAGTAGTCGGACACTCTGAGTTCTTCAAACTCAGCCTCAGCTCCTCCTCAATCAATGAGTCACTCCGTCACATTGGGTAGCTTCTATCTCTGCCTCACAGCCCGCGACAATGCCTGTTCGCGGCTGATCACCGAGCTCCGATTGTTCCTTCCGAGCAGCGCTCCAATTGAACTTCGGATCAATCCTGAATCAAACTCCACGAGTTCTAATTCCTTCTGCACACCACACCAGTCTTTAACTCAATGCATACACCCTGCTACCGTGGTTGATTTTTTTTTGCAGCCAGCGCGTACTCCAGCACTTGCTATAACATCTTGCATTGCATCTCCTGACTTCAGTTTTGCAGTTTTAACATCTAACTATTATTTGCATATCTCTAACTTACTTGAACAACTCTTTGCGTAAAAACATTCCATACATAATCATGGGACTAACAATCTCCCACTTAGCAGTTTTTGGCAAAAAATACATCAGTACCTATGCTACCGTAGTTGTTCAAGTTAGATCCAAAAAAACAACTACTCCCCAAAATATTCTCCCCCTTTTGCCACAAATTCGGCAAGGGAATACAAGTGCAAATGTTTCAACAAAACGACGGGCAAAAAGTTCAACAATAGAAGATCCAACGACCTCTACAAAAGGTTCGTCAGTAGCGGGTTCAACAACCCTTTCAACATGTTGCTCAACATTAATAAAAATAGGAGTTACCTCAACAGACGACGCAAGAGCAGCTTCCTTAGCAATTGGTTCAACAACCTCCAATGCATTAATCAACTATTTGTCATAGATCTGAAATAGCACGCAAATAGGAAATGTTGTAACGTCAGCTGAAGTATAAGTGTTACATTTTCTTTCAGTTTCTGGTAGCCCAAACTTTAGCCCTCTTCTTTATTCAAGGACTACAAGAAGTCATGCCTTGATTAGTTTTTGACCACGCATAGTCCCAACTCAGACCTCAAGGTCTCGAATTGTTGTGTGCTCATGATATCAGCTGTCTGGCAATCTGTGGTAACATGAGTCAAGATCAACTCCTTCTCCACAAGCTCACAAATATAGTGGTGTCTAATCTCTGTATGCTTTGTCTGTGTGTGCTGGAATGGATTCTCCAATATGTTGATGGTGCTCATATTGTCACAGTACAATGTCATAACATCCTGCTCAACACCGTATTCCTCCAGCATGTGCTTCAACCAAATCATCTGCTGAGCACTGCTCTCAGCTGCTATGTATTCTGCCTCTACAATTGATAAGGAAATGCTGTTCTGTTTCTACTGAACCATGAAACAAGATTGTTTCCAACATAGCAGCAGCTTCAAGAAGTGCTCTTCCTATCACCTGTATTGCCTGCCCAATCTGCATCACAATATCCTACAATGTTGGATGTTGTGTCTTTAGTGCACTAGAGTCCAAGTTTAGCAGTACCTACAGCATATCGTATAATCCTCTTCACCTGGGATACATGACTCTCCTTGGGATTAGCTTGGTAACGGGCATATCCTCCTACAACATAAGTAATGTCTGGTCTGTTAGCTGTCAAATAGAGAAGACTCCCAATCATACTTTTGTACAGCATCTAGTCATTATTTGCACTAGTATCATCGATAGTCACCTTCTGATTTGTGGCAGCAGGGATACGCTTGTGACTTGCCTTCTCCATATTGAATTTTCACCAGATTCTTTGCGTACTTTCTCTGTGATAAAGATGCCATCTTTCTTTTGGTTTACCTGAAAACCCAAAAAATAGGATAGTTCGCCAACCAGGCTCATCTGGAACTCGCTCTGCATCTGCTCTACGAACTGCTCCACCAAATTCTTGGATGTAGATCCAAACACTATGTCATCGACATATATCCTAGCCACTATGAAATATGAGATAGTCCATTTGATGAACAATGTTGTGTCTATTCCCCCTCGCTCATAGCTTTGTTGGAGCAGAAACTTCGTCAATCACTCATTCCAGGGTTTAGGCGCCTGCTTGAGACCATACAACGCTTTCTTTAACACTCCGTTTAAATAGCACACTTCACATCCATCTGATGCAGCTTGAAATCAAAGAAACAAGATAAGTGAGGAGCGAACAAATGACCTTATATTTTTTCGTATTTTCCCTTTACTTCTTGTTTGTTCCATTATTTTATGAAGTCATTTGATGTTTTATTTGTCCATTTCAGGTTGAAAAGATGTATTACATGATATGAAGTGGCCCGAAAAAAAATCTGGACTAGCTTTAGACTAATCTTGGCTTTTCTCTTGGGTACGACTCGAGGTCACTCGGATTATAAATATTGTTTGCGTACCGTGATTGAACTAGTATTTATACTATCACAATTTTGACAACGTTCAAAATGGCGCCGTTGACGGGGATTAGCCATTAGACTAATTTGCTTTTTTATTATTGCTTTAGTTAGTCTACTACATTTTTTTCTTGTTTTTTGTTGATCGTGATTGAGTGCTATTCTTGCTTAATTTGATTTAAGTTCACACTTATTGACGCTTTCTCCGATTGCTTGGTAGGTGTTTGAATGCAAACCAAAGCACGCACGAAAAAGGCATAAGAACAAAGCCTCCACATCAACGCTAGAGCAAAAATTGCCAGATTTTGATACTCCTTGTCCTCAATTTTGCCTTGATCAAACACCAAAAGAAACTATGGATCAATCGAATCCGAGGAGGGAAGGAAATGCCGCTCTTGCGCAAGAGGAAGATGAGAGACCGGTTGGAGCTTGGAGACTTCAAGATAGACGATTCCACTTGATTCCCACACTATCTACGCATGCCACTTGAGAAGGGATCCTCGCAAAGAACTTCACAAGTGTGTTTCTTATGGAGAAGGGAATCGGCTACATCTTAGCCAAGACGTTAAACTAGACGATTCCACTTGATTCCCACACTATCTACGCATTTATGCTTTTGTTTTTACTTGATTGTAGTATAGAATCGTTGTAGAATTTGGGTTGCGCCGTGCGCCAAATGTTTTATTGGTGGTTTTGTTTGTGTGCCCTCGAATTAGCCCTTTGGTTTGATTATTGATACGTAGAAGTTTTAAGTGTGGGGTAATCCGTTGATGTTTAGGTTGCTTCTATGTATGTCATGACTTGTGTTGGTATTCTTTTTATGTAATTTGCTTGACTAGTCCATTTTTATTTTGACGCGCTTTGCCGTGATTTTTTTTTTTGCATGACAGATGGTTTTCGAACTTGTATTATTTTTATTTGGCAGTTTTCCCTTAGAACAATGATTCGGACTACACTGCTAGTTTGATTCGGACACCATGGCCGAGTCACATTTTTTTTTCCTTGCCCGAATCACTTTTGAATCCGGGAAGCTTCAGCTATCCGAACTATTTTGATTCGACAAGGGTGCGGCCGGATCACATTTTGAGCACGCCGAATCAATTCTGATTCGGGGAGTTTTGAGCAGAACTGTTTTTGGTTGACTTTTGGGAATTTTGCAACTTTACTCGCATTTTTTCAAAAACTTTTTCAAGCATTCTAATACACTAGTTCATGAATCTTGATTTAAACGAGCATATCTAAGTAAACTCATCGTTTGAATTGTCGCGCATTTGTCTTCCAATCTTTCGCCTAGCTATATGTTTCACATTGATTTATCTCTAATAGCTAGCTGTTTTAGGTGTTGCCCTAACATTTGTGAATTCAGGTATTGCGCTAACATTTTTCTTGAGTTTCAGATTTACCGCAACCGATCGGAGCATCATTCCCAGGCATTAGCCGATGCGCATTTGGCTACCTCCACACGAGCGAAGTTCCTTCGAAACTCTCTTTAATTCTTTTACTTTATATTGCTTAAAGACTAAGCAAATTTTTAAGTGTCGGGTGTTTTGCACTTGCGCTTTTATTTGTTTAACAATATGATTCTATGCTATATATTTACTTTACGCGCATTATACTCACATGATTGTTTTCATCCTAGCTTTAAGTATTGATCACACGAAGTAACGTTTGCTAAGCAATTAAGTAGTATCATTTTAAAAAAATTTGGAATAAGTTGTGCTTTGAATTCATGAATCATATCTTTAAGTTGATTGACATTCTTTGTGATGATTTTATTCACATGATTCGGTGTTTCGACTAGCTTAGTTCGATTTATTTTTAAGCTCTTTCCATGCATGAAAAATGAAGTTACGTTTAGCGATCACAAAAATAAAATAAAACTAGTTTTCTATAAAAAAAATTCGTACTTGTTCTTGTTTGCTTTTAGGTGACTTTAGCATTCCTATTTAGCCTTCGCATTTGTTTAGCTCACACTTCATGCTCCATTATATATCACTTAGACACATTGTCAAATATTAAGTGTGGGGTCAAATAAAGTGTTTGCGCAAAGAGAAAAAAGGCGCAAAGAGAAAAAAAATTATATTCTTAAGGTTTTACAAATGCCGAGGGTTAGGAAGGTAAGTTCCCCCCTTGAAAGCATTTGTATAAACACAAAAATATATATTTTTTTTTGGTGAAGGAAAAGTTTTACAAATGCCGAGGGTTAAGAAAGTAAGTTCCTCCTTGAAAGCATTTGTATAAACGCAAAAAAATAAAATATTAAACACACTTAATTCTTGACTTTATGCCTTTTCCGTAAGTTCTTTTGCATGTGTGTGAATAAGGCATTTGCATTTTGCTTTTAGGAAACATCAAAGGTATGACCATCATAATTTATTACTTAAACATCAAGATTTGTACAAGTGAATTTTCAAATTTTCACTCTCGAAACTCCTCTTCTCTTACGGATTATGACATATAGTCTAAAACTTGGGAATGAGTTTGTTGTCATGAGCTTATGGACTTGCCCTTAGCAGGCATATGTGATTAACTCGACAAAATTTTTGTGTAAGCGACGCTTTTTTTTCATACTAATTGCATTGGAAATTGAGCGGTAATTTGAATTTGATGAATGCTAGTTTTGATATCGAACCTATGAATATTTGTTGTCGCAATGAAATAAATGATCCTTAGAGTTTCCGTGAAATGAATGATTTGCACAACTCTATTATAATGATGGTTGATAAAAGAACTACTTGCTTTGCGAACTATATTTGGATTTTGAACTCTAATGGATGATTACGAGTAGGCTTTGTGAGTATTCCTATTCTGAAAACTCTCACGAGACTGTAACTCGTCCACTAGGGTAGCCTAGGGGATTAAAGGCTTGATGCATATGCTAAATGCATCCGTGATTCCTACGACAGTGAGTTAGGAGTAGATTAATTTTCTTTGTTCAGTTATTCTTATGTTAGGTAACATAAGTAGGGGATGGATGTGTTTTATGTGCGTAAGATTTGCTACATGCTTTGATACTGTCATACATGATATAGCATCTTACTCTGCTTGACTTTTGCATATGGTTGTTCGGGACGAACAAGACTTAAGTGTGGGGTGTTTTGATGAACAGAGAAAATGACCTTCTATTTTTCCGTATTTTCCCTTTACTTCTTGTTTGTTCCATTATTTTATGAAGTCATTTGATATTTTATTTTTTCATTTCAGGTTGAAAAGATGTATAACATGATATGATGTGGCCGGAAGAAAATCTGGATGAATTCCGGTTGATCGAGAGCAAAAACGAGCAAAATTGAGCAAAAGGCAAAAGTGATTCGCCCATGGCAGATTTGATTCGGCCGGGGGTGCACCAATCACATGTGATTCGTGCACTCTTGGTCGAATCAACCTTCATGCTGCCCGGATCAAAAATGACTCGAGGAGAATTCGCCCGAGACTAAATATGGGCTGAGTGACCTGTCCACCTTTGAAGGTTTTCCGAGCACATGATTCTTATCCGATTGAGGCGTGCTATAACTTGTTGGAAAGCTAATTCAAAGGGCTACAACTGTGTAGTTTACATCAAGACATAACTCGCAAAGTAGCACTACAAAGTTGATTCGCGCAAGAGGAATTTAAGGCTTGGCCGAATCAAAAGTGATTCGCAAGGAAAAGTGACTCGCCCAGCTCCGAAACAACACTGAGAGTTTTATTCGGACACTCTGTCCGAATTAACTCATTAAGCCTTGCCGGAATCACTTTTGATTCAGGCACGACGGGTAAATATAAATAGATAAAAGATGAGAAAAATTAGATTGTGCCTTGGGGTGCCTCCGGCGCCTAGGTTCCTCCTTGGGACAAACCCTAAATCGAAAACTTGAATAATTGTTAAGGATTTGGAGAAGACACACAATTGGAGATTATACACTTTACTCATTCCCTACTTCTTTACTTTCCCTTGTTATACAATTTCATTATGTTTTGTTTCAAACTCACCATGAGTGACACATGAGTGAGTAGTCTTTTAGTAGTAGGGATCCTTAGGTTGTAACTCAAAACATGCAATTTTATTATGAATAAGGTTTTTGGATTGAAAATTCTTATGCTTGTGGAGACCGTGGATACCAGTTCCAACTCTCTGTAACCCATTTTGTGCCAATCACATTCACATCAACTGGTCGTGGAACCAGTTCCCAGACATAATTCCTGACAAACTCTCCAAGTTTCTCCTCTTTAGCCACAACCTAGTATTCATTTACTATGTCATCCTGTACTCATTTCGGTTCGATGGTAGATACAAAGCAAGCGAAGTGAACCATCTCTCTGTAATTCTTCTTAACCCCTTGATTGACCATAATCCCACTTGGACTTCCAATGACATTGGTCAAAGGATGGTGTTTTTGAACATGACGTGAAGGAATTACCTCGATCTCCTCTGCCTCATCAGCACTCTCCTTAGCATGTTACTCTACAATAGGTATCTGTGCATCTGCTATAACATCCTCTATTTTGTCGTCATCATCATTTACAGGATCTACATCAACAGCCTGTGGAATCCAACCTTCTGCATTGTCAGTGGTATTCAGTTCTCCAACATCTACTATAACATTCGACGACTCAATAATAGTCTTTGTCCTCCTATTGTAGACTCTGTAGGCAAGACTATTACGAGAGTATCCTAGGAAAATGCCTTCATCACTTCTAGCATCAAGCTTCTGCTTGTACTCTCTATCATCTAAAATATAGCACGTAGTACCAAATACATGAAAATATTTAACAATGGCCTTCTTACCATTCTAAATCTGGTAGTACATTTTGTCAATACTCCCCCGCAGTGTTACACGGTTAATTATGTGACAAGCAGTGCTAAGAGCCTCTGACCAGAAGTGCAGTGCTACAGCTTTGGCTCGTAACATCGCCATTCCCATTTCCACAATTGATCTATTTTTCCTTTCAACTACTCCACTGTGTTGCGGGGTCAGTGGTGAAGAGAATTGGTGTGCAATGCCTTCCTACTTGCAGAACTCTTTAAACGACTGATTCTAAAATTCTCTGTCATGATCACTTCGGATAAATACAAGGGGTAATCCTTTCTCACGCTGATAATCAGCTCAACAAGATGCTCATCAGTCTCTGATTTTTCTCTAAGAAACTCAAACCCAAGCATATCTAGAAAAATCATCAACACTTACTAGAGCATACCTTTTTCCACCAACCCCCTCTACTTGGAATGGTCCAAAAGATCCACATGGAGAAGCTCAAAGATACGCTTCGTGTTTATCTGAGTGGTTTCTAAGTGTCTAGCTCTAGTCTGCTTCCCAATATGACACCCTCTACAAACTCTGTTCTCCTCTCCTTTGATAACAAGAAGCCCTCTCACCAGCTTCTTGCTTGACAGCTCCTTCAGAGCTTTTAGATTCAAGTGCCCCAATCTCCTTTGCCATAGATCAATCTCATATGTCTTAGTAAGTAGATAGTTTGCATCAGAAACAGCTCATGCAACATCTAAAAATTAGCAGTTGTTAGTAGAACGACTGCCACGCATCACACAATCACCATCAGCATTGAGAATTCTACACGAATTTCTAGTAAAATTGACGTCACAAAAATCATCACATATTTGGCTAATACTGATGAGATTTGCATGCAGACCTTCAATGTAGAGTACGTTTTTCAGACTAGAAAATCAAGGTAGTTCCATGACACCTGCTACAACAACTTTTCCTTTTCCACTATCACCAAAAGTCACTGATCTCCCATCCAGTGGTGTTAGATGCTTAAGAAAGGTTGAATTTCCTGTCATATATGCTGAACAACCGCTATCAAAGTACCACATGTCTTTGTTCAAGTTGACAATTGAACTATAGGCAATAAGGCATACCTCCTTTCCATGTCTCTTTGGTCTCCATTCTTGCATCATGCATGTCTGAGTACGTCCATACTCAGCTAGGAACTTTCTGCACTTTCTCTGTATGTGTCCTTGAGTATGACAGATCCTGGTATCTCTAGTCTAGGGAGTGTTTTAGCGATTGCTATAGGTAAAGCTGGAACTTTTTCGTACAGTCTTTGCTCTGACAAACTGTGTCTTGCCTTTGCTACTTCCAGATGTGTTCCCAATACCAGACTGTCCTGCACCGTACGTCTAAGCACCACGAATCTCATTCATATCTTTCGTTCTAGAATTCATCATTCTTATTCTCTTTCTCATATTAGCCAACTCCTACTTCATCCAGACTTTATTGAGTCTGGTCTTTGTCACAGCAAGCTCCTCATCCAGACCTTTCTTTTGCTCCTTTAACTGCATGATAATGACACTGAATTTTCCATTCGTCTTCACCACTAGCTTCCACCTGGCGTACATATCTCTCAAATTTCTCCTCAGAGTCTCCTCATTGATCTCCTCACCATCACTAGAGTTAGTGTTGTTGTCAAGGTCTGTTTCCTCGGCTCCTTCCTTAGTAGTTAGTAAGACAAGATCTGTGACATCCTCAGCATCAGTGTAAGCGTTTGCTACAGTTTTTAGTGCAACAAAGTTACTCTAATCTTCTCCAGTATCACTGCTCTCAGACTCATCATCACTATATGTGGCTACTATGGCTTTCTTTTTCATTAATGTGTTAGCACAGTGCCTTTGTATGTGACTGTATCTATGATAAGCTTTGCATTGAATCTCTTCATCTGGATTTTGATCATTCTCCCTACGCTTGTTTTTTTTTGAAATCTATCATCTTTCCTCACGGGATATCTTTGGTCACTACGCTCCTCCTTCTTCCCTTGGTATCCACGGTCTCCACGAGCTTCGTAATTTGATCTTCTCTTATCCATCTTTTTCATGAACCCCCCAAACTATTTGGCCATCATAGCTACTTGACTATCCTCCATCTCATCATCCGACTCTGAGTCAGCGTTTGTTACAATAGACTTCAGTGCAAATCCTCTAGTCTTCTTCTCTGTAACCTTTCTGCTGTTCATCTTCATCTCATAGACTCTGAGAGATTTTGACACATACTTCCCAAGTATTCCCATTTCATTCACTATATCCATCAAACGATTGTTGAAGTCAACTTTGGTATCATCACCCTTCATCATCATCAGCTCATAGCTGAGCCTCAGCATTTGCATTCTGGTTTTCTTTACCTTAGCATCTCCTTCAAAATTTGTTTCCAGAATGGTCCACGCGACCTTTGCTATCTCAACACCAGCTATCAACTTATATTCCGCTTATCTACAGCAGCAATAATAACAGACAAAGCTTGACTATTCCCTTGAAACAGTTTCTTCTCATGCTCAGTCTAGGCTACTTCTGGCTTTGGTGCTCTTACTCCAATAGCGTTTGCAGCACCTGATGGTACAGCCCAACCTTCAACAACAGCCTTCCACGCATACTCATTTACCGATTTGATGTATGCTTTCATCTTTGACTTCCAGTAGCCAAACTCATCTTTCTCCAAATTGGGAGGTTGCCCCATATCTCTTCCACTCATTCTGAGTTTCCTCCGATCTCACTCTGTGTGTCGGATGTCTGCTCTAATACCACTTATAGTTCTATTACGGATGGTAGAACTCGTCCCAGCAGTTGTTATGACAACTTCTGAGGAAACACATTAGGAATGTTTCGACTATTTCAAGTGAAAGTAAATACGAGACAAAAAGATTTGGTAACACACTTCGGGACAATGTGTCTATAATGTGTAGGGGTTCTCCAAACCCCAACAAGCAGCAATCCACTAATAACGATCAGACAACGAAATACACACTTGCAAGACTCCCACTTCAAGTCCTTCTACTACTGACTCGTCTGGATGCGCACTAATTTCCCCTCAGTATAGAGATCCCTCTTTATGGCTTGTCACAACAGCTTCGTTCTCCCTAACAGCTGCTCGTCCACTTAACGTCCTCCCGGATAGCTGGACACATCTGTTTTGCAACAGGATTTGTGGAACGTATATCTTCAGCAGATACTCCTGGTTCTCGTGCTTGAGTGCTAACTTTGCTCCGATCTCCGATGGGTGCCAATCACTTAACCATAAATTATCTTGTATATTTCTATAAATCAAGAGAGATGCATTATCGTTCGTGCTCTTCAACTTTGTTCCACCTTCTTTTATAGCGCACGTCAATCTCCTAAAATATCTCAAACAATATTCAAAAAGAATATATTTGAATATTTGTTGATTTTATCTTCATCTTGTTGCCAAACCAAGAGATTGCGTTTCCAAATATAGTTGAAAATATTCTGGGTCTTTATCCAGCCAAGACTCCAATAATATCAGAGATGTGCCCCTCGCCCTTGATTCTCGGGATCTGCTGATTCCTGAGAATATATACCTTTAGTTTACAGCCAGCGCGTACTCCAGCACTTGCTAACATCTTGCGTTGCGTCTCCTGTCTTCAGTTTTGCAGTTTTAACATCTAACTATTTTACGCACATCTCTAACTTACTTGAACAAATCTTTGTACAAAAACATGCCATGAGACTAACACATTGATATGAGAAATCTTGGCGAAAATATGTTTGATGCAAAAGTGGTAGAAAAGGTGTTAAGAATGTAGTTAGAAAAGTTTACACGCATCTTTTGTGTAATTGGGGAGCTCAAAAGCACCAATTGTCTTTCAACTGATGAGTTCCAAGAGTTCACTTCATGTTCATTAGCAAAACTTAAAAAAATGATGATGAGATCTTGATTGAAAGTAGTAGTGGACAAAAGATTTAGACAAGGGGATTCATGGACAAAGGGAGAGAAAGTGCCAATGGATCCTATTGAGGAAGAGGTAGGGGGTCGGAAAGGGATCAGATCAACTGAGCTTTGGTTACATGCTAGAAACGACATAACCATAAGTCCTAGTTAGAAGAATACTGCCAGATATATTTAATTTAATGAAAGTGATAAAATGCTTCACATGGCGTTTATCGAAGAGAATAGGGCATCAATAGAAAAGTTTGGCTTCTAGATTCTGACTACAATAATCACATGAGTGAAGATAAATAGTGGTTTACTGATCTGAATAAATTGTGCAAGCATCATGTCAAACTCAACAATAATCGAACAATGGATATCATACGAAAGGGTAACATTGGTCTTGAAATTAAAGGAATAGTGATGGGTAGTATTTATCCGCTCATTTAGTTATCTTAACTTACGCATTAATATATGTGTATTAAACATCACTTGTTTAATGTAGTTTTGTATCTCAGGTGCATTTGAAACGCTAAGAGAGAAACCGTGCTAAAAATATCCTTTATTTGGTGGTTTTGTCACATCAAACAGAACAACCATTTGTACTCTATAGGCTTGCTGGGCGCACATGGATGATCCGATGAAGACGAGCCACATATCATTATAAAGCTGACTCGAAGATCTACAACTTTCTAGTTTATATGAGAAAATTCTAAAGTTAAAAATTTCAAATGAAGAATCTAATACAGAAGTCAGTGAGCACAGCGGGCAATGAAGAAATTAACTCCCTGGGCAAAGAGTTAATTTGCAATTTGTGAGTGGAGATAATTCGTATACAGAGCCCGCATCCCACTGAGATGACGTCATCAACGAGGCATATTTTCTGATTTCCAAGAGTTCAATTTCTATTTTTATAAAGATACTATTTGCCAACACATAAAGATTGCCAAATATTGGAGTTACTTAAAGAACAAGATAAGATCAAATTTAGAGAAAATTCCATGAAGATATATTCCTAAAAGAATTAGGATTGATAACCTTGTACATTATATAAAAAGACCTCCTAAATCAAAATTAAATCATCAAGCAATCAAGGGCTAGAGGCCGAGAAAGGAGCTGAGGCGATGCGAAGTCTTGGAGGACTTCAAGTGACATCAACGGTCTTCTTTTACTCCTTTTTATTATTATTAATGATGTCTTTAGCAAAGTGTAGCTAAATTCTATTTTTAATTCAGCATATAATCTTCTGACGACAATTTTTGACATTTATTCGTAATGCCTAATTCATATTTCTTTTATAATTATCTATGCTTGTTTTATGATCTTAAATTACTGGATTGAGTGGATACATGAGTGCGATATTTTTCTATGTGATTTATTTTCTAACACTATAGGAAACTTTACCTTAAAGACAAGTATTAACGACTACGCTAATTATCATCTTTGACGGAATATGTTTGTCTAATTATAATCTATCACATTTTCCGGGATATATCACTTAGTACATTGCCTTTGCCGGACTACACTGCAAGATTTATAATTTATGATATTTAGTGTCCATTATAAAGATTAGTCACAAGTGATTGTTCTATATTGACACCTCTCATAATTAGAAATTTCTTTGTTTTATTTCTGGCTATTCAATCACACAATTTTCCCTAATCTATTTTTTTTCCTTTTAAAATAACTTTGCCTTAATTAGTTTCTTGTGGGATAGACCCTACCAGTGTTACATTGAAGAAATTAATTTGGCCCGTCCGATGATGTGCGTTAAATAACTCATGTCATAACGAGTGTTCACTTCAGTCTGATATAAAGAATAACTTGCTTAGTATTGGCCACAGTGGTGTTGTCATAACAAATCCAGATGAAGTTTGTACATTATACCATCCACAGTGGTTTGTTAATTACCAATGTCGGCAAGTCAAATATTTATTATTTACCATGCATATTTATTTTAAAGCAGTAACCGAAGATGATTCATGTCTGTTGCATTTATGATATGATCATCTCAGTTATACGGGACTGGGAACACTAAAAGTTCGGAAGACAAATAATAAGTCCGCCAAAAATTAAGATGTCAAACAAACTTTGTTAAGAGTGAAAAGCAGACATGGTTCCATTTCCAATAAAATTACCTCACGCATGATACAATAAAATTAAGGCTTATTTCTCAATTAATGGATTCAATGATGTCCATCCGAAGATACACTATTTAAGAAAACTGAAAAGGAGATAACATATGTATGGTTTCATTGTATGCTGATGATTTAACTGTTACCAGAACAAAATCAAGAATTATGAAGGAATTCAATTTATGCCAGGGCCATGATTATCATATATGATTTGGGGAAACGAAAGTACATTCTTAGAATTAAAATCATCCAAGATAGTTCAGGTGTTAATATGCACACCAAGGTAAATACATTCGGAAGATATGGAGAAGTTCACGATGGATCAATAAAATTTAGTAAGAGCTTTAATCGTTTTGGAAAAACCAGTTGGTTAAAGAAGACTCGAGTAGTAGAGTTATGCATGAAATTTGACGCGCTGCTAGTGTCTTGAACCAAACCAACAGGTTGCTATAGCAACCTTCTGGGTCACTTAAGGAAATAACTTACGACTGCCGTACCTGAAAGATTCAAACAATTTGGTTACCTAGTTCGGCCACAGCTTACGTCTGGAGGACTTATCTTCAGTTTTTAAGATTCCACTATACACGGTTAAAGTAGAAGGATGCCAGATCTCAGTCTATGCTAGACAAACCTTTACTTTTAACCTAGCTTGAACCTTATCTCAGTTTGATCACAAAGACTAGCATTCACTGTCAACTACTCAACTATGTAGTAATAGAATGCTACAGCTCTGACCACACAGACTTAGCCTATTCTTGACAAAGTGCTATGACAGGATGCTATAGCAACTTACTATATCAAGTTGCTCCAGTAGCTGATGTCCGCGACTCTCCAAGCTCTTCCGGAAGAGCAGTCGGTCCCACGAGTTCTCCAGATGACTCTGAAAGATCAAGTTGCCTCACTCGCGATGATTCTTCAAAGACTTGTACTTTATCTTTCAATGAGGCTCCGCTCCAGTTGAAATCTGATGATCAAGCGTGGATCAGACTCTAATAGTCACAATCGCTCTTAGCTCGTGCACTCACAACTCTCTATCTATGCTCTTTAGCTTCTAGCTCTTGCTCATTGCTCATTGCTTATGCGAGTGAGTTGTGTGTTTCTCCTTGCGGGCGATGCTCCCTTATATACTTGTAGGCCACGGGGATAATGCTCTTAGCGATTTAGAACTCTTTCTGCAGTTCTGATCTTTTCCAAGATCTTAGGAGTTTTTTGCAATATGGTTGTAACAACTTTCTTTCTAAAAACCTTTTTTAGGAGCCATATCTTTAATCCAAGCTTTGTTAGTTGATTTGGGCAATCTGCTGCTGCGAGAAATTACAAAAACAATTACGAAACTATCCTCGAACATCGAACTCAGACTCTGGGTAGTTGGCTGAAAGTCCACGGTAGACTGTCTTCAAGATGATCCAGCTGCTAACTTTACAGGTTGCTATGGCCACCATAACAACTTGTATACGTTTTGTCAATGGATTCCATAACCATAACAATCTCCCCCTTGATATTTTTGACAAAATCCAAGGCCTCGGACTTGTATGCACGGCTATAGCTACAACTAAGGCAACACATTTCAACTCACGCACTAGCTGTTCTACATTCTAGCAACCAGTTCTTTATCCCAGAGTATCACGACCCACATACGGCCTCAAACAAACCCAAGTCAAAAACAGAATGTTTCTACCTATTACACAAATGTTGTTGTTCTTCTCCCCATTTTTGTCACAAATGATAGGGAGGTAGGATCAAACTTGGACTTCATCTTTAAGAGATAGAAGGGGGCACCTACAAGTTCTGCACTTCTGTCCCTCGTGTACCATAGACCATAGTTGGAGGTGCCGCCAACATATCTAATTATTCTTTTTACAAGCTGCATGAGACTCTCCTTTGGACAGGATTGATATCTGGCACAAACACCTACGGCAAAGGATATATCTGGCCTGCTAGCAGTAAGATACAAAAGGCTTCCAATCATGCTTCTATATAAAGTCTGATCAACGACAATTCCAGCTTCATCCTTGATGGCTTTAGTACAGAAGAACGTTTGTGATTGGCCCAGTCCATCCCAAATTTCTTTACCAAGTGTTTTCCATACTTACTTTGCGAGATGAAAATTCCTTCTTCTTTTTGGGAGATTTCCAGACCCAAACAGTAGGTCAATTCCCCACCATACTCATCTGGAACTCCATTTGCACATGTTCTACAAACTGCTTAACCATTCTCTATGAATTGGAGCCAAACACAATGATAATGCAAATAGCATTCAATTGACAAAACTAACTAGAGTGTAGAAGCTCAGTGTACAAGCAGTTGCTGCAGCAGGGAGCTGTAGCAGTAGAGCAGCAGGTTTGGCGCGAAGAACAATCTGCCCCGATATGAAGTAGCATTGCAATGGAAGACTTCCAAATATTCTCAAGATATCCCCTGTGACGATTCCGTGCCACAACTTGAAGATTTGATTGGAAAATCAAATCTCCTAAAAAGTAGAAGATAGGATCTTGTTGAGATCTTTGGGGAACTTCCTAAAATTGATGGAGCGCGGAGTTCCTATTAAAGATAAGCGAGAGGAGAGCGAATGAAGAAGAAAACAATCGAAGTGCAGAGCAATATATTGATAGATATATTCAGAGAGCTGTGCGGAGATTTGGATAATCACCGAGGGCAGAACGTGAGCGCAGAGCTGAGAGGGTGAAGTAGAGGCTGATCGAAGACTTGTAGAGTCTGATCAGAGCTTGATCGGAGAAACCCAATTCAAAGCAGAACTTGCTTGTTGGCTGATCAAGGTAGGTGGCAGGAGAGTTGTCGAGTGGAGGAACTCGAATAATCTACAGTAGGCCTGTTCTCGCTGGTGACAAGCGGTCACTGAGTGAAGGGTAACATCTCGGAGTGAGGATCACTCACGACAGATTTCGAACGGTCGGCGGAAGGCTTTGGAGCGACGTGGAAAGAACCTGCACAAGCTAGTTGCACAAGCATGTGCTATAGCAACCTACGATGAGATTGTTTAATTAGAATAGGCCAAGTCTAGAGATCAGAGTTGTAGCTATTCTGGGTTAAATCAACTGTATAGGTGTGTGTGACACAATCAGAGGGTGTTCTGATTGCGTGTGAACTACTAGTTGAGGTTGGGTAGCATAGGTTGGTCGTGTGTCGAATCTATGTTTTACGGACCACATTGAAGACTAGTGGATTGAGGACTGGAGTATAGTCCTCCCCAGGCGTAGGCAGTTGGCCTAACTGGGTGAACAAATCACAGTTCATTATTTTTTTTGCACAAGATCCGACTGTACAAGAGGTTGCTATAGCAACTGCTTGTACACAATTAGTAACTCAGAGGCGCTGCAAATTTCGATTTGTATCAGAGCGGGAAATCGAGACACAGAGTGAATATCCTGAGCGTTTAGCTGAGAAGAGCAAGAAACAATGAAAGAAGTCAGAGTACAAGCCGGCCGCCACTGTTGGAAGAGAGAAACTATGGGTATTGGAAGGCTAGAATGAAAGCATTTTTCAAGGCTATTGATGAGAAGACTTGGAAACCCCTTGTGGTTGAATGATCTCCTCCCTTGACAACTGATCCGAAGAGAGTCACCAGGAAGAAACCAGAAGAGGAATGGACTGATGAAGTGGAAGCTACATCAACTGGTAACTCAAAGGCTCTAAATTCTATTTTTGCTGCTGTAGATGCTAACAACTTCAGGTTGATTTCCAACTGCGACATTGCAAAACGAGCCTGAGAGATTCTCCAAACAGCTCGTGAAGGAACTGGTAAAGTAAAGACATCAAAGATGCAGGTTATTACTTCTCAGTTCGAGACCTTAAAAATGCAAGAAGAGGAGTCCATCACTGAGTTCAATGCTAAGCTGTGTGATCTATGAAATAAAGCTCATTCTCTCGGAGAACCAATTCCAGAAGAGAAGCTGGTAAGGAAAATTCTCAGATCTAGTAAATAATTTTGGAAGACTCTTGAAGAACATGGAATCAAGATCTGGCCAGATCTCAAATTCTCGAAGACAAACCAGAAAGGGTGGTGAAAATCAGAGAAAGGAGAAGGAACAAGCCAGGATGAGGATGAGAAGAAAGAGAAAAAGAAAGGTATCCAATGCTGGAACTATGAAGGCTATGGACATTGAGAAGTTGATTGCCCCAACAAATAGATGAAGAATTCCGAGAAAAAGGGCAACAACTCTCTGACAGTCAAGTGGAGTGATGAAGATTCTGAAGGAAGTGAAGAGGAGAATTTGGGATCTGATTCTAAAGATTTAATAAAGGAAGAGTTCAGTTATGAGATTGAAGTGTCAGATAGTGAAGATGAGGAAGTCACAGAAGAAAACTTGTTAGAGAATTTGGGAATCATGTTTCAGAAGTGTGAAAAAGCCTTACGAATTAACAAAGGCTTGACTGACAGAGTGACCATTTTAGACGAAGAGAGTAAAGAACTTCTTGACAAAATTTCATCACTTATTGGGCTAGTCACTCAACAAAAGAGTGATCCCAGCAAGACCGGAAAACAAACAGAAAAGATGCCTGAAGCTGAGAACAATATACTAGATGAAATTCTTGCCTATCAGAGATATGTAGGAGGATGAATGGGTCTTGGATACAATGAAGAAGGAAGCACTGGAGTAACTGTCTTTGTTAAAGCTACTGAAGCAAAGAACGCCGGGAATCTGGAAACAGAAAGAGTTATCAGCAGGAAACCAACTGTGAAAGAAAAATCCAGAAACCTGAACAAGGGGTTGCTACAGCAACCGCTATATCAACCACCTGTAGCAGAAAGGAAACTCAGCAGGAGTAGGTGCAAATGCTATTTCTGTGATCAAGGGGGTCATGTTCAGAGTGAATGCCCATTTTTGAAGAAGTATTGGAGACTGAAAGTCAAACAGAATCGGAAATCGGAGGGAGAAACAAAAGACTAAACCATACAATCGTATGTCCTTCAGCTCTGCAAGACCGTGAGAGACTACCGATACTCAGATGATCCAAGGATAGTCAGAAACAATGATAGATCAACCCACTGGAGACGGATGATCACAGATGATCCATTTTAGAAGGATGTCAGAAGAGCTGCAAGTGTTTGTGGTAGATCACAAACTTTTCAAAAGAAAGCATGTGGTGTATATAACACAAGAGGATCCCTTGCTGGTTACACCACCATTTCCAGCCTCTGAGGAGGAAGAGGAAGCTCCTGTCCCGGCTATACAAGCTGTACTGAAAGCCCGAATAGTGAGCCACCTCAAATTTGAACTAAACCTGCTCACAGGTGAGGCAAAGAAGATTCCTACCAGGGGAACACAGATAAGAGGACTTCTAAGAGAGTATCCAAAGGCAGAAGGAGAGGCTCCGGAGAAGGAAGCACGCTGAAGCTCCCCTTTGTCATTTATGACAAAAAGGGGGAGAAAAGGCCACTAATGAATGAGATGAAAATTGCTTTGTGAACTGAAACTGATGTAATAGGTAGCAATTACTTTCTGTTTTTGCAGCCCTGCGTGGCTAAGCTAACCTTAAGTAGAAAAATCTTTAACTTTAAGAAAGGGATCTAAGTAGCTTAGAATAAGTTAGCTACTGTAGAAAGAGGCCGGGAGTGCCCAACTAAAAAGTTGAAGATTCGGACAGGCCATGGGAAAATTGCTTTTGAAGACTGTCATCAAGGGAGGACCAGCGCAAGCAGCAACTCAAGACATCAGTGGACATCAGGTTTTGTAAAAAATGCCAAGGGGGAGATCGATAATGCAAATGACATTCAATTGACAAAACCAGCCAGAGGTTACAAGCTCAGTATACAAGCAGTTACTACAATAGGAGTTGTAGAAGTAGAGCAGCAGGTTTGGCGCAAAGAACAATCTGCCCCAATATGAAGTAGCAGTGCAACGAAAGGCTTTCAAATATTCTCAAGATATTCCCAGTGAAGATTCCATGCCACAGCTTGAAGATTTGATCAAATCTCCTAAAAAGTAGAAGATAGGATCTTGTTGAGATCTTTGAGCAACTTTCTAAAATTGATGGAGCGCGGAGTTCTTATTAAAGATAAAAGAGAGGAGAGCGAATCAAGAAGAAAACAATCGAAGTGCAGAGCAATATACCAATAGATATATTCAGAGAGATGTTCGGAGCTTTGGATCATCACCGAGAGCAGAGCGTGAGCGCAGAGCTGAGAGGGTTAAGTAGAGGCTGATCGAAGACTTGTAGATTCTGACTAGAGCTTGATCGGAGAAGGCCAATTCAAAGTAGGACTTTCTTATTGGCTGATCAAGGTAGGCGGCAGGAGAGTTGTCAAGTTGAGGAACTCAAACAATCTACAGTAGGCTGTTCTTGCTAGTGATAGGCGGTCACTGAGTGTGGGGGAGCATCCCGAAGTGAGGATCACTCATGACAGAGTCCGAACGGCTCGGCAGAAAGCTTTGGAGCGACGCGGACAGAACCTGCACTAGCCTGTGCTATAGCAACCTACGGTGAGATTGTTTAATTAGAAAAGGCTAAGGCTGGAGAGCCGAGTTACAGCTACTCTGGGTTAAATCAATTGTGTAGGTGTGTGTGACACAAATCAGAGGGTGTTCTGATTGTGTGTGAACTACTAGTTGAGGTTGGATAGCATAGGTTGGCCGTGTGTCGAATCTATGTTGTACGGAGCACCATTGAGACTAGTGGATTGAGGACTGGAGTATAGTCCTTCCAGACGTAGGTAGTTGGCCGAACTAGGTGAACAAATCACAGTTCATTGTTTTTTGCACAAGATCCGACTGTACAAGAGATTGCTATAACAACTGCTTGTACACAATTAATAACTCAGATGTGCGTCAAATTTCACCTAATATCATCCATATATATCTGAGCAATAATAAAATCGGACCTGTTTCTGTGCACGAAAAAGAGTCTTGTCCACCCCTCCTCGATCATATCCATGCTTGATCAAAAATTCAGTCAATCTTTCATACCAAGCTCTTGGGGCTTGCTTCAAACCGTAAAGAGCCTTCTTTATCTTGTAGACATGTTTTGGATGATGAGGATCCTCGAATCTCTTAGGTTGAGCAACATAGACTTCTTCGTTTAGAATTCCATTCAGAAAAGTACTTTTGACGTCCATTAGATACAACTTGATCTTTAGGTGATAGGCCAGTGCAAGGAGAGGCCTGATTGCTTCCAGGGGACTAACAGGGGAGAAGGTTTCATCGAAGTCTACTCTCTCAATCTGAGTGTACCCTTGAGCTACGACGGCACATCGTGTGTGCGCCAAAATGAAATTTATATTACCTACTTACTAGCTGGTGATAAGCAGGGTCAAACCCAAAGAGAGCAATCAGTTATAAAGTTCTACTAATAATTGTCACAAAAAGGTGGGTTTGCAAGAAGATTGTTGTTTATCAATTTCAGAAACATTCAGTTCGGGGATATGCATTGCAACTGGTAATCATTGATCGAACACGCATCAATTAGTAAAACTACTATTCTAATCTAATAATCCTGCTAAGGTAATGCCGACTCCAATGTCTACCTACTCTTAACCGCTAAGTTCTCGAATAGGTTAACTATTACTCGACTAACAATACCAAATTTGTTATATCTATAGGCTTCTCTAATAGGGCATTCAATCTAGTATCACGCAATAAATATCAATTCAATTTCACCGCTAGGCTATGCTGACTTGATGATCATAGCATGCAATTCATACCAAGAATAATAATTCATTAAGGAAAATTATGAAACATAAGTATCTTAAACCGTACGTAGCAATACAAATCCCCAACCTTAAAATAGGGTTTAGCGACTATAAACCATCTAATAACAATGAAAATAAAAGAGTTAAGAAAATATTAAAACTTCAGCGATGTTGCTGCCGACTTCTCGTCTCCGAGCTCTGGTCTACTGTCTGGGCGGCTAGTTTTGATAAGTCAAAAGGCAGTCACGGCCGTCAAAACGCTCCCAGGCTTTTTTTATCTCCTTCTTTTTATACTTTTGAATTTGGGCCTGGCTGACCTTCTCTTGCACGAATCACATTTGATTCGTGCAAAGCTTGGAAAGTGATTCTCCTAGGGTTAGGCGAAGCAAAGTCTCAGTGCGTTCAGGAACTGGGCGAATCACATTTGATTCTGGCTGCACCAAAGGTGATTCGGGCTGTCCTGGGCCAATCAAAGTGTGTTCCGAAGCTGGGCAAATCACTTTTGATTCGTGCAACACCAAAGTGATTCATGCAAGGCATGGGCAAATCAAAGACTCAATAGGTTTTGAGACAGCGAATCACCTTTGTTCGGGCGAATCACTTCTGAATTGCGCATTGCTTGGACGAATCAACCTACTTGGGCGAATCACTCTTAACGCGTGCACTCGTGTTGGGCGAATCAATACTGACTCGCGCACTGCTTGGACGAATCAACCTACTTGGGCGAATCACTCTTAACTCGTGCACTCGTGTTGGGCAAATCACTTCTGACTCGCGCACTACTTAGACGAATCAACCTACTTGGGCGAATCACTCTTAACTCGTGCACTCGTGTTGGGCGAATCACTTTAGCAGCCATGAGATTCTCTCTTGCTTTTGCCCTCAATCATGTGAAATTCTCCCGAAACTTCTTCTCGCTGCTCCCTTGCATTCCCGAGTGATCGAATGAGGTCTAAAATGCTCCAAATATCCAATAAAGCTCCAAAGTGGTCTTGATATACCTGCGATGCAAAACACTACAAGAAAGTAATCTATCACACGCAAAATGCAACTAAACGATGGAAATAAATAACTCGGTGGATCGTATAAATACGCTCCATCAAACTACCCCACTGATAGAGCCTATTTATACACACTATTTAGATCCTAACACTGTGCTTGTTTGCATTATTTTGTGTACAAGATTACTGGTTTCCGGTGTTTTTGTATTCTAGGACAAAACAAGGGCCTAAGTCGGATACATGCTAATAGGCGCGTTTAAGGAGCGCAACACACAGCCTGCGGAGCTAGCAGCGCAGACAGGATAGGAAGTGGCAGATTTAGACTGCGGTGCGCAAACCAACTGCGCGAACCAACGTGCGCAGTGAGCCATGCGCAGGGTAGCGGTATTTCCAAATCTTGAACACCATAGGATTTGGAAGTTGCCAAGATTGTCACGGGCCAAATTTGAGCATTCCTCGGGCCTCACAAGTAGTATATAAAGAGAGGAAGGCTAGGGTTTGAGACATAACACAACAACACACGAGAGAGAGCCAGAACTGAAAAACACACGAGCTGCCACCGGGGACCTGCGCCAACCGACTGCGCGAACCGAGACACAGCAACCTGCACGCACCTGCTTGTTACTGTTTCCTTGGACACTTTAGCTTTTATTTACTATTTCTATGATGTTTACCACTAGCATGTCTAGCTAAACACTTTGTATCGGTTAGGCATGATTCTATGAAGTATTTCCTTTGAGACTTGTGCTTAATGCATGGTTTGTTTGCTTGTATTAATTCTGTACACACGGTTGACAGCTAGTTGTATGAGTAGGGGAAGCCTTGAACCGCAATCTTACTCTTACTACTTGTTGTTATATGTTAAACTAGTTGATAGCTTGACGGTGACAACTAGGAGTAACGCACTAGGATAATCAGCTGCTACTGTGACAGGATTCGTAGCTGCTTAGACTAGTTTCAAGAATTAATAGCTCATGGACTTCGATCGGAACATGCGCACATGTTAGGAAGCCTTGATCGGATACTAACTTCAGTAAATCGAACTATAGACGTTTAGAGTCGATGATAAGGAATACATTCATAGAGGATTGTCTTTGCCGATACTTCTCATAGTCATAGTACTTAATCTCTACTGCCTGCGCACGTCTAGTGCAAAATCTGCTTTCACTATTGTTCATTCGCGCACCTGCGCAACCCAATCACTCACAACCCAATTCTCGTAAGTTGTAGGTTACTAGCTGAACGAGTCTGCTTGCTCCTTGTGGGATCGACCCTGACTTAGCCGCTATACTAAGTGGAGAAGAAAGGATTAATTTGACACGTACAACGACGCGCGATCAGCCACACTTGTCTTTGTTAGTCCCCGAACAAGAATGAAATCAAGACTCGCAAACAATCAAATCACTCCTATCATGCCAAAGACTAAACATTGAATTTACTTGAGATGTTCTTACTAATCAGTTCATCAATATATACTCACATTTATTCTTCAATAATGATCAGCAAGAAACTAAAATGATACATGTTACCTTTGAGGTCGAGATGGACTCAATGGATGTTTGGGTGCTAGTCCTCTTTAGACTCCGACTCCATTCTTCAGCTCAAGGTCATAGTCACGCGCCTACGCTGAATTTGCTTTCTATGGCACGCGATGTATCCAAGTTATGAGGAACTCAACCTTTTCTTCTTCTCTTTGTAGGACAGCTCTTGAAACTCTTTTGTTTTGTTTAGTCCGAAGACTTCACTCAACTCGAATGCTTTTCTGATTTTTCTTCAACATTTATCTGAATTTTCCTTTCAAGCTTTGCTCTCCAATGTGAATTGCTTGTCCTTTTTCATTTTTGCTCTTGAACCATTCTAATCATAGCCTTCAAATAACAGCATATGGAGCGCGTCCCGCTCTTTCTCATCATTATCCGTTCAGCGAGAGGCAGGATAGGGGTTACCCACCCATTCCCGGTTACTAAGATTAGAGATAGGACGATTTGTTTTCCCGTCCCACCATTACATAAACGCTGCAAAGGTGGAGTGAAAGTCTCACTCCTCATAACTCGGAGTGCCAACCTCCACAAACTCAGCGTGCTTCACGACTAATCCCCTGAACCTTTGAATGTATGTCAAGTCCCTCTAAAACATTTTCTATCAACTCCACATCCTGTAATATCTCAACTCAAAAGAACATATAACACCAAGTTACTAGCATCACAAAATTGCAGAAGTCATGTAAAACATACACATCAAAACCTCATAGAATCGAACATTATCTCATAAAATCAGCATCTTCATCATAGCATATAATCACATGAAACCAGCATCATCGCAGAATGTAGTGGTAGGATATAATCTCATAAAGTCAGCAGCATCGCAGCATCCAAAAACAAAACGCGCTCTAACTACTACTAGTCCATGCTAATAAAAGAAAACGTGCTGACACATAATTCTAACTCCGCCACTCCACACTTGAAACAAACCGTGTCCTCACGGTACAATTAGATCGTCAGGAAGGGTAGTCATGCAAGATTCAAAATAAAAGAAACAAATAAGAATCCTAACTACGCTCAGGCTGCCTCCCGAGGAGCGCACTTGTTTATTGTCATTGGCTCGATGATACCTCTCCTCTCCCATCCTTTATCAGCTCAGCGAGCTCGAACTCCACATTAGGTGGGTATCCTCCCCAAAAGGAACATCTTTTGGTAGCAGTCGAGACACAGGCAATGCTGTCTTCCAAAGGTCTTTAACTAACCTGTGATAAAATCTAACAAATTTGCGATAAAATCCAGCATATTCAAGAAAAGACATGATACCACACTGGTCAGTAGGAAAAGGCAATTTACGAATCAAATCAGTTTTTCTTTTGTGAGGTTGGATGCCTTCCTCACGTTGTATATCTGACTCGAGCGCCGCATCCTCAATAATGTCTAATGCATGTGTTCTTGCAATGTTAGGTGGGTGCTGCATAGACTTATACATGTTAAATTTAAGTACTTCCCCATCTACCTTCATGGAGAGATCACTTGTAAATGTATCGATCTTCATCTTCACAGTCACCATGAAGGGTCTCCCTAGTAGGACGGGTGAAGTGTCTATCATTCCATCACCCTCCATTTTCATCACATAAAAATCTGCAAGGAACACAAGCTTCGTTACATGCACTAACATGTCAACAATAATATCCTCTAGCTTACTACTTGATCTATTTGCTAGTTGAATAATCAAGTCAGTGGGTTCCAGAGGACCGATACGTAATGCTCGATATAAAGAGGAAGGCAACACATTAATTGATGCACGTAAATCCAACATACAATTATCGACTTTGAATTTACCAATTATGCACAAAATTGTGAATGTACCTAGATCCTTACATTTTTATGCTACCGTGAGCTGAAGAATGGCTAATATGTTGCGCTTCAGATTCACCAGCTCAGGTTTCAGTCCTTCTCTGTGGTTAGTTGATCGCGCGTCGTTGTACGCGTCAAATTAATCCTTCATTCTCCACTTAGTATAGCGGCTAAGTCAGGGTCGATCCCACAAGGAGCAAGCAGACTCGTTCAGCTAGTAACCTACAACTTACGAGAATTGGGTTGTGAGTGATTGGGTTGCGCAGGTGCGCGAATGAACAGTAGTGAAAGCAGATTTTGCACTAGACGTGCGCAGACAGTAGAGATTAAGTACTATGACTATAGTATTCCTACTCAAATACAAGTAAACAGTAGTGTGCGAAGACAATCCTCTATGAATGTATTCCTTATCATCAACTCTAAACATCTATAGTTCGATTTACTGAAGTTAGTGTCCGATCAAGGCTTCTTAACATGTGCGCATGTTCCGATCAAAGTCCATGAGCTATTAATTCTTGAAACTAGTCTAAGCAGCTACGAATCCTGTCACAGTAGCAACTGATTATCCTAGCGCGTTACTTCTAGTTGTCACCGTCAAGCTACCAACTAGTTTAACATATAACAACAAGTAGTAAGAGTAAGATTGCGGTTCAAGGCTTCCCCTACTCATACAACTAGTTGTCAACCGTGTGCACAGAATTAATACAAGTAAACAAACTATGCATTAAGCACAAGTCTCAAAGGAAATACTTCATAGAATCATGCCTAACCGATACAAAGTGTTTAGCTAGACATGCTACTGGTAAACATCATAGAAATAGTAAATAAAAGCTAAAGTGTCCAAGGAAATAGTAACAAGCAGGTGCGTGCAGGTTGCTGTGTCTCGGTTCGCGCAGTCGGTTGGCGCAGGTCCTCGCAGCAGCTCGTGTGTTTTTCAGTTCTGGCTCTCTCTCCTTGATATCGTGTCAAACCCTAGCCTTCCTCTCTTTATATACTGCTTGTGAGGCCCGAGGACAATCTTTGCAACTTCCAAATCCTAGAAGATTTTGTAGGGATATGGTGTTCAAGATTTGGAAATACCGCTACCCTGTGCATGGCTCACTCCGCACGTTGGTTCGCGCAGTTGGTTTGCGCACCGCAGTCTAAATCTGCCACCTCCTATCCTGTTTGCGCTACTAGCTCCGCAGGCTGTGTGTTGCGCTCCTTAAACGCGCCTATTAGCGTGTATCCGACTTAGGCCCTTATTTTGTCCTGGAATACAAAAATACCGGAAACCAGTAATCTTGTACACAAAATAATGCAAACAAGCACAGTGTTAACATCTAAATAGTGCGTATAAATAGGCTCTATCATTAGTGCACAATTCTTTAAGGACCTCAGCATATTTTGGGATTCGCTTTATCGCGTCAAGGAGTTGGATTGTGATCTCGACCTTGCTAAACAACTCCAATAAATTTTGATACGCTTCTGGATCCTTTTTAGGTCTCGATATATGCATAGGAAATGAAAATGGGGGTCGGAATTATTTTTTTCAAAAGATTCATCTCCTTTGTCTTCAGCTTCCACGGTGCTCGCCGGACTGGTGTTCAGATTCCTGCTCGTCTGCTCCCCTTCAAGCTTCTTGGCATTTATCACAGTCAATGCACTAACATTTCCTTTTGGGTTAGGAATTGTATGCGAGGGCAGCTTTCCTTGATCATTCTTGAGCTCGGACACGGTGGGTGCCAATTGAGATATATGCTTTGACAACTCGGCTAATGCACCATCTGTCTTTGCTTGATTATTATGCACACTCGTCGCTAACCACATCTTCCAATGATTTTCCTAAACTTACATTGCTTGGGTTAGCTTGATTATAATTCCTCCTCTGCTGATGCTAACCGTTGTATCTCTCCTGTTGCTGAAATGGTGGGCTGTACATCTGCGCTTGTTGCTGTTGGGGCTACTGATGGTTCTGGTTCTGGTGGTTTTGCTGGTTCTGCCCTTGGTGCTGGAATCCTCCTTCGTTTCTCCAACTGAAACCTATCCCAGCAAGTCCAAAGTGTCTCGGGGCCTGCCTGTTGTTGAAGTTTTGGAATCCACCCATGGCATTTACATCAACTACCTCATCCTCCCAAAGAGTAGGACACTCATCTATTTTGTTGCTTGCAGCACCACAAATTCACAAGGCTTGACTCCACTCACCTACCCATCCATCATCCTCTGATCATTTCCTTGAGCTCCTTGATTTTGTTGGCCATCTGATTGGTGTTGGAATCCACCTGTGAAACATTCCTTGTCTTGCTGGTGTCATCCCTTCGACTAGTCTCTTCCCTGAACCGAGCACTCTCAGTGGTCTCATTCATCAAGTCATGCACCTTAGACAATGTCAGGTTCAACACTGTGCCACCAGCTGCGGCATCCAATAACATTCTCTCAGAGGTCTCAATCCATCCAATAAATATTCTACAAGCATCTTCTCCGGAACATCCAAGTTGCAACAGCTTTGTTCCAATGAGTTAAATCTCTTCTTGTAGTCATACATTGACTCACTTGCTCCTTGTTTGATAGTGGACAACTCTCTTCTCACTTGAGCAGCTTTCGCAGGGGGGTAATATTTGTCGAGGAACTTCCTTTGCATTTGACCCCATGTGTGAATGCTACCTGAAGGTAAAGACAGAAACTAAGTTTTTGCAAGGTCAGTTAACTTATATGAAAATACTTTTAGCTTAAACCTTTCCTCCGAAGCTGCGTATGGTCTCTATGTTTGGCAGATTCCGTTGAACTTTTGTAAATGCTTAGTTGCGACTTCTCCCTGTAATCCACCAAATTTTGTAGATGGTACACCACTGAGGTTTTGTTCTCAAATTTTCTTCTTCCATGTCAGTGTTGATGCACCACGGCTGATTGTTAAATGTTAGAGCTGATAGCTCCCTCATGGTCGGCTCGTGACGGGCTGGTTGTCTATATTGTTGTGAAAGTGATGGTTGAGCTGGAGCATAATCATCAAATTCCTCCATCCTTACACCTCTATTATTCTATACCTGGAATGGCATCCTTTGACGAGCTGCTGCTCTTTGCCTTTGATTGAACACTCGTTCCGGCTCATCATAGAATGGTGGTATGACCTGATCATGTCCTTGGCTCTGGTGGCCATCGCCGTTGATGCTTCCTGCATTAGACATACCGACACGCCCAGTATAATACAAAGAAAAATGAAAATAAAATAGTAAACGACCTCCGAGCAAAGCTCATGTAATCTGAACGCAGGCTTGTTCCACTTAGAAAAACACCTTACAATAGCAAATCGGACATCGGTAGCTCAAACTAGACCTACCTGCGCCGCCAAAAAATAGAAAATAGGAAAACAAGAAAAACTCTATACTAAGTGTTGCTCTCCTCGGCAACTGTGCCAAAATTTGACAGCACGTCGTTGTGTGCGCCAAAATTAAATTTATATTACCTACTTACTAGCTAGTGATAAGAAGGGTCGAACCCAGAAAGAGCAATCATTTATAAAGTTCTACTAACAAATGTCACAAAAAAGGTGGGTTTGCAAGAGGATTGTTATTTATCAATTTCAAAAAGATTCAGATCAGGGATATGCATTGCAACTGGTAATCATCAATCGAATACGCATCAATTAGTACAACTATTGTTCTAATCTAATAATCCTGCTAAGGTAATGCCGACTCCAATGTTCTACCTATTCTTAACCGCTAAGTTCTCGAATAGGTTAACTATTACTCGACTAACAATACCAAATTTGTTCTACCGCTCGGCTTCTCTAATAGGGCAGTCAATCTAGTATCACGCAATAAATATCAATTCAGTTTAACGGCTAGGCTATGCTAACTTGATGATCAGAGCATGCAAATCATACCAAGAAGAGTAATTCATTAAGTCGAATTATGAAACATAAGTATCTCAAACCATACGTTACAATACAAATCCTCAAACTGAAAATGGGGTTTAGCGACTACAATCCATCTAATTACAATGGAAATAAAAGAGTTCGGAAAATACTAAAATTTCCGTGATGATACTGCTGACTTCTTGTCTCCAAGCTCTGGTCTACGGTTTGGGCAGTTAGCTTCGATTAGTCAAAGGCAGTAACGGCCGTCAAAAAGCTCCTAGGGGTTTTTCTCTCTCCTTCTTTTTTTACTTTTAAATTTGGGCCGGGCTGACCTTCTCTTGAACGAATCGCTTTTGATTCGTGCAAGGCTTGGAAAGTGATTCGCTCAGGGTTAGACGAATCAAAGTCTCAGTGCGTTCCAGAATTGGGCGATTCACATTTGATTCGGGCTGCACCAAAGGTGATTCTGGAAGTCCAGGGCGAATCAAAGTGTGTTCCGAAGCTGGGCGAATCACGTTTGATTCGTGCAACACCAAAGTGATTCGTGTAAGGCTTGGGTGAATCAAAGACTTAATAGGTTTTGAGCTGGTCCAACTACCTACGTTTGGTGAGGACTATACTCCAGTCCTCAATTCACTAGTCTCCAATGTGCTCCGTACAATACAAATTCAACACGCGGCCAACCTATGCTATCCAACTTTAACTAGTAGTTCACACACAATCAGAACACTCTCTAATTTGTGTCGCACACAACTACGCACTCGAATTAATTCAGAATAGCTATTCCTCTGATCCCACAGACTCAGCCTATTCTACTTAAAATAATGTCTCAGTAGGTTGCTATAGCACACCCTTGTGCAACTAGCTTGTGCAGGTTCTGTCCGCGTCTCTCCAAAGCCTTCCACTGAGCTGTTTAAACTTTGTGAGTGATCCTCATTCCGGGATGCTCCCCTCACTCAGTGACCGCCTGTCACTAGCGAGAACCGGCCTTCTACAAGCAAACAAGCAAGTCCGACTCCGAATTGGCCTTCTCTGATCAAGCTGTGATCAGACTTTACAAGTCTTTGATCAGCCTCTGCTTCACCCACTCAGCACTGCGCTCACGCTCTGCTCTCGGTGGTGATCCAATCTCTCCTCTTGGAATTCTGAATTTCTCTCAGTGTTTGCTAGATCTCTTGATTCTTGGACTCTCTGTTGAATTGTTTACCGCTGCTCTACTCGAGGCTACACTTAATAGGAACTCCATGCTCCATCAATATGAATTTTAGGAAGTTCCTAAAAGATCACAACAAGATCTTATCTCCTACTTTGTAGGAGATTTGATTTCCCAATCAAATCCGTCAAGCTCTGGCACGGAATCTTCACTCTGGATATTCTAAGAATATTTGGAAGCCTCCTGTTGCACTGCTAATTCATATCTAAGCAGATTGTTCTTCGCGCCAAAACTGCTGCTTTACTGCTATAGCTCCCTGTTACTGCTCCTGCTGTAGCAACTGCTTGTACACTGAGCTTATACACTCTGGTTGGTTTTTTCAAATGAATGCCATAATATTATCAAACACATACTAAGGCGTACCTTTTTCTCACATTTTTCCACTTCCATTAGTCCCATTAGGTCTAAATGCAATAGTTGAAGGGGTTTGGATGTGTTGATCTCCATAGTATTTGGATGAGGGACCTTCTTTTGTTTTCCGACTTGACATTCACCATAAACTGCATTCATCTCGCCTTTGATCTCAGGAATTCCTCGGACTAATTTTTCAGCAGCAATCCTCTTGAGGGTTCTCAAATTCAGATGACCCATTTGTATGTGCCACAAGTTCATATTTTCGGTCTTGGTCATTAGGCAAGTTGATACAGAGGTTGCTACACCATCCTTTAGTAAGTAGCAGTTATTGGTAGACCTTGTTCCGTGCATAATGCAGCTTTCACTTTTGTCGAATAGTTGGCAGAACTCTTGAATGAAGTTGACCAAGTGTGTGCTGTCACATATTGTTGATGAGATAAGCCTTCAATCCATCCACGAGCATCACATTCTTTAGCTTAGGTAGTCCTTGCACATCTAGGATTCTTTGTCCGAGTACTTTTTTTTCAGCCCTTTTCCAAACGTCACGTGCAGTTCTTTGCATGGCGGAATGTTTGTCAAGCATGTTCGATCTCCTGTCGTGTGACCTGAGCATCCGCTGTCGATGTACCAGCTTCCTGCCTTCATTGAGTTTGACGACTTGAAGGACACATAGGCATAATGTCTGATTCCTAGCTTATCTTTCCTGCCTTCATTGAGTTTGACGACTTGAAGGACACATAGGCATAATGTCTGATTCCTAGCTTATCTCTACAGTGTTGGGCCATGGACGATCTTCATGGTCTCCAATTCTTAGTTAGAATGGGACATACTCTTTGGATGCGTCCTACTTAGTTGCAGAAGTAACAGGTGGGCGGTCAATTCAGGACCTCCTTGCACGCTTTTGATATAGAGGTTGTTGTAGCATCCTCTGGTTGTTTCTTCTAAGTGACTTCTTTTGAAGAGGTTTCTGAGCTTTGGCCGACCTCACCAATACTTTTACTCCATCTTCAGATTGTTCCGGCTCCTTGGCTTTGACAAACAGCGTTTTTCTAAAGCCACACTCACCATTTTAGCCAAGACCCATGTTGCCTCCTCCGTACCTTTCATAGGCAAGGATGTCATTAAGATTGTTTGATCCGTTGTTGAGCATCTTTGCCATTTTCCTGTGAAGACTTAGCTCCTCCATCAGAGCGGCCTTATCTTCCGTCGCGACCCAAATTCTCGGTTAAGTTCGGTGCCTGATCAATTATCAATCAAGCCTCCAAATTGTCGTGCATATTGATATATTATGTGGCGGAATTATATTTTAAAAAATAAATTATTCAGAATCCTGCTGAAGTACAACAAAGCAAATACTCTAACTGAAGAAAAATGACAAATCAAACAAAATGGTCTGATAGCATGACTAGTTGGATGGCACCGTACTTGAAAAGAGTATTTCTCTTGCAACGATGAGTGGTAGCTCTTGAACTTACGACTCACTTATTTGAAAATATTGGATAATAACGGGGTGAGTCACCATGACTCAGTGAATAAATAGCATACTATATTAACGTTAATATCTTTATTAACTTCGAATGATACAACTCAGTTATCATATACTCAATTGATGCATGTATGAATGCACGATAATGTCTATGTCAATCGATCATAATAACAATGAGCAGTCTTCATTGCCGGTCCAGACCATCATATCAAAGTGCGGGCTAAGCCTCGCCATATCATATCAAAGAGCGGGTCATGCCTCACTATATCACAACCCATATCGGTGGTCATGCATGTCGTATATTCGATGATTCATATAATGTATCATATTATATTTCACAATAATTATAATACGTATTGATATTATTCTTATGTGGATATACTGTCCAAAACTTAACGTCTTTGGTAAGACGAGGGGATCCGATTATTAAACAAATTCCGTTATTATCCACTTATAATTTAATAGCATAGACAAAACATACGATAAAACGGTACGATATAATTTAGAGCGAGTATATTATTTACTCACAAATTGCAACTCAATCCAATCCTTGGATGCACAAATGTCATAGATTTACTACATCTCTTGTATCACCTAAAGAAATGAAGTAAGAATCAATTTATTTACACATTCCGATAACCTTTAACATTTAAGCCACATCTTAACATATATTAATCATATGCTAATCATTCTTAGGTTAAATACTAGGTGAACATTTGTGACAATCAAATGATAGCATGACTCTGCAGATTGCGACTAGGATTTTCTCTATAATGTTGCTTGCTTAATTTTATATACTTTGTATTGTTAATTGATACATTGAGTGTGTGTGCATATTTGGCTAATTTGCATTCTTAACCAATTTCCATAGACTAGCAGATTATGACAAGAATATTTTCTAGTAAGTAATTCATCTAAATAATATAACACATCAACCACCCTCAATTCTATGTAAGAAATTGGTAATTCATTATACTATACATGAAAGTGATAGTTTACTTGGAAACCTCGGAAGAAATCAATGTCTGGATTAAACGATTCAATTTTTAAGAAAACTGGCTTACATTGTAACCCCATGTCAGTCAAAAACCAACCAACAAAATTCAACTAAGAACCCTGTTGAGGTATGATATCCTTAACAAAACAGCACAAGAAGATGCTACAGCACTCCCGAAGATCGTAGCAGGAACACAATCTGAAAATTAACAAAGCAGCAACAAAGTACAGTGATAAGCACAAGAAAGTACTATAGCATTCTGTGGACCACAAAAGCTGAGGCAAGTTGGGCAAAAGTCAAATGACAGAATTTGCTATAATAACCCGTGATGATTTGAAGTTAGAGCAGAATGATCATCTTGAAGCTGCACGGAGAGGGCACGGCGAGGTGCTGCAGGTGTCACGAGAGCTCAGGGAGCTTTGCAAAAGTTCTCAAGTGATCAACAAATGTAATCACGCGGCCGAAAGAATTCAAGAAAGGCAAGGTTTCTCAATTCCTATTTAGGAAACAAAATCTCAATAACTCCGCAGGAATCTAGGAGAAGGTTCAAGTGATGCTGAGTTGTTCAAAGAATTGAGAAATGTATAAGAACAGTGCAGAGGCAGATCAATTAAAAATCGAAGACAGAATACATACAACGAGAGACAATCACAGAAGGCTGAGTTATAGAGTTTTGTTGAGCACAAAGAGAGATCAGAACTCGCTGAGTTTGATCGAGCATTGATCCACCAAACTCAATTGAAGCATGGCTCGTTGAAGGATCAATCAGTGTCTTCGGAAAACAGCTGCGGACATGTGCTGTTGTAGCTTGTTGAGGAGTTGAGTGACTCTCCTTGATAGTGACAAGCGGGCATTTATCAAGGGGGAGCAGATTCTGAGTTGGTGGAACTCAGAGAGAGACGGACAGATTCATAGAGAATGCTAGAGAAGTCATCTACAAAAGTTACAGCAATTCTGGTACAGAGTTTGCTATAGCATTCCGTCTACTGCACATTGTAATAGAATAGGCTAAGTATGTTAATCAGGTCTATACCTATTTGTTATTTGAAGTGTGTAGGTAGTACGAAGCGAGTTTCTGGGATTAGACTGCGAGCTAATTTTTGATCAGATTGAGCTCAGGTGGATCTAACTTAATAGAGTGGTTAAACTAGTGTGGCTTAGTTTTGGAATCCATTGTACTCTAACAGATATAGTGAAACCTTGCGGACCAGGAGTTGTCCTCCTCAAACGTAGGCAGTTGCCGAACTGGGTAAACAAAGTGCCTTGTGTCTGTCAAGTTCGGCCAGAGAAACAAGTTCCGCAAGAGTGATACAGAGAGTGCTACAGCAACCGTTGTAACTCTTCACCAGCAGCGCGTAGTAAATTTTATCAAAAGCCCTTAAATTTTTAAGAGGATAAATTTGTTTGATCAAAAGATTGTATTGTGCTTTTTATTTTATTTAATTTTTCATGACAAACCAAATACAAAGTTTAGTTAAATTTAATTTTTCTTTTCATCTCACAAAATTTTAAAAGATCATAAAGATTGTAACTATTTATATTTAATCAGCTAGGCTAAATCAAAAAATCTTTTACAACATGGTATGTGACATGTAGACAGACTTAAATTTTAAGGGCCTTGCTCAAAAAATAATAGCAAGTTTTATTTTATCACAAATTATTTTATTTTTAAAATTATTAATGAAATAAATGAGGCTTTCAATTTTTTCCAGAGTCAATCCACTTTTAAATCGGAATCAGATCCGTTAATCCATAGCCAAATACAACAATTTGTGATATGTCATATTTCTTTATTTTTTCTTTATATAAAACTAGATTGCTTTAATCAAAACTATGTTGTTTTAATATTGTTGTATTTGGATTGGTTGCACCGAATCTAAATCTTTTTAAATTCTTTTTGAGTTTATCGCCATCGAGTCTAATATGCGAGTTGAATTGAGAATAGAATCACTTCACAAGTGTGAGCCCCTTAACAATTAACGGACTGTAGGAGCTTTTTTCAATAATTTCAAGAACTATGGAAATAACTTTTGAATTTATCTGGAGGCGCTCAAATAAGGCCCCTCAATAAGGTATATCCATAAGGTATTTTGTGAGTCATTTGATTATTTGATCAAATGGCTCACAATAAGCTACATGTCACTCATTAAACATTACTTTTGAAATAATAAATTGGTCAAAAGGGTAAATTTAATTTTTACTATAAAGTTTTCTCTCTCTAATCATTCTTTATCTTTCTCTCTCAAATTATCTACTTTTCATATTTTCTCTCATTATTTTCTTCCAACCCACATCTGCCATGGGTCCCATTATACATAAATTTTTCTATCTGATGATGCAGTATGACAGTCTTTGACAAAACCAGCACAAGTGAATCAAATCTAATCTCCTACAAATTAGAAGATATTGTTGTTTGGAGGAAACTGCTAAAATTGTTAATGGTGGGACTAGGTGTTCCTATTTAAAGGAGGCTGTTCAGAGCGTCAAGAGTATCGAAGTGAAGAGAGCAAATACCAGAGCGTACACAGAATACGGTGAGAGTGGAATTCAAGTGCGAGAGGATCTTCGATCCTCACCGAGAGCAGAGCGTGAGCGCAGAGGTGAGGTGATTGAAGCAGAGTGTGATTAGGGCTTGCAGAGTCTGATCATAGCATGATCAGGAAGCCAATTCAGAGTAGCGGTTTCTTGTTGGTTGATCAAGGGAGGCCGCGGAGGTATTGACGAGTGGACGAACTCGGTCAAGTTACTGGTTGGCTAAACTCACTAGTGACAGGTGGTCACTGAGTGAGGGGGAGTGCTCCAGAGTGTGCAACGCTCGTGGAGAGCTTCGATCGGCTTAGCAAAAGGCTTGGAGCGACGCGGATTGTTTTGGTACCAGCTGTGTGCTACAGCAGGTGCTATAGCAACATGCAGATAACATTGAATTAAATAGAATAGGCTGAGTTTGTGGGATCAGAGTTGTAGCTATTTTGAATTATTTCAAGTCTGTAGGTGTGCAATATACAAGTACGAGCTTGTTCTGATTGTGTGACTAGTTTAGGTCAGGTACCATAGGTGTCGTGTGTCGAACTGTGTTGTACTGTGGACCTGAGAAACTAGTGGATTAAGGGTTGGAGTTCAGCCCTTCCCAGACGTAGGCAGATTGGCTGAACTGGGTGAACAAACCTTTGTTCCTTGTTCTACCTTGCTGCATCAGATTTGGGTGTTCAAGAGTGTGCTGTAGCAACTGCTTGTACACAATCTGCAACTCAGAGGTGCTGCGAATTTCAAAATCAACTTAATATGTTCCACAAATCAAAGTAATGAACATGTATTTGGCCTTAACAAATTTGATGGGAAAAGCTCATTCTACGCACGCACCAGGTTTTCAATTATGTCTCTGTACTTTCTTTTCCATCGGAACATCAACTACACTGTTGTCTAAAACATCAATCTTTTCTCCGGGGATATCGTAGCATACGACGAAAAAATGTTTATGCTATAATATTGAAAGTGTTAGTCCCATGTTTATGTATGGCATGTTTTTGTGCAAAGATTTGTTCAATTGAATTAGAAAATATGCGTAGAATAGCCAGAAGATACAACTGCATCACTGAAGTCATGAGATGCAACACAAAATGTTATAGCAAGTGCTGAAATACGAGCTGGCTGTGAACCAAAGGTGAATATTCTCGGGAATCAGCGAATTCCGAGAATCAACATTAGATTTTGAGAATCAAGGGCGTGAGGCATATCCCCGAGATCTCCGGAGTCTTGGCTATTCAGAATATTCTTCAACGACATCTTTGGTACGCTATCTCTTGGTTTGGCAACAAGATAAGATCAAACAAATATTCAAATTGAATATTGTTGAGATCTTCAAGGAGATTGGCGAGGGCTTTAAAAGAAGTGGGAACGAAGTTGAAGCCCATTCGAATAGAACGAACATTCAAGCAGCTCTCTTGCATTATAGAAATATACAAGAGTAGTTAGGCTAAGTGATTGAGTGCACCCATCGGAGATTGGAGCAAAGATATCACTCAAGCACAAGAACCAAAAGTATCTGCTGAAGCAATACGGTTCACAATCCCTGTTGCAAAATAGATCTGTCCAGCTATTCAGGAGGAAGATTAGTGGAGGAGCAACTATTCGGGAAAATGAAGCTGTTGTGACAAGCTACAGAGAGGGATCTCTACACTGAGGGGAGCTCAGTGCGCATCCGGGTGAGTCAGTGGTAGAAGGACTTCAAGAAGGAGTCTTGCAAGTTTGTACTTCATTGTTCGATCGTTACTAGTGGATTGCTGCTTGTTGGGATTAGGATAACCCCCCCTACTCCATATTACGAACACATTGTTCCGAAGTGGGTTAACAAATATCTGCATCTCGTATTTACTTTACAGTATTTGCCTTTCACTCAAAACAGTCGAAATATTCCTAACGCGTTTCCTCAGCAGTTGTCATAACAACAGTTAGGACAAGTTCTATCGTTAGTACTAGAACTACAAGTGGTATCAGAGCCTGGTATGAGCGATTGACACAGTTTATGCTCCAACAAGGCTATGAGAGAGGAAGAGTTGATACAACGATGTTCATCAAATGGACAAGCTCTGATTTTAATGGCTCAGATATATGTCGATGACATAGTGTTTGGGCACACATCTACGAAGTTGGTGAAGCAGTTCGTGGAACAAATCCAGAGCGAGTTTCAGATGAGCCTAGTTAGAGAACTAACCTATTTTTTGGGTTTTCAGGTATACCAAAAAAAAGATGTCATATTCATTACTCAGAGCAAGTGCGCAAGGAATCTGTTGAAAAAATTCAATATGGAGAAGGCAAGTCACAAGCATACCCCTGCTGCCACAAACTAGAAGGTGACTAGAGATGAGGTACAGGAGTATGATCTGAAGTCTTCTCTACTTGACAGCTACCAGACCAGACACTGCCTATGCCGTAGGAGTATGTGTCAGTTACCAATCCAATCCCAAGGAGAGTCATGTATCTCAGGTGAAGAGGATTATACGATATGTTGCAGGTATTGCTGAACTTGCACTCTGGTACACTAAAGACACAACATCCAGCATTGTAGGATATTGTGATGCAGATTGGGCAGGCAATGCAGATGATAGGAAAAGCACTTCTGGAGGATGCTTTTATGTTGGAAATAATCTTGTTTCTTGGTTCAGTAAAAAATAGAATACCATCTCCTTATCAATTGTGGAAGCAGAATATATATCAGCTTGGAGCAGCGCTTAGTAGATGATGTGGATGAAGCACATGCTGGAGGAATATGGTGTTGAACAGGATGTCATGACATTGTACTGCGACAACTTGAGCGCCATCAGCATATCGGAGAATCCCGTCCAGCACACACGGACAAAGCATATAGAGATTAGACACCATTATATTCGTGAGCTTCTGGAAAAGAATGAGTTGATCTTGACTCATGTTCGCATGGATAGCAAGAAAGCTGATATCTTTACAAAGGCTTTGAGCACACAACAATTAGAGTCGATGATAAGGGATACATTCATAGAGGATTGTCTTTACCGATACTTTTTAGAATTATAGTACTTAATATCTACTGCCTGCGCACGTATAGTGCAATTCTGCTTTCACTATTGTTCATTCGCGCACCTGCGCAACCCAATCACTCACAACTCCCAATTTCGTAAGTTGTAGGTTGCTAGCGAAGACGAGTCTGCACGCAACTTGTGGGATCGACCCTGACTTAGCCGCTGTACTAAGTGGAGAAGGAAGGATTAATTTGACGCGTACAACGATGCGCGATCAAATTTTGTCGCCGTTGCCGGGGAGCAACACAGATAAGTTTTAACTAGTTCAAGTTTTCTTTTACAGTAGTTAGTTATTTCTTTTTATTTTATTTTTCGTTGGTGTTTCTGACAGTACGCAATCAACATCAGCCTGCGCAACCTTGAAACGGTTGTGCTGCGCAGATTATAGTTGCGCACCGACAGGGGCAACAACCTAGTTGTCTTTTAATTTCTTTTTCTTTAAGTTTAGAACAGGGCATGGAGAATAATAGTGTCATCGACGATAACTTAGGTGACAGAACCCCAGAGGGACCTAACAATGCAAGGGCAGATAACCGCGCAGCCCAGTTCAGAGATGAAGTACAGAGCGAAGTTGATGCTCGGATGGCCGCTGAAGCAGTGTATAATGCGCAACCCGCGCAACAGATCGTGCGACGCAGAACAGTGCGCGAGATGTCGGCTCCAATCACAGTCAACCAACCTTGGTGCGTAGTACTTCCACCCGATGGGCATTTTGAACTACTGAACTCATTCATTCATCATATGCCTAAGTTTCATGGGATGAACAACGAGAACCCGGTCAAGCATGTGCGTGAATTCCTAGTTATCTGCGAGAACATGAAGACCGATGGGGAGAGTGAAGAAGCAATGAAGCTGAAGGCGTTCCCTTTTTAATTGTGTGATACAGCCAGGCATTGGCTGATGAGCTTACCAGCAGGATCTATTCGCACATGGGAACAGCTCCAGAAGAAGTTCTTGGATAAGTTCTACCCCGCAGCTAAGATCGCGCTACTCAGGAGGGAATTGGCCGCGCCTAGGCAGGGCGTAGGAGAGTCACTATCAGAGTACTATGAGCGTTTCAGGGAGCTGGAAGCCAACTGCTATAATCATGGCCTGCCCCAAAATGTGCTGATAGAGAATTTCGTGAACGGGCTACAACCGATGGAACTTAGATTGTTGAATGCATGCGCAGGCGGTGACATATGTATCATGTACCCGGAGGATGTATGGCAGATGATAGAGGATTCTGCTGGACAGGTGAGGCATCAATTGACGCTCGAGAACAGTCGTGTGCGCGCTGTGCACCAGGTGGATTCCAGTGCTGAAATAAAGGAGATGAAAGCCATGCTACAGAAGCTGATGAGTGCGCAAGGCACGCAACCAGTTGCGCCGAAGGCATGCGAGTTCTGTACGTCCACTGAGCACAAAACCGACGCATGTCCCACACTTTTCGAGGAATCAGGAGATGTAAATGCTCTAAGAGGATGGGACAATAGAGGACCGCAGAGGCAGAATCAGCCACGCTTTGGACTAGCCGCAAATGGATTCAGATGGAAGGAAGACAGCAATCTCCAAAGGCAGCCCGCGGAATATCGCACACCACAGCATGCGTAGCAAGCATACAACCCACTGCACCGCCGCAATGACGCACCAGCATAGAATAACCAGCAACTGCGGCGCTCCTTAGAAGACATAGTGGGTCAGTTAGCAGACACTGTGCGCAAGAATGATGAAAAGTATGACAAGAGGTTCGAGTCAATTGAGAAGCAGTTGTCGCAGATTGCTACCACGATTTATGAGCTGAAAAAGAGCGACGGCAACCTACCTTCGCAAGTGATTCAAAACTCTAAGGGAGGAGTTAACGCCGTAACGCTGAGGACTGGGCGCACAGTTGGGACAGCTCCAACCGCGAAGGTGCATGCGCAGCCAGTTGCGCAACCTCCAGAGCCAGCACAGCCGGATGCGCAAGCTACAAACCAACAAGGCGTGGCGCCAGGTATGATACAATCAGGCGAAAAGAGTATAAATCGAACTAACGCACCTGCACCTTTTTTTGTACAGGCACCTTTAGCAAGGAAGGAGGCGCTAGACAAGGAGCTGTATGAATTATTCAGTAAGGTGGAAATAAACATTCCCCTGATTGAGGCAGTTCGGCAGATCCCTAGATACGCCAAGTTCTTGAAGGAGTTGTGCACAAACAAGAGGAGGAAAGGCGAGTGCGCACAAGTAATGCTTAACGCGCATGCATCAGCAATTGTGCAACACAAGGTACCACCTAAATGCCGGGATCCAGGTACGTTCACCATACCGTGCACCTTAGGTAAGACCACGGTAAGCAACTGCATGATTGATCTCGGTGCATCTATAAATGTGCTTCCTTACTCCTTGTATGTGTCATTGCACCTTGGTCCACTAAAGCCTGCAGGTCTCACCATCCAATTAGTAGATCGGTCGTGCAAACAACCGACGGGCATGATAGAGGACGTTCTCGTCCAAGTGGGAGAGCTGGTGTTCCCAGCAGATTTCTACGTCTTGGAGATGGAGGGTGAGCCGAGCAAAGGAAGCGCGCAAATCCTACTGGGCAGACCATTTCTGATGACTGCGCGCACAAAGATAGACGTGTGGAAAGGTACTTAGTGGAGCGTTGACTAAAGTTGACCGCATATTCTTGAGTCGATCAGCGCAAAGATGAGGCCAGCAGCAAACCAGGACACTCCGACGTCTTTCACAAGGAAATATGACGCCTTCTGGAGATTGGAGATGCACGGCACCCCGTGCATCAGCAGGGACTTCCCGCGCGAGGTAGGCTTAGAAGACTTGATCGTGGAGAAGCTCGCGTAGGCCGGCTGGGAGGCGCTGATGGAAGTGGATAGCGCAGCTGACAAGGAGGACACTTGTGAGTTCCTGGCGTCACTAAAGATCGCCGACTTAGAGATCCGTTACCGACACCGAGGGGTGTGGTACGTAGCATCGGCCAAGAAGCTGAAGCGCACCCTGCAATGTGACATGGTGCGCGAGGAGGACGTGGATACGCACACCAACCAGGAAGCATGGCGCGATGGCGTTGGGCAAACCATTTGCCGCTGGGCGCAGCAGAGGACGTGAGCTGCGCGACCCTTGGATGTACTATCTGTGGCGCATGGTCGAGTAGGCAGTCGTCGATGCTACAACGGTGCGCCAAAGGTTAGCCTACTTGACATGGACGTGCTCAAAGGGTTGTATTACGGGAAGAAGGTGAGGTTTGTGTCCGATATGGTGGTGCACTGGGAGCGGCTCAGCACCAAGAGCCCGCTCACGTGCGGGGGTATGATCACGCATTTGCTGCGCGGGCTGCACGGAGAGCCAGAGGTGCCCGAGCACACGGTTGTTCCAGCCGTCCCTCTAGACCGCACACAGATGCTGCAGTACCGAGCGGTAATTGCTGAGGAAGATGGGTCACTGGAGTGGTGTTACCGGCTGTAGGCTGCTAGGGCACCGAGGCACGCAGCAATCAGAAGAGCGCCAGCAGAGAGTAGTGCGCAGCAAGAGGAAGCTGCTGATGATGAGGAGATGGAGAATGTGGAGGCAACAGTCGCGCAGCCAGCTAGGCGCATGAGGACATGCGCACAGACTGGAGAGCGCGCGGGCGAGTGTGCAGACAGGGGAAGTTGTGACCATTGACATCAAAGATTCTTCCCCGCACGCACAGGCGAAGCGGTGCAGACAGGACGCTGAGGAGGCGCCAGCAGAGCAGCGCATGATGTTTAACGTCATGCGCGTGCTGGAGTACTTGGCGCCCGAGGGGGCCAAATTAAGCATCAGTCCACCATCTGGGTGGAAATTTGGAGATCCCATTCCCCCTCTTCTCAGTCTGCGCAGGCCACCTCCAGGGTCACCCATAGAGCAGCACGAGATAGCCAGTTCTCCCGCGCGGTCACCGGTACAATCCTCAGTGCGCACCCCAGTCATAGACCCGCTGCAAATGCCATCAGAGCCCCCTGCGCAACCCTCTGCACAGATGATCAGATCGCCCTCTGAGGTCACCCCCATCAAGGAATTAAGTTCAGATTCGATATGGGAAACTGACTCGGAGGAGGAGCTTGCAAACCAGCCAGCAGCAGTTTCAGTTGCGCAACCACCCTCCAGCTCTGAGTTTGAGACAGATTCCGTGGACGAGGAGGCACAAGGGTCTGCGAAGGACTCCAGCTTAGAGGATTTCTAGGGATGCACAGATGGCTAGGCGCACATAATTTCGGGTTATCCCTTCCCTTTGAAAATTATCACCGGATGCTATTTCGTTTCCTATGTTGAATATTTTGTGAACTCCTGACCTTATTCCTTTTGCTACGTTGACTATGTTTTCGTAACGCACTTTACTTTTCGTTATCGTTTGTCTTAGTTGCATGCATGAGTGTTGACGTTGGCGTTTTAGGCAAGCAAAATGAAGTGCTATTCTAGTCACGCAAATATCAAACAATATTTATAACCGAGTGACCTCGGATCGAACCCAAGGGAAAAGCTTAGACTAATTGACAACTAATCAATGCTACTATTGTAAGTCTACGGTTTTGGGGGGGGGGGGGGGGGTTTGTCCTCCTATAGAGGTATCTCTAGCAAGCACTAAAGATAAATGATATTTTTGGATTTTGCTTAATGAATAAAAAGGGTGACTAGGGATTCAACTTCTCTCCTAAGATATGAGGAAAATGAAATAACTCACTAATACATGCATGAACTACATTTGGTTGATAAAAGCAAGGCTAATGCATCGTCCGTTCTAGGTTCAACTCTCGCTCCTTCCCTAGAATGGAGAGGATACATAAATGACATGGTTCTCAAACTCTCATTCTATTGAACCGTGTAGAATTTGAGTCCCATAACCGCACCCTCTCGGTCTATTGGCCGGTTAAATCCGCTTAAAACTTAGCCTAATGTCAAGAGTGCATGTCGCTCTCACGCACAAACACTCCATCTATGATCATACAATAGCTATGAAACATCCTAAGTTCAACTCTCGCTCCTTCCTTAGGGGTTTTAACCAAGCATACTCACTTAAGCATTTCGTCAAACACTTGGTGTGCATACAATGAATACATAGCTAGGGCACAATATAATCAAACCAAACTTCATTCAATGCAATAAATTAGAGTTCTACATCATATCCAATCCTAGGGGATCCATTTAATCCCCAACCACAAGAACAACTATTCACTCATAATGAGTGTGCACAAATACATGAAAACTAAGGGAAACATCAATGTAAATACAAAGCTAGGGTTTAAGAGAGGTTGATGTAGAATCTTCAATCCAAACTTCAATCTTCAATCAAGCTTCATCTTCTTCGAGTTCCAGTCGCCTAGCGTTGCAAAAAGTATGAAAACTCTCTTTCTTCACTTCCATCTCATTCTATTTATACATTTTGAAGATTTCCAAAAAGTGCCCGAAGTGCCCGAATCAGGTGATTCGGTCACTGTCCATGTGATTCGCTCGAATCTTTTGTTCAGTGCTTGTTTGAGTTTGGGCGAATCACTTATCCCGGCCGAATCACTTTTTGATTCGGTCACACCCTTGTGTTGATACGGTCAAACGTCTTATGGAGCTCAACTGATTCGGGAACCTCATGGGGGAATCACTTCTGATTCGGCCGAATCATCTGTTCAGTGCTGATCTCGGACTGGGCGAATCACTTTTCTTGGCCGAATCACTTTTGATTCGGTCACACCCTTTATGTGATTCAGTCAAATCTTCAGGACTTTCCCCGGATCAGGTCAATTCGCACAGCTGAGAGTGATTCGGTCAGGCTGGTGGGCGAATCACCTATGATTCGGCCGAATAACTTCTGCAGTTTGCTCAGTCTTCCTGCTTTTGATCTCCATCGACCGGAATTCGTCTAGATTTTCTTCGGGCCACTTCGTATCGTGAGATACATATTTTTAACCTGAAATGGACGAAGAAATAATCAAATGGCTTTGTAGAATTGCGGAATAAACAAGAAGTAAGGGGAAAAATGTAGACAAATAAAAGGTTATTTGTCCGCTCATCAAGTGCGCTCTCCGTTGCGCTTGAGCATGAGTCGTGGGGACACGTCTCTATTTAAGTGTGTGGGGGGGGGGGGGGGGGCGCTACATTTACATTTCATATTTATCATTGTATTTTAGCTTAGTTAATGTAGTTAAAGGAAATAGTAGCGGTTGTGCGCTTGTGTGCGGATTGCGCACACCTTTCGATTTGTTTTGTCTTATTCATCCTACATGCGCTACTTTAAACCGTTTTAGTATAATTTTTTCGATTTTTGTCTTTTTAGTTGGGATATACAGGGGATGTGGAGTTGACAGAAAAAGCTCTAGAGAGGCGGTTAGTCGTTTTTACTTCGAGATTAAGGTACATGGCTATAAACGCTAGTGGAGGCCGGTGCTTCACAACCTTCGGAACAAAAGAGCACGCTCAGCCACGCAGATGCCAAAGGCGAATACCCAAAGCATGGCGAGGTGGGAAAACAGACCACCTTTCCTCTGGAAGTCGAGTGTAGGAAAGTGGGCGCGGGTGTAAACGCGTGCGCTGACCTGCGCAAGTAGACCAAGGAGGGAGAGCGGGGCGTTGTTCCATAGCTGCTATCCGAAGGCCGAGACTGGAACCGTTCTGGGAATATAAGAAAAGTGGACAAAGATGTATAAAAGGAAAGAAACCAGCGTGCGCACACAACTCCATATTAGCGCATGCGCGAGTCCAAAAGAAAAAAAATCGTCAAGGACGAAAGGCTTGAGTTCCCAAGAAGCACGCGAATGAATCACGCACCTGAAGAAGCCTGTGCGATTAATCATGTACCAGAAATCGGAGTAGAGACTGACAACCAGGAGCCTGTGGAGAGCTATCTCCCAATCATCCAAATTAAATTGCATCCTAGCTGAGAGGTAACAAATTTCGAAGTTATTATATTAAAATTGTTGAGGGTATGTGCGCGAAGGTGATAGAGCAACACAGGGTGAACCGATGTGCAGATCGCGCATGAGTGTAAGGCTGTGCGCTAGACTTCAGAGAGGTAATTGTATCTGTGCTTTAGTACTTGTTCAGGACGAACAAGGGCAAGTGTGGGGGATTTGATAGAGCCTAGTTATATGCGCTATTTAGATCTTAACACTGTGCTTGTTTGCATTATTTTGTGTACAAGATTACTGGTTTTCGGTATTTTTGTATTTCAAGATAAAACAGGAGCATAAATCAGATGCGCGCTAACGGGCGCTTTTAAAGAGCGCAATGCACGACCTGCGGAGCTAGCAGCGCAAAAGGAGATAGGAGATAGCTGATTCAGACTGCAGTGCGCAAACCAACTGCGTAAAGCGAGTAGCGCAATCAACGTGCGCAGCGAGCCATGCGCAGGATAGCAGCGTTTCTAAATTTTGATCATCATTATCCCTACAAAATCTCCTAGATTTGGGAAGTAGCTAAGATTCTCACAGGCCAAATCTAAGCATTCCTTGGGCTTCAAGACCAGTATATAAAGAGGAGGGAAGCTAGGGTTTGGAAGAGGATATATAGAGAGAGACATATAGCAAAAGAAGACACAAGAGCTCCAGGAATTCTGCCGCCGAGATTCTGCGCGAACCACCTGCGCCAGCCAAAAACAGCAACCTGCGATTGTGCCGGCTTGCTACGTTTCCTTGACTGCTTTAGTTTTACTTGTTATTTCTATGATGTTTACTTCTAGCATGTCTAGCTAAACACCTTGTATCGGTTGGGCATGATTCTATGAAGTATTTCCTTTGAGACTTGTGTTTAATGCTTAGTTCGTCTACTTATATTAATTCTATGCACATGGGTGATAATTAGTTGTGCGAATAAGAGAAGCCTTGAACTGCAATCTTATTCTAACTGCTCGTTATTGTATGTTAAACTGGTTGATAACTTGGCGGTGACTGAAATTCGCAGCGTCTCTTCACAGACAGATTTGTGAACAAGCAGTTGCTGCAGCACGCTCTTGTTCACTCGAAAATTGTCTCAGCAAAAACAATGAACAAGTCAGAAGTTTGTTCACCCAGTTCGGCCAACTGCCTACGTCTGGGGAGGACTATTCTCCAGTTTCCAAGTGCACTCGGTTACAACTCCACGTAACCTATGCAACTCAACCTTGTGTGGATCACTTGACACAATCAGAACAGGCTCTGACTTGTGTCTGCACACCCTCTACAAATGTCAATCTAGAATAGCTACTGTCTCCTCGAAACTCAGCCTATTCTAAACTACACTCAACTCTGCAGGGTTGCTGTAGCAATTGCTGTAGCACACAGCTGATGCACAATTGTCCGCGTCGCTCCAAAGCCTTCTGCCGAGCCGATCGAACGATTCCACGAGTGCTGCACACTCTGGAATACTCCCCTTTGCTCAGTGACCTCCTGCCACTAGCGAGAAGCTGTCGCCTAGACACTCGACCGAGCCACACACCCGTCAGTTCTTCCGCGGCCTTCCTTGATCAACCAACAAGCACCACTACTCTGAATTGGCTTCCAGATCAAGCTCGGATCAGACTACGCAAGTCCTGATCTCCTTCTGCTTCTGTCACCACAGCTCTGCGCTCACGCTTTGCTTTCGAGTGATGATCGAAGAACTTGTCCGTCGCACACCAAAATTGCTCTCTCTGAATTCTGTGTATGCACTCGTGTATCCCTCAGCTTCGATCCACCTTTCTGCTCTGACCTGTTCCCCCTTAAATAACTACGCCAGCTTCAATCAAGAACAGAATTTAGCAATGTCCCAAAAAGAACAATTATCTCTTAATTTTTAGGAGATTAGATTTGTTTTTAATTCCCAAAACAATTCTCCTTCTCTAGCCAGGAATTCCCCACTGGAATATTCTCCGCAGCAATTTAAAAGATTCTTCTGCTGCTCTCCACAAAGCTGCCAGGCCTTCTAGCCAAGCCCAGATTGCTGCTGCTACTCGGACAGATGTTGCAGCAACTTGAACAAGCTCCTGCTATAGCATCCCCTGCTGTAGCTGCTCCTTGTTCTCTTGTGCTGGTTTTGTCAAACACTGCCATACTGCATCATCAATCTCCCCCTTGGCATTTTGACAAAACCTTAGGAAGGATTTCAATACAGATTTTTTTTTTCGGTAACCTCCCCTTCTTCTCCTCCCCCTTTTTGAAATAAATGACAAGGGGGTGCTCCTGGCTGCCCTAGGGAGGCAATACACAGAGCCCCAGAGAGGCTCTCAGGTCTTCGAACCAGACTGCATCCACAGCTTTTGTGAAGATATCAGCAAGCTGTTTGGCCGACACCACATGCTGTAGCGCAATGATATTCTTTTCCTCTAGATCACGGATGAAGTGATGACGAATGTCAATGTGCTTGGTTCTGCTGTGCTGAACCGGATTCTTAGAGATGCTGATGGCACTCATGTTGTCACAGTAGAGTGTCATTTCATCTTGATCAAGGCCATACTTACTCAGCATTTGCTTCATCCACCACATTTGAGCACAGCAGCTCCCGACAACTATGTATTCAGCCTCGGCTGTGGATAACAAAATGCTATTTTGCCTTCTGCTAAACCAGGACACCAGGTTATTTCCTAAGAAGAAGCATCCTCCAGAAGTGCTCTTCCTATCCTCTGAGCATCCTGCCCAGTCCGCATCACTGTATCCCACCAGATTAGCATTTGTGTCCTTAGTATACCATAAGCCATAGTTCACAGTTCCTCCAACATACCGAATGATTCGCTTGACCAACTACAAGTGACTATCTTTGGGACAAGCTTGAAATCTGGCACAGACTCCTACTGCAAAGGAAATGTCGGGGCAGCTTGCAGTCAGATACAGTAAGCTCCCAAGCATGCTTCTGTAGATTGTCTGACTCACTTCCACTCCATGTTCATCTTTGATGGCTTTGACATGAGTGGCAGCAGGGGTTCGTTTGTGACTGGCCTTATCTAGCTGAAATTTCTGCACAAGATTCTTGTTGTATTTGCTTTGGGCAAAAAAGATGCCATCTTCTTTCTGGGTAATCTCCAGACCAAGGAAATAGGACAGTTCTCCAACCATGCTCATTTGGAATTCCTGCTGCATGTGGTCCACAAACTACTTCACCAAGTGCTGAGACTTCGACCCGAAGACTATGTCATCCACATAAATTTGTGCAATGATCACGTCTGACTTGGTTCTTTTTACAAATAGAGTTTTGTCAGCTCCCCCTCGTTTGTAGCCATGTTTTTCCAGAAACACTGTCAGCCTCTCATACCATGCCCGAGGTGCCTGTTTCAGTCCGTATAAGGCTTTCTTCAACTTGTATACATGCTCTGGGTGATGAGGATCTTCAAAGCCTTTTGGCTGAGCAACATATACTTCTTCAGAGAGGTCTCCGTTCAGGAACGCACTTTTAACATCCATTTGATACAGTTTAAACCCTAGGAAACAAGACATAGCTAGAAGGAGTCTGATAGCCTCCAGACGAGCAACTGGAGCAAACGTTTCTTCGAAATCTAGGCCCTCAATCTGAGAGTATCCTTGAGCTACCAGTCTGGCTTTATTTCTTGTGATGTTTCCCTTTTCATCAGTTTTGTTTTTGAAGATCCACTTGGTGCCTATAATATTCACTCCATTTGGTCTGTCCACCAGGTCCCAAACATCGTGTCTTTCGAACTCTGCAAGTTCTTCCTGCATCGCTATCATCCAGAATTCATCACTCATGGCTTCCTTGAAGCTCTTAGGTTCCATACTGGACAGAAAGCAGGTATTGAGATAAGCATGGCTTCTGGTTCTTCTTCTTTCTGCCGGGTCTCCAATCACATTGGTCAGGGGATGATTCTTCCGAATCTTCTTCCGAGGCTGCCTTGATGGTGGATCAGGAGCCTCATTATTCAGATCTTCAGACAGGCTTTCTAATTGTTCATCTGGATTTTTTGCTTCAGCACTTGTTGTAGCATCTTCTGGAGCCACAGCTTGTTCACTTCTGTTCTGACTGGCAGGCACCTCTTCAGAGTCAGAGTCTTCATCATCAGTATCAGTGGCAGGGACTTCTTCCGCATCATTGACTACTACATTTATGGATTCCATTACTGTATTTGTCCGCTGGTTATAGACTCGATAGGCCCTGCTGTTCATCGAATAACCCAAGAACACTCCAAGATCACTCTTTGGGTCAAGCTTCTTCCTATACTCCCGATCTCTCAGAATGAAGCAGTCACTTCCAAAGATGTGGAAATATTTAACTGTGGGCTTCTTCTGATTCCAGAGCTCATAGCAGGTCTGGTTGGTTCCTCTCCGTAAGGTGACTCTGTTAATGATGTAACATGCGGTGTTCATGGCCTCTGCCCAAAATCTCAGGGGAACCCTCTTAGCATGAATCATGACTCCGGCCATTTCTTGAATTGTCCGATTCTTTCGTTCCACTACTCCATTCTGCTGAGGGGTGATGCGAGAAAAATATTGATGAGTGATACCCCTTTGACGACAGAAATCATCCACAGCTTCGTTTTCAAATTCCCTACCATGATCACTGCGAATGCTGCTGATTCTGAGATTTTTCTCTTGCTCTAAACGGGACACCAGTGCCACTATAACTTTCATAGTATCTGATTTTTCTCTGATAAAATCAATCCAGGTGAATCTGGAGTAGTCATCAACACAGACGAAAGCATACCTTTTTCTGCCCAGACTCTCAACTTCCATCGGACCCATCAGGTCCATGTGTATCAACTGTAGAGGTCTGGTAGTACCTACATCTTTGACTCTTGGGTGTGAAGCCTTCTTTTGTTTCCCAATCTGACAATCTCCACAGATAGACTTAGTCTCCTCTTTTATCAGCGGTATTCCTCTGACTAGCCCTTCTGTTGCAATTCTCTTCAGAGTCCTCAGGTTAACATGACCCATTGATCCGCGCGTCGTTGTGCGCGTCAAATTAATCCTTCCTTCTCCACTTAGTACAGCGACTAAGTTAGGGTCGATCCCACAAGGAGCAAGCAGACTCGTTCTAACTAGTAACCTACACTTACGAAAATTGGGGTGTGAGTGATTGGGTTGCGCAGGTGCGCAAATAAATAGTAGTTAACGTAGAGATTGCACTAGACGTGCGCAGGCAGTAGAGATTAAGTACTATGACTATAAAAAGTATCGGTGCAGACAATCCTCTATGAATGCATTCCTTATCATCGACTCTAAACGTCTATAGTTTGAATTACTGAAGTTAGTGTCCGATCAAGGCTTCCTAACATGTGCGCATGTTCCGATCAAAGTTCATGAGCTATTAATTCTTGAAACTAGTCTAAGCAGCTACGAATCTTGTCACAGTAGCAGCTGAATATCCTAGCGCGTTACTCCTAGTTGTCACCGTCAAGCTACCAACTAGTTTAACATATAACAAACAAGTAGCAAGAGTAAGATTGCGGTTCAAGGCTTCCCCTACTCATGCAACTAGCTGTCAACAGTGTGCACAAAATTAATACAAGCAAACAAACTATGCATTAAGCACAAGTCTCAAAGGAAATACTCATAGAATCATGCCCAACCGATACAAAGCGTTTAGATAGACATGCTAGTAGTAAACATCATAGAAATAGTAAATAACAGCTAAAGTATCCAAGAAAACAGTAACAAGCAGGTGCGTGCAGGTTGCAGTGTCTCGGCTGGCGCAATCGGCTAGCGCAGGTCCTCACAGTAGCTCGTGTGTTTTTCAATTCTGCCTCTCTCTCGTGTGTTGTGGTGTGTCTCTGTTACTCTCGTCAAACCCTAGCATTCCTCTCTTTATATACTGCTCATGAGGCCCAAGGACGGCCTTGGCAACTTCCAAATCCGATGGTGTCAAGATTTGGAAACACCAATATCCTACGCATGGCGCAGTCGGTCTGCGCACCGTAGTCTGACTCTGCCACTTCCTATCCTGTTTGCGCTGCTAGCTCCGCAGGCTGTGTGTTGCGCTCCTTAAACGCTGCCTGTTAGCGCGTATCCGACTTAGGCCCTCGTTTCGCCCTGAAATACAAAAACACCGGAAACCAGTAATCTTGTACACTAAATGATGCAAACAAGCATAGTGTTAGGATCTAAATAGCGCGTATAAATAGGCTCTATCAAACCCCCCACGCACCTTGGCGCATCTCAGCGTGCGTTTCAGCCTTTTTGCCGAGGCTATGTACCAGACCCCTCTGTGCCGGTACCTGATCTCCAAATCGGCCATCTCCAGCGACACCAAGAACTCACAGGTATCCTCCTTGTCAGCCGCACTGTTGATCTCCAACAGCGCCTCCCAGCCCGCCAGCACGAGCTTTTCCACAATGAGGTCCTCCATCCCGACCTCGCGCAGGAAGTCCCTGCTGATGTACGGGGTCCCGTACATCTCCAGCCTCATGAAAGCTTCATATTTACTGGCGAATGATGCTGGGGTCTCTTGATCTTCGGCAGGCTGCATGGTGCGCTGGGGATCCTCCGGTCAACTAAGGTCAAAGCTCCACAAATGCTCAAAAATCCAAACTCCGACTAATGCCCTGAAACTGTCACCCACAGGTCGCCTATCCTCCGTTTACAAAACCCACTACCCAGAACTCCAAATGGTGCAGGCGAACTAGGGTCGATTTCAAAACTAGGGCAACGCTTCCACCGCACAAACCCTAACTGAAACGGCTAAAACTGAGGGGAAGGGTTACCTGGTGTGTGTGCGACGGGAAGCTCTTCCAATCTTTCTAAACGGAGGGCTGGTTGATCGTCGGACGGTGAGCGGAGGCTAAGGGCGGGAGCTTCCTTGCAACGGTCGACTGTAAAAATGCTGAAATTTTTCTAAGTCCTGGCCCTTTATACCCCCTGTCTGGCGCAACTGTTCTGCGCACTGAATTTGCGCACTGACCTGTGCACTGCTACGCGACTAAAAAAAACTACAAGTCCTAAATTAGCTAAAAGACACTAGAAACTATATAAAGGAAAACGTGTAAAAGGAAAGCGTGTCGGGTTACCTCCCGACAAGTGCCTTTGTTTAACGTCGTTGGCTCGACTGTACCTCGTTACTTGCGTAAAAGTGTGCCAGTGACCTCCCCCACTCTTGCTCTTGAGTGTCCCCGCACTCGTGCGTGAGTTGCGTTCTTCTTGGTCCTGCGCAAAGGATCGGAAGGGTGGTCAGCATGGTTAATATCATGTAATAAATCATAAGTAACGAGGGTAGTGAATGAGGGAGAAGAAATATGAGCAATAGTTCCCAGTTCTCCCTCAGGTGCATCCGGTGGCGACTCTGGCGCAGCAACCTGCGCATCTTCTATTTCTGGTTCTGCCAACGTTCTCCTAAATACTTTTTCACTCTCTGCCCATTGACCTGAAAACGATGCTGGTGCTCGTTTTCTAACTCGATTGTTCCGTAAGGGAAAACCTTGGTAACCGTGTATGGTCCCGTCCAATTACTGCGCAGCTTCCCAGGCATGAGCTTTAGGCGCGAGGAGAACAATAATACCTGGTCTCCTGGCTCAAAGGTGCGTCTGAGGATGTTTTTGTCGTGAAATGCCTTTGTGCGCGCCTTGTAGTCGCGCAGCCCCTCATACGCATCCAGGCGCAGCTCCTCTAACTCGCTTAGCTCAAATGCGCGCTCCTTACCAGCCTCATCTAGGTTCAGGTTGCAAACGCGCAATGCCCAGTATGCCTTGTGCTCCAACTCCACTGGCAGGTGGCACGCTTTTCCATAAACTAACCGAAACGGTGAAGTCCCAATCGGCGTCTTATGTGCAGTTCTGTATGCCCATAGCGCATCGTCATGGCGCTGGTTCCAGTCTTTGCGCGACGGCCTCACAGTTTTCTCCAGGATGCGCTTGATCTCTCGTTTGGAGACCTCGGCCTGACCATTCGTCTGTGGGTGGTAAGCGGTGGACGTCTTGTGGCGCACTCCATAATCCTTGAATACCTGCGCCACCATCCTATTACAGAAATGCATCCCCTGGTCGCTTATGATTGCCTTAGGCACCCCGTACCTGCAAAAAATGTTAGTTCTCAAAAAGTCAGCGACCGTCTTACCATCATCCTTCCGGGGGCCTTGGCCTCAACCTATTTGGAGACATAATCCACTGCGACCAATATGTACTCATATCCGGAAGATGGAGGAAATGGCCCCATGAAGTCAATCCCCCAAACATCGAATACTTCATCCACTAGTATTGGCGTCTGCGGCATCTCATTGCGCCTGATATGCCTCCTGTGCGCTGGCACCTGTCACAATTCCTGCAGTGGTTATACGAGTCACTAAACAAGTGTGGCCAATAAAATCCGCAATCCAGGATCTTCCTGCTCGTGCGCTTTGGACCAAAGTGTCCTCCACATGCGTGCGCATGACAAAACATCAAAACAGAGTTAATTTCATGGTCAGGCACGCAGCGCCTCAAAATCTGATCAGGTCCTATTCTGAGCATATACGGATCATCCCAAATGTAATACCTAGACTCATGTTTTAATCTCATGCATTGGGTTTTAGTGAAATGAGGAGGAAACGTACCTGTGACCAGGTAATTCGCAATGTGCGCATACTATGGTACCTTACCTGTCAGCGCCATCAGATGCTCGTCAGGGAATGTCTCTGTGATCCGCCCTGGCTCCTCTGCTTTCACGATCCTGCTCAGGTGGTTGACAGCGCGTCGTCGTGCGCCTCAAATTTGAATTTATATCTCCTGTAAACACACTAGCAAGCGGTAAGCAGGGTCGAACCCAAAGAGAGCAAGTAGGTTAGAGTTCTAATGAAAGTCACAGAAAAAGGAACAAACTAAGAATATCAATTCAGAGAAAATCAGTTCGGGGAATACAATGCAACTAGTTATCACCGATCGAATACATGCATAAGCTAGTGAATTCTGCCTGAGCCCAACATTCTCGCTAAAGATATGTCGACAATCAAATTCTACCTATTCTTAACCGCTAGGTTTTCGAACAAGTGCAATAGTTACTCAACTAACACCACAAAATCGGTTCTACCGCTAGGTTCTCACCAATAATGCAATCCAATCAAGTATAACACAAATGACATCAATATAGCTCACCGCTAAGCTGCACTAAATTGACAATCAAGCATTCATTCATTCATACAAAGGCAGCGAATCAAAAGCTCAAACTGACCTCATTCATACAAAGTCAGCGAATCATGTATTCATTGACCTCAAACCAAATGTTGCATTATAAACCTCAAACTGAAAATAGGATTTAGCTACTCATATTATCCATGGAATACAATAAAGATGAGTTCATTACACTACAATAAGTTAGAGAACAAAAGCTGAACTAAAATAAATCTGAGTGAATAGTGTTTTCCGGCCGGAACAGTAATGAACAGTGACCGGCTGTGAATAGTGTTTTCCGGCGAGTACCAGCTACAGCTCGGACTCCACTCCACTGCCGTGAATACTGCCGTCCAAAGTTGTCAAGTCAAGTGAGATGTTTTTTTTCCTCTTTTGTCCATGTCTTAGGTTTAGGGTTTTTGGGTTTGGGTTGAACCAGAATGAACCACATTGAACCACTTCTAATTTCTAATTGAACCAGCAGAGTTGACTTTGACCGCTGTTGACTTCTTGATCTTGGATGAATGCTTCGAATATGCGATAAATTCCAATGTGATCTTGAACATTCCTGCGATACGAAAACACTACAAAAGAGTAATCGATTCACACAAAATGCAATAAAATTATGGGAATAAACAACTCAATGGAGCGTATAAATACGCTCCATCAGTGGTCAGCGACTGTGTTCTCCGTGCCCTTCTTATCCTTGATTTCCAAGTCGAATTCCTGAAGTAGGAGCACCCAGCGCATCATGCGCGGCTTAGTCTCCTTCTTGGACATCAGGTAACGGATTGCTGCGTGGTCTGTGTAGACGATGACTCTGGCGCCTAGAACATATGCGCGGAACTTCTCCAGTGCAAACACGATTGCCAAAAGTTCCTTTTCTGTGGTGGTATAATTCCTCTGCGCAGCGTCTAGTGTGCGTGATGCATAATAGATGGCATGTGGCTTCTTGTCCACGCGCTGTCCCAGGACTGCACCTACTGTATGGTCACTTGCGTCGCACATCAGTTCAAACGGCAGGCTCCAGTCTGGCGCGCGCATCACTGGCGCACTTGTCAGCGCCTCCTTCAGCTTGTCAACGCGGCCCTCCACTCATCAGTGAATTTGAAACACACATCATTTTGCAAGAGGTTAGACAGGGGTATACAAATCTTAGAAAAATCTTTTATGAAACGCCTGTAAAACCCTGCATGCCCAAGGAATGATTTCACATCGCGCACGTTAGTGGAATAAGGCAGATTAGAAATAAGATCTATTTTGGCCTTGTCTACCTTGATCCCCTCCTGCGAGATAATATGTCCTAGTACTACTCCATGTGATACCATAAAATGACATTTTTCATAATTGAGCACTAGGTTTTTTGAAATGCAGCACGCTAAGACCTTATCAAGATGGGTTAAGCATGCGTCAAAGGTACCTCCATACACAGTAAAATCATCCATGAACACCTCTATGCATATACCAATCATATCAGAAAAGATGCTCATGACTAAACGTTGGAACGTACCTGGCGCGTTACACAGTCCAAACGACATGCGCCGAAACGCAAACGTACCGAATGGGCAGGTAAACGTGGTTTTTTCTTGATCTTCCGCAGCAATGGGTATCTGATTGTACCCTGAGTACCCGTCCAAGAAGCAAAAGTACGGCTTCCCTGCTAATCGATCTAGCATCTAGTCCATGAAGGGTAGCGAAAAAAGATCCTTGCGCGTGACTGCGTTAAGCTTTCTGGAGTCGATGCACATGCGCCATCCAATTTGCATGCGCTTGGGAACTAGCTCGCCCTGCGCATTCTCCTCTACTGTGATTCCTCCTTTCTTCGGCACAACGTGCACTGGACTTACCCATTTGCTGTTCGAGATTAGGTAAATGACTCCTGCGTCAAGCAGTTTCAGGATCTCCTTCTGCACCACCTCCATCATATTCGGGTTCAATCTGCGCTGAGGCTCCCTGGATGGTTTGGCACCATCTTCTAATAGGATCCTATGCATGCATACGTCAGGGCTCACTCCGCGCAGGTCAGCAAGTGTCCATCCTATAGCGCGCTGGTTCTTGCGCAGCACTTCCTGTAATCGCGCCTCCTGCTCCTCTTCTAGTCCTTTCTTTATGATTACCGGCAGGGTATCCTCATTTCCCAAGAATATGTACTTGAGGTGCTCTGGGAGTTGCTTCAGCTCGACCTTGGGTGCCTGTTCAATAGAGGGCAAGATTTTATTAGCAGTGCAGACATTAACTATATCGTGTACCTGTCTGGATACTGGTTCAGCACTGCTCAGCTCATCCTCATGCGCCTCCAACTCTGCCTGTGCCAGTGTCTCAGGTCCTTCTGCTGCGCTCGCACATTGCGCATCTGCAACCAAGTCATCTATGCTGTCCAACGCGTGTACTGTGGCGTCCTCATGAGGGTGCTGCATCCCTTTGAATATGTTAAAGTGAATCTCCTCGCCATCGACCTCCATTGAGAGCGTACCCCTCCATACGTCTATCTTTGTGCGCGCTGTCATCAGAAATGGTCTGCCCAATAGGATCTGTGCACTTTCTTTGCTCGACTCACCTTCCATTTCTAGGACATAGAAGTCTGCTGGAAACACCAGCTCTCCTACTCGGACGAGGACGTCCTCGATCATGCCCGTCGGTTGCTTGCACGACCAATCCGCTAGCTGAATGGTGAGACCTGCAGGCTTTAGTGGTCCAAGGCCCAATGACGCATACAAGGAATAGGGAAGCACATTTATAGATGCGCCTAAGTCAATCATGCAGTTCCTTACAGTGGTCTTACCTAAAGTGCAGGGAATGGTGAACGTACCTGGATCCCGGCATTTAGGTGGTACCTTATGTTGCACGATTGCTGAGGCCTGCGCATTTAGCATTACCTGTGCGCACTTGCCTTTTCTCCTCTTGTTTGTGCACAGCTCCTTTAAAAACTTGGCGTACCTAGGGATCTGCCGAACTGCTTCAATAAGGGGAATGTTTATTTCCACCTTGCTGAATAACTCGTAGAGCTCCTTATCAAGCGCTTCTTTCCTAGCTGACGGTGCCTGTACAGGAAAAGGTGCAGGTATGTTGGTACGATTCATGTCTTTGTCTTTTGATTGCGCCATACCTGGCGCCTCACCCTGCTGGCTTGTGCTTGCGCTTCTGGTTGCGCATCAGGCTCTGCTGGGTCTGGAGCTTGCGCGACTGGTTGCGCGGGCGCTTTTGCAGTCTGCTCTGTTCCTACCGTGCGCCCAGTCCTCAGTGTCACTGCGTTGACTCCTGAGGATCGCCTAGGCTGCTGGTTGTTTTGTGCTAATGCGTCAGTGCGGCGATGCGGTGGATTGTAGGGCGCAGTGTGCTGTGGTGCGCGCTGCTCCATGGACTGCTGATCGCGCGTCGTTGTGCGCATCAAATATAATCCTTCCTCTTCCACCAGTACAGCGGTTAAGTAAGGGTCGATCTCCACAGGGAGCAAGTAGTTCAGTCTTCAATCCTGTCGTCTACACTAAAAATGGGGGTTGTGTGAGATTGGGATGCGCGATGCGCAAATGAACAGTAGCTAGCGTAACGCAGGAAATTGCACTAGACGTGCGCAAGCAGTAGAGATTAGATACTATGACTATGAGAAGTATTGGGCAGACAATCCTCTATGCGTGCATTCCTTATCATCGACTCTAAACGTCTATAGTTTGTGTTTTACTCGGGTTAGTGTCCGGTAAAGGCTTCCTAACACGTGCGCATGTTCCGTTCAAAGTTCATGTGCTATTAATCCTAGAACTAGACTAAAACAGCTGCGAATCCTGTCACAGTAGCAACTGCTTACCCTAGCTCGTTACTCCTAGTCGTCACCGTAAGATTGCGGTTCAAGGCTTCCCCTACTCATGCAACTAGTTTAACATACGACAAGCAAGCAACACAAGTAAGATTGCGGTTCAAGGCTTCCCCTACTTATGCAACTAACTATCTCAGTGTGCACAGAATTAATACAAGTAAATAAACTATGCATTAAGCTCAGGTCTCAAAGGTAATACTTCATAGATTCATGCCCGACCAACACTAAGAGTTTAGCTAGACATGCTAGTAATAAACATCATAGAATAGTAAATAAGGTCTAATATGTCTGAGAAACACAGTAGCAACAGTGCGTGCAGATTGTCTTCTCGACTGGCGCAGTTGGCTGGCGCAAATCCTCTCAACAAGTCCGTGTGTTTTCCAATGTTGCCGCTATCTCTGATGTCCGTTGTCCAATGACGGCTGTGATGTCTCTCTCTTTTCTGTGTGCCTCTCGGCCTCCAGAAAAGTCTCCCTGCGAAACCCTAGACTTCCTCTCCTTTATATACTGCCCAGGAAGCTCATCTTTGGCAACTTCCAAATCTGGTCACTGGGACTTTGCGCCTGGCGCACGGCATCGGCTAGCGCATACGGGTAGCGCACCTCTGCTGACTCTCGCCAACTTCTCTCCTGCTTGTGCTGCTAACTCCGCAGGCTGATCTTTCACTCCTAGAACGCTGCCTGTTAGCGCGTATCCGACTCAAGGACTCGTTTTGCCCTGTAATACAAAAACACTAGAAACGAGTAATCCTGCTCATAAAATATTGCAAACAAGCATAGGGTTATGATCTAAATAATGCGTACAAATAGCCTCTATCAAACCCCCCACACTTGCCCTTTGTTCGTCCCGAACAAGCACTGAAGCGCGGATACAATTACCTCTTCTGGAGTCTAGCGCACAGTCTTGCACTCTGATGCGAATGCGCAATTTGCTCAACTCGCACTGTTCTATCACCTGCGCACAACTACTTTCAACAGTTCTAATATAATAATTTCGAAATTCATTACCTCTCAGCCGGGATGAAGATTTTTGGATGGCTGGGAGATAGCTCTTCTTAGGCTCCTGGCTGCCAGCTCCTACTCCGAAGATAGGTATATGGTGGATAACGCAGCTTCTTCCAGTGCGTGATTTGCCCGCGCACTTCCTGGGAACCTGAGCTCTCTGATGATTTCCTTATGGTCTTTGCGCATTTTGATGTTTGTGCGCATGCTGATTCTTTTGTAGCGTGTATCATCTGCTGGTATTTTTCTTTTGTGCAGCTTCATCTTTAATTTCTTGCATTCCCAGAGCAGTTCCAGTCTCAGCCTTTGGATAGCAGCTATGGAACTCGCCCCGCTCTCTCTCCTTTGGTCTGCGCCGGTCAGCGCACGCGTTTACACCCGCGCCCGCCTTCCTTAGCTCGATTTCCAGAGAGAAGGTGGTCTGTTTTCCCACCTCGCCACGCATTAGGTGTTTTGCCTTTGGCATCTGCGTGACTGAGCGCGCTCTTTTGTCCCGAAGGCTGCGAGGCACCTGCCTCCACTAACGCTCTCGACCATATACCTTGCCTTCGAAGCAAAAGCGACTAACCGCCTCTCTGGAGCATTTCTGTCAACTCCACATCCCCTGCATATCCCAACTAACAGGAGCAAAAAACGAAAAAAATATACTAAAACAGTAGATAGCAGCGCACGCAGTATGGATAGCGCAAAACAAGCTGGAGCGCATGCGCATCCTGCACTCTAGCGCACTGCTGCTACTATTCTCTTCAGTTTAAACTAAGGTCTACTAAAAATGCTCAAAAACGTGAAATGTAAGCGTAACGCCCCCCCCCCCCCCCCCCACACTTGAACAGAGACGTGTCCCCACGACTCAAGCGCAAGCGCACGGAGAGCGCACACATGCAGGTAATGCAAAAAATAAAGAACATAAGAACAAAAACAAATAGGAAAACGGGTAAAAGTAAAAACGTGTCGGGTTACCTCCCGACGAGTGCCTTTGTTTAACGTCGTTGGCTCGACTGTACCTCGTTACGTTCCAAAACGTGTGTCTGCGACCTCCCCCACTCTTGCTCCTGAGTGTCCCTGCGCCAGTGTGTGTATTGCGTTTTCCTGGGTCCTGCGCAACGGGTGAAAAGGGTAGTCAGCATGTGATAAATCATGCGTAACGAGGGTAGATGCAGAGGAAGAAGAGATATAAGCAATAGGTTCCAGTTCTCCCTCTGGTGCATCCTGTGGTGCGTCTGGCGGAGGCTCTGGCGCAATGCTCATGCGCCATCCAGTTTGCATGCGCTTGGGAACTAGCTCGCCCTGCGCATCTGCAACCAAGTTATCTTTGCTGTCCATTGCGTGCACTGTGGCGTCCTCATGTGGATGCTGCATCCCCTTGAATATGTTGAAATGGATTTCTTCGCCATCCACTTCCATGGAGAGCGTGCCCCTCCACACGTCTATCTTCGTGCGCGCGGTCATCAGAAAAGGTCTGCCCAGGAGGATCTGCGCACTGCTGGCGCTTGATTCACCCTCCATTTCTAGCACATAAAAATCTGCTGGGAACACCAGCTCTCCTACTCGAACTAGGACATCTTCTATCATGCCTGCAGGTTGTTTGCACGATCTATCTGCTAGCTGAATGGTGAGACCTGCAGGCTTTAGTGGTCCAAGGCGCAATGTCGCATATAGGGAATAAGGTAATAAATTAATGGATGCGCCTAAGTCGATCATGCAATTGCTCACTGTTGTCTTACCTAGCGTGCATGGAATAGTAAATGTACCTGGATCTCGGCACTTAGGTGGTACCTTTTGTTGCACGATCGCTGAGGCCTGCACATTTAGCATTACCTGTGCGCATTCGCCTTTCCTTCGCTTGTTCATGCACAGCCCTTTCAAAAACCTTGCATACCTGGGAATCTGCCGAATAGCTTCAATGAGGGGAATGTTGATCTCCACCATGCTGAACAACTCATAAAGCTCCTTGTCCAGCGCCTCCTTCCTAACTAATGGTGCCTGCACAGGGAAAGGTGCAGGTATGTTAGTGCGATTTATGTTTTTTGACTGTGACATACCTGGCGCTTTGCCCTGCTGGTCTGTGGCTGGCGCTTCCGGTTGCGCATCTTGCTCTGGTTGCGCATTCTGATCTGCTGGATCCGGGATTTGCGCAACTAGTTACGCGGGCGCCTGTCCGGTCTGCTCTGTTCCTACTGTGCGCCCAGTCCTCAGTGTCACTGCATTGACTCCTCCTTTAGGGTTCTGAATCACTTGCGAAGGCAGGTTGCCATCGCTCTTTTTCAGCTCATACACCGTGGTTGCTATTTGTGATAGCTGCTTTTCTATGGACTCGAACCTTTTGTCATATTTTTCGTCATTTTTGCGCACTGTATCTGCTAGCTGCCCCATGATGTCTTCCAAGGAACGCCGCGGCTGTTGGTTATTCTGCGCTGGTGCGTCATTTCGGCGGTGCGGCGGATTGTAGGGCGCAGCTTGTTGCGTCTGCTGTGGTGCGCGCTGATCTGTGGGCTGCCTCTGGAAATTGTTCTCCTCCTTCCATCTGAATCCATTTGCGGCAAGCCCAAAGCGCGGCTGATTCTGCCTCTGCGGTCCTCTGCTGTCCCATCCTCCAAGAGCATTGACATCTCCAGTCTCTTCGAAAAGTGTTGGGCATTCGTCTGTCTTGTGCTCAGTGGACCTGCAGAATTCACATACCTTTGGTGCAACTGGTTGTGCGCTCTACGCACTCATCAGCTTCTGTAGCATGGCCTTCATTTCCTTGATCTCAGCGCTTGTTTCTACCTGATGCACAGAACGATTACGGCTACTTTCAAGCGTCAATTGATGTCTTACCTGCCCAGCAGAATCTTCTATCAGCTGCCACGCATCTTCTGGGTACATGTTGCAAATGTCCCCTCCTGCGCATGCATTCAGTAGTCGCAGCTCCATGGGCAGCAGTCCATTTAGAAAGTTCTCTATCAGCACATTCTGGGGAAGCCCGTGATTGTAGCAGTTGGCTTCTAGCTCCCTGAAACGTTCATAGTATTCTGACAGAGACTCCCCTGCGCTCTGCCTTGGCGCGGCCAGTTCCCTTCTGAGCAGCGCAATCTTTGCTGCTGGATAGAATTTATCTAGGAATTTCTTCTGCAGCTGCTCCCATGTGTGAATGGATCCTGCGGGTAAGTTCATCAACCAATGTCTGGCTGTATCACACAGTGAAAATGGGAATGCTTTCATTTTTAGCGCTTCATCGCTTTCCCCTTCGGTCTTCATATTTTCGCAAATGACCAGGAATTCTCGCACATGCTTGACCGGATTTTCATTGTTCGTCCCGTGAAACTTGGGCATGTGATGGATGAGCGAGCTCCTTAGTTCAAAGTGTCCGTCTGGTGGAAGCACGATGCACCATGGCTGGTTGACAGTGATGGGGGCTGACATCTCGCGCACTGTTCTGCGTCGCGCAGCTTGTCGTGCGGGTGGCGCATGATACACTTCAGCGGCCCTCCTTGCTTCAACCTCGCGCTGCACTTCCTCTCTGAACAGCGCTGCGCGGTTATGTGCCCTTGCTTCCTCTGGGGTTCTGTCCCCCAAGTTGTCTCCTACGACACTGTTATCCTCCATAACCTGTTCCGAATCTCAAGAAAAATGAAATTAAAAGATAACTAATGTTGTTGCGGCTGTCAGTGCGCAACTAGAATCTGCGCAGCGCAACTGTTTCAAGGTTCCGCAGGCTGATGTGAATGCGCGCTGTCAGAAACAACAACGAAAACAAAACAAACTGAAAGAATTACTATATATAAAAAAAACTCAGACTAAAGACTTAGCTGTGTTGCTCCCCGGCAACGGCGCCAAAATTTGATCGCGCGTCGTTGTGCGCGTCAAATATAATCCTTCCTCTTCCACCAGTACAGCGGTTAAGTAAGGGTCGATCTCCACAGGGAGCAAGTAGTTCAGTCTTCAATCCTGTCGTCTACACTAAAAATGGGGGTTGTGTGAGATTGGGATGCGCGATGCGCAAATGAACAGTAGCTAGCGTAACGCAGGAAATTGCACTAGACGTGCGCAAGCAGTAGAGATTAGATACTATGACTATGAGAAGTATTGGGCAGACAATCCTCCATGCGTGCATTCCTTATCATCGACTCTAAACGTCTATAGTTTGTGTTTTACTCGGGTTAGTGTCCGGTAAAGGCTTCCTAACACGTGCGCATGTTCCGTTCAAAGTTCATGTGCTATTAATCCTAGAACTAGACTAAAACAGCTGCGAATCCTGTCACAGTAGCAACTGCTTACCCTAGCTCGTTACTCCTAGTCGTCACCGTAAGATTGCGGTTCAAGGCTTCCCCTACTCATGCAACTAGTTTAACATACGACAAGCAAGCAACACAAGTAAGATTGCGGTTCAAGGCTTCCCCTACTTATGCAACTAACTATCTCAGTGTGCACAGAATTAATACAAGTAAATAAACTATGCATTAAGCTCAGGTCTCAAAGGTAATACTTCATAGATTCATGCCCGACCAACACTAAGAGTTTAGCTAGACATGCTAGTAATAAACATCATAGAATAGTAAATAAGGTCTAATATGTCTGAGAAACACAGTAGCAACAGTGCGTGCAGATTGTCTTCTCGGCTGGCGCAGTTGGCTGGCGCAAATCCTCTCAACAAGTCCGTGTGTTTTCCAATGTTGCCGCTCTCTCTGATGTGCGTTGTCCAATGACGGCTTTGATGTCTCTCTCTTTTCTGTGTGCCTCTCGGCCTCCAGAAAAGTCTCCCTGCGAAACCCTAGACTTCCTCTCCTTTATATACTGCCCAGGAAGCTCATCTTTGGCAACTTCCAAATCTGGTCACTGGGACTTTGCGCCTGGCGCACGGCATCGGCTAGCGCATACGGGTAGCGCACCTCTGCTGACTCTCGCCAACTTCTCTCCTGCTTGTGCTGCTAACTCCGCAGGCTGATCTTTCACTCCTAGAACGCTGCCTGTTAGCGCGTATCCGACTCAAGGACTCGTTTTGCCCTGTAATACAAAAACACTAGAAACGAGTAATCCTGCTCATAAAATATTGCAAACAAGCATAGGGTTATGATCTAAATAATGCGTACAAATAGCCTCTATCAACTGCCTCTGGAAATTGTTGTCCTCCTTCCATTTGAACCCATTTGCGGCTAGTCCAAAACGCGGCTGATTCTGCCTCTGAAGCCCTCTATTATCCCATCCTCCTAGGGCATTGACATCTCCTGATTCCTCGAAAAGTGTTGGACATGCATCGGTTTTGTGCTCAGTGGACGTACAGAATTCGCACGCCTTTGGCGCAGCTGGTTGCGCCCCCTGCGCGCATCAACTTCTGCAGCATGGCCTTCATTTCCTTAATCTCAGCGCTTGTTTCTACCTGATGCACAGAATGAGCATGACTATTTTCAAGTGTTAGCTGATGTCTTACCTGTCCAGCAGAGTCTTCTATCAGCTGCCACGCGTCCTCTGGGTACATGTTGCAAATGTCGCCTCCTGCGCATGCATTCAATAATCTCAGCTCCATGGGCAGCAATCCATTCAGGAAATTCTCTATCAGCACATTCTGGGGTAGGCCGTGATTGTAGCAGTTGGCCTCCAGCTCCCTGAAACGCTCGTAATACTCCGATAGTGACTCTCCTGCGCCCTGCCTAGGTGCGGCCAACTCCCTCCTGAGTAGCGCGATCTTGGCTGCGGGATAGAACTTGTCCAAGAACTTCTTCTGAAGCTGCTCCCATGTGTGAATAGATCCTGCTGGTAAGCTCATCAGCCAATGTCTGGCCGTGTCACACAATGAAAACGGGAACGCCTTCATCTTCAGCGCTTCGTCGCTCTCCCCTTCGGCCTTCATGTTCTCGCAAATGACTAGGAATTCTCGCACATGCTTGACTGGGTTCTCGTTGTTCATCCCGTGGAACTTGGGCATGTGATGAATGAGTGAGCTCCTTAGCTCAAAATGACCGTCTGGTGGAAGCACTATGCACCATGGCTGGTTAACTGTGATTGGAGCTGACATCTCGCGCACTGTTCTGCGTCGCGCGACCTGTTGCGCGGGTGGTGCATTATACATTTCAGCGGCCATCCTTGCTTCAACTTCGCGCTGCACTTCTTCTCTGAACCGAACTGCGCGGTTATCTGCTTCTGCATTGTCTGGGGTTCTGTCCCCTAAGTTATCTCCAACGACACTGTTATCCTCCATGAGCTGTTCTAAATCTCAAAGAAAACGAAATTAAAAAACAACTAAGCTGTCGCGTCTGTCAGTGCGCAACTAGAAGCTGCGCAGCGCAACTAGAAGCTGCGCAGCGCAACTGTTTCAAGGTTGCGCAGGCTGATGTTGATTGCGCGCTATCAAAAAAAACAACGAGAAAAATAAAGCAAACAGAAATAACTAACTACTGTAAAAGAAAACTTAAGCTAGTTAAAGCTTATCTGTATTGTTCCCCGGCAACGGCGCCAAAATTTGATCCGCGCGTCAAATTAATCATTCCTTCTCCACTTAGTACAGCGGCTAAGTCAAGGTCGATCCCACAAGGAGCAAGCAGACTCGTTCTAACTAGTAACCTACACGTACAAAAATTGGGGTGTGAGTGATTGGGTTGCGCAGGTGCGCCAATAAATAGTAGTTAACTCAGAGATTGCACTAGACGTGCGCAGGCAGTAGAGATTAAGTACTATGACTATGAAAAGTATCGGTGTAGACAATCCTCTATGAATGCATTCCTTATCATCGACTCTAAACGTCTATAGTTTGAATTACTAAAGTTAGTGTCCGATCAAGGCTTCCTAACATGTGCGCATGTTCCGATCAAATTTCATGGGCTATTAATTCTTGAAACTAGTCTAAGCAGCTACGAATCCTGTCACAGTAGCAGCTGAATATCCTAGCGCGTTACTCCTAGTTGTCACCATCAAGCTACCAACTAGTTTAACATATAACAAACAAGTAGCAAGAGTAAGATTGCGGTTCAAGGCTTCCCCTACTCATGCAACTAGCTGTCAACAGTGTGCACAGAATTAATACAAGCAAACAAACTATGCATTAAGCACAAGTCTCAAAGGAAATACTCATAGAATCATGCCCAACCGATACAAAGCGTTTAGCTAGACATGCTAGTAGTAAACATCATAGAAATAGTAAATAACAGCTAAAGTATCCAAGAAAATAGTAACAAGCAGGTGCGTACAGGTTGCAGTGTCTCGGCTGGCGCAATCGGCTAGCGCAGGTCCTCACAATAGCTCGTGTGCTTTTCAATTCTGCCTCTCTCTCGTGTGTTGTGGTGTGTCTCTGTTCCTGTCCTCAAACCCTAGCCTTCCTCTCTTTATATACTGCTCATGAGGCCCAAGGACGGCCTTGGCAACTTCCAAATCCGATGGTGTCAAGATTTGGAAACACCAATATCCTGCGCATGGCGCACTGCGCACATTGGTTAGTGCAGTCGGTCTGCGCACCGTAGTCTGACTCTGCCACTTCCTATCCTGTTTGCGCTGCTAGCTCCGCAGGCTATGTATTGCGCTCCTTAAACGCTGCCTATTAGCGCGTATCCGACTTAGGCCCTCGTTTCGCCCTGGAATACAAAAACACCGGAAACCAGTAATCTTGTACACAAAATGATGCAAACAAGCATAGTTTTAGGATCTAAATAGCGCATATAAATAGGCTCTATCACCCATCCTTCTGTGCCATAGAATCATTTCCTCAGCCTTTGTCAGCATACATTTCGGAGCCAGTGATTTTGAACTTACGTTGAGAAGATAACAGTTACTTTTTGATCTGGCTCCTTCCATTATACATTCTCCAGTTTTGTCGAAAACTTTGCACGAGTCTTTCGTAAATTTCACCTGTTTAGTTCCATCACACAGCTGACTGATGCTTATGAGGTTCGCCTTTAGTCCTTCCACTAGTAAGACATTGCTCAGGTTGGGCATTCCTTTAACTGCGAAAGTTCCCTTTCCTAGAACTCTTCCTCTCAGGCCGTTTCCAAACTTCATCCGTTGTTCCAAACAGGGTGTTATGTTTTTCAAGAAGGATCTTTCTCCTGTCATGTGCCCTGAACAACCACTGTCAAAATACCAGCTTATCTTATCCGAGGTGCTTGCTGTGCTGACAAATGCGAGAAGCTGAGTCTGCGCATGTTTCTGCTTGATTGGTTTCCTAGCTGAACCTTTTCCGGTGTATGCTGAAGAACAGTTCCTCTTTATGTGACTGATCCGCGCGTCGTTGTTCGCGTCAAATTAATCCTTTCTTCTCCACTTAGTATAGCGGCTAAGTCAGGGTCGATTCCACAGGGAGCAAGCAGATTAGCTCTAACTAGTAACCTACACTTACGAAAATTGGGGTGTGAGTGATTGGGTTGCGCAAGTGCGCGAATGACAAGAGTTAACGCAGGATTTGCACTAGACGTGCGCAGGCAGTAGAGATTAAGTACTATGACTATGAAAAGTATCGGCGCAGACAATCCTCTATGAATGTATTCCTTATCATCGACCCTAAACGTCTATAGTTTGATTTACTGATGTTAGTGTCCGATCAAGGCTTCCTAACATGTGCGCATGTTCCGATCAAAGTTCATGAGTGATAGAGCCTATTTATACACATTATTTAGATCCTAATCCTATGCTTGTTTGCATTATTTTGTGTACAAGATTACTGGTTTCCAGTGTTTTTGTATTGCAGGGCAAACAAAGGGCTTAAGTCGTATACGCGCTAACAGGCAGCGTTTAGGACGCGCATCACAGCCTGCGGAGCTAGCGGCGCAAACAGAAGAATTGGCAGAGTCGACCACGGTGCGCTAACCGACTGCGCTAAGCAAGATGCCGTGCGCCATGCGCAGATGATGGTGTTTCCAAATCCTGACACAACCAGATTTGGAAGTTGCCAAGAATGAGCCTCTTGAGCAGTATATAAAGAAGAGGAAGTCTAGGGTTTAGAGAGAGGATCATCACATCATAATTCAGAGAGAGAGCGGCAAAACTGGAAAACACACGAGCTTGCTGAGAGGACCTGCGCTAGCCGACTGCGCCAGCCAAGACTGCAACCTGCACGCACTGTTTGCTATTGTTTTCTTGGATACTCTAGTTATTATTTACTGTTTCTATGATGTTTACCACTAGCATATCTAGCTAAACGCTTGGTATTGGTTGGGCATGAATCTATGAGTATTTCCTTTGAGACTTACGCTTAATGCATAGCTTGTTCGCTTATATTAATTCTGTGCACATTGTTGGCAACTAGTTGCACGAGTAGGGGAAGCCTGGAACCGCAATCTTACTCTTGTTGCTCGTTGTTGTATGTTAAACTAGTTGAATAGCCTGACGGTGCCAACTAGGAGTAACGCGCTAGGATAAGCAATTGCTACCTTGATCGGATTCGTAGTTGTTTAGTCTAGTTCAAGAATTAATAGCACATGAACTTTGATCGGAACATGCGCATATGTTAGGAAGCCTTGATCGGACACTAACTTAAGTGAAATCAAACTATAGACATTTAGAGTCGATGATAAGGAATGCGCTCATAGAGGATTGTCTGCCCAATACTTCTCATAGTCATAGTATTTAATCTCTACTGCCTGCGCACGTCTGGTGCAAGTTCTGCGTTAGCTACTATTTTCTCACGCATCGCGCAACCCCAATCACTCACACCCCCCAATTTCCGTAAGTGTAGGTCACTAGTTAAAACTGAACTGCTTGCTCCCTGTGGAGATCGACCCTGACTTAACCGCTATACTAGTGGAAGAGGAAGGATTAATTTGACGCGTATAACGACGCGCGATCAAATTTTGGCGCCGTTGCCGGGGAGCAACACAGCTAAGTTTTAGCTAGTTTACGTTTTTCCTTTTTAGTAACTAGCTATTTTCAGTTTGTTTTGTTTTTCGTTGTTGTTTCTGACAGCGCGCAATCACCATTAGCCTGCGCAACCTTGAAACAGTTGCGCTGCGCAGTTTCTAGTTGCGCACTGACAGACGCAACAGCTTTGTTATCTTTTAATTTCGTTTTCTTTGAGATTTAGAACAGGTCATGGAGGATAACAGTGTTGTTGGGGACAACTTAGGGGACAGAACCCCGGAAGAAGCAAGAGCACATAACCGCGCAGCCCTGTTCAGAGAGGAAGTGCAGCGCGAGGTTGAAGCACGGATGGCCGCTGAATTGTATAATGCGCCACCCGCGCGACAAGCTGCGCGACGCAGAACGGTGCGCGAGATGTCAGCCCCAATCACAGTTAACCAGCCATGGTGCATCGTGCTTCCGCCAGACGGTCATTTTGAACTAAGGAGCTCACTCATTCATCAGATGCCCAAGTTCCACGGAATGAACAATGAAAATCCAGTCAAGCATGTGCGAGAGTTCCTAGTCATCTGCGAGAACATGAAGACCGAAGGGGAAAGCGATGAGGCGCTGAAGATGAAGGCATTCCCATTTTCACTGTGTGATACAGCCAGACATTGGTTGATGAACTTACCCGCAGGATCAATTCACACATGGGAGCAGCTGCAGAAGAAGTTCCAGGACAAATTCTATCCCACAGCAAACATCGCGCTACTCAGAAGAGAACTGGCCGCACCTAGGCAGAGCGCAGGAGAGTCGCTGTCAGAGTATTACGAGCGTTTCAGGGAGCTAGAGGCCAACTGCTACAATCACGGCCTGCCCCAAAATGTGCTGATAGAGAACTTCCTGAATGGATTGCTACCCATGGAGCTGAGGTTATTGAACGCATGCGCAGGAGGCGACATTTGCAACATGTACCCAAAAGACGCGGGGCAACTGATAGAAGACTCTGCTGGGCAGGTAAGACATCAGCTAACACTTGAAAATAGTCGTGCTCATTCTGTGCATCAGGTAGAAACAAGCAGCTATCACAGATTGCTACCACGGTGTATGAGCTAAAGAAGAGCGATGGCAACCTGCCTTCGCAAGTGATTCAGAACCCCTAATTAGGAGTCAATGTAGTGACACTGAGGACTGGGCGCACAATAGGAACAGAGCAGACCACGAAGGCGCCCGCGCAACCAGCTGCGCAAGTCCCGGATCTAGCAGAGCAGAATGCGCAACCAGAGCCAGACGCGCAACCAGAAGTGCCAGCCACAAGCCAGCAGGGCGAAGCGCCAGGTATAACACAATTAAAAGACAAGGGCACGAATCGTACAAACATACCTGCGCCTTTCCCTGTGCAGGCACCATCGGCTAGGAAGGAAGGGCTGGACAAGGAGCTATACGAGTTATTCAGTAAGGTGGAAATAAACATTCCCCTTATTGAAGCAGTTCGGCAGATCCCTAGGTATGCCAAGTTTTTGAAGGAGCAGTGCACAAACAAGCGAAGGAAAGGCGAGTGCGCACAGGTAATGCTAAATGCACAGGCCTCAGCAATCGTGCAACATAAGGTACCACCTAAGTGCCGAGATCCAGGTACGTTCACTATCCCATGCATTTTAGGTAAGACCACAGTAAGCAATTGCATGATTGATTTAGGCGCATCCATAAATTTGCTACCCTATTCCCTATATGCGACATTGCGCCTTGGACCACTAAAGCCTGCAGGTCTCACCATTCAGCTAGCAGATCGGTCATGCAAACAACCTGCGGGCATGATAGAGGATGCTCTTGTGCGAGTAGGAGAGCTGGTATTCCCCGCAGATTTTTATGTGCTAGAAATGGAGGGTGAATCAAGCACCAGCAGTGCGCAGATCCTACTGGGCAGACCTTTTCTGATGACCGTGCGCACAAAGATAGACGTATGGAGGGGCACACTCTCTATGGAGGTTGATGGCGAAGAAATCCACTTCAACATATTTAAAGGGATGCAGCACCCACATGAGGACGCCACAGTGCACGCAATGGACAGCATTGATGATTTAGTCACAGATGCGCAATGTGCAAGCGCAACGGTAGGACCAGAGCCACTGGCACAGGCAGAGTTGGAGGAGCAGGAAGCCGAGCTGAGCAGTGCTGAACCAGAATCCAAACAGGTACACGATATAGTTCATATTTGCACTACTAATAAAATCTTGCCCTCTATTGAACAGGCACACAAGGTCGAGCTAAAGCAACTTCCAGAGCACCTCAAATACATTTTCCTGGGAAATGAGGACACCCTGCCAGTGATCATAAAGAAAGGAATAGAAGAGGAGCAGGAAGCGCGATTACGGCAGGTGCTGCGCAGGAACCAGCGCGCCATAGGATGGACACTTGCTGACCTGCGCGGAGTGAGCCCAGACGTATGCATGCATAGGATTCTATTGGAAGATGGTGCCAAACCAAATTGCTGAAGGAGGTAGTGCAAAAGGAGATCCTGAAGTTGCTTGACGCAGGAGTCATTTACCCGATCTCGGACAGCAAATGGGTCAGTCCAGTGCACGTTGTGCCGAAGAAGGGAGGAATCACAGTGGAAGAGAATGCGCAGGGCGAGCTAGTTCCCAAGCGCATTCAGACTGGATGGCGCATGTGCATCGACTACAGGAAGCTTAACGCAGTCACGCGCAAGGACCATTTCCCGCTACCCTTCATGGACCAAATGCTGGACAGATTAGCAGGAAAGCCCGATTTTTGCTTCTTGGACGGATATTTAGGGTACAACCAGATACCCATAGCTGCGGAGGATCAAGAGAAGACCACGTTCACCTGCCCATTTGGTACGTTTGCGTTTCGGCGCATGTCATTTGGGCTGTGTAACGCGCCAGGTACGTTCCAACGTCTAGTCATGAGCATTTTTTCTGATATGATTGGTATATGCATAGAAGTGTTCATGGATGATTTTACTGTGTATGGAGGTACCTTTGATGCATGCCTAACTCATCTTGATAAGGTCTTAGCGTGCTGCATTTCTAAGAACCTAGTGCTCAATTATGAAAAATGTCATTTCATGGTATCACATGGTGTAGTACTAGGACATATCATCTCAGAGGAGGGGATCAAGGTAGATAAAGCTAAGATAGATCTTATTTCTACTCTACCTTATGCCACGAACGTGCGCGATGTGAAGTCATTCCTAGGACATGCCGGGTTTTACAGGCGTTTTATAAAAGACTTCTCTAAAATTTGTATACCCCTGTCTAACCTCTTGCAAAAGGATGTGTGCTTCGACTTTACTGATGAGTGCAGGGCCGCATTTGATAAGCTGAAGGAGGCACTGACCAGTGCACCAGTGATGCGCGCGCCAAACTGGAACCTGCCATTTGAACTGATGTGCGACGCAAGCGACTATGCAGTAGGTGCAGTCCTAGGGCAGCGAGTGGACAAGAAGCCGCACGCCATTTACTATGCATCGCGCACGCTGGACGCTGCGCAGAGGAACTACACCACCACGGAAAAGGAGCTTCTGGCAATTATGTTTGCGCTGGAGAAGTTCCGTGCATATGTTCTAGGCGCTAGGGTCATTATATACACAGACCACGCAACCATCCGCTACCTAATGTCCAAGAAAGAAACTAAGCCGCGCCTGATGCGCTGGGTGCTCCTACTTCAGGAATTTGACTTGGAGATCAAAGACAAGAAGGGCACGGAGAACACAGTTGCGGACCACCTGAGAAGGATCCTGAAAGAGGAGGAGCCAGGGCAGATCACGGAGACATTTCCTGACGAGCATCTGATGGCGCTGACAGGTAAGGTACCATGGTATGCGCACATTGCAAATTACCTGGTCACAGGTACGTTTCCTCCGCATTTCAATAAAACCCAGTGCATGAGATTGAAACATGAGTCCAAGCATTACCGTTGGGATGATCCATATATGCTCAGAATAGGACCAGATCAGATATTGAGGCGCTGCGTGCCTGACCATGAAATTAACTCTGTTTTGATGTTTTGTCATGCGCACGCATGTGGAGGACACTTTGGTCCGAAGCGCACGAGCAGAAAGGTCATGGACTGCGGATTTTATTGGCCACGCTTGCTCCGTGACTCATATGACTACTGCAGGAACTGTGACAGGTGCCAGCGCACAGGAGGCATATCAACGAGCAACGAGATGCCGCAGACGCCGATTCTAGTGGATGAAGTGTTTGATATATGGGGAATTGACTTCATGGGGCCATTTCCTCCATCTGCCGGATACGAGTACATATTGGTCGCGGTGGATTATGTCTCAAAATGGGTCGAGGCTAAGGCCACAAGAAAGGATGATGGTAAGACAGTCGCTGATTTTTTGAAAACTAACATCTTTTGCAGGTACGGGGTACCTAAGGCGATCATTAGCGACCAGGGGACGCACTTTTGCAATAGGATTGTGGCGCAAGTTTTCAAGCATTATGGAGTGCGCCACAAGACGTCCACTGCTTATCATCCTCAGACAAATGGACAGGCCGAGGTTTCCAACAGAGAGATCAAGCGCATCCTGGAGAAGACTGTGAGACCATCGCGCAAAGATTGGAGCCAGCGCCTGGACGACGCGCTGTGGGCATACCGCACTGCGCATAAGACACCAATCGGGACTTCACCGTTCCGGTTGGTTTACGGAAAAGCATGCCACCTGCCAGTGGAGTTAGAACACAAAGCATATTGGGCCTTACGCATTTGCAACCTGAACCTAGACGAGCCTGGAAAGGAACGCGCATTTGAGCTAAGCGAATTAGAAGAGCTGCGCCTGGATGCCTATGAGGGACTGCGCGACTACAAAGCACGCACAAAGGCGTTTCATGACAAGCATATCCTCAGACGCACTTTTGGGCCGGGAGACCAGGTATTATTATTCTCATCACGCCTGAAGCTCATGCCTGGAAAGCTGCGCAGCAAATGGACAGGACCGTACACAGTCACCAAGGTTTTCCCCTACGGAACAATCGAGTTAGAAAACGAGCACCGGCATCGTTTTCAGGTCAATGGGTAGAGAGTCAAACGGTATCTAGGAGAACCTTGGGATGGCACGGCGCGCGACATTGACTTGGCAGAGCCTGAGATAGCAGATGCGCAGGTTGCTGCGCCAGAATCATCACCAGACGCGTCAGAGGGGGAACAGGGGACTATTGCTCATATTTCTTCTCCCTCCTTACCTACTCAAGTTACTTATAATATCCATGCTGACTACCCTTTTGATCCTTTGCGCAGGACAAAGAAGAACACAACACATGCACAAGCGCAGGATCACTCAGGAGCAAGAGTGGGGGAGGTCGCTGGCACACATTTGGGCACGTAACGAGGTACAGTCGAGCCAACGACGTTAAACAAAGGCACTTGTCGGGAGGTAACCCGACACGTTTTATTTTTACATGTTTTTTTTAGTGTTTCTAGTGTCTTTTAGCTAGTTTAGGACTTGTAGTTTTTTTTTTTTAGTCGAGCAGCAGTGCGCCGGACAGCTGCGCCAGTCAGGGGGTATATAAGGGCAGGACTTAGAAAATTTCAGCACTTTTTCACGCTCGACCGTTGCAAGCAGCTCCCGCCCTCACACCTCCGCCCATTGTCCGGCACTCAACCCAGCTTCAGTTTAGAGAGATTTGAAGAGCACACAGCCGCACTCCCCCCAGGTAACCTTTCCCCCAGATTTGAGCAGATTCCAGTAGGGTTTGTGCGGTAGAGAAGTGCTCTAGGGTTTTGAAATCGCACCAGGCTAGAGTGCACCGATTGGAGTATTGGTTAGAGGGTTTTGTAGGCGGGCAGTAGGCGCCCATTTGGTGAGAGTTTCAGGGCATTCGGAGGAGTTTGGATTTTTGGAGTGTTTGAGGAGTGTTGACCGGAGTTGACCAGAGAGACCCAGCCACAATGCAGCCTGCCGAGGACCAAGCCACCCCAGCTCACTTTGCCAGCAAGTATGCCGCATTTCTGAGGCTAGAAATGTACGGCACTCCGTACATCTGCAGGGACTTCCTGCGCGAGGTCGGACTGGAGGACCTTGTTGTGGAGAGGCTGGCGTTAGCAGGCTGGGAGGCACTGTTGGAACTCAACAGCGCATCAGACAGGGAGGACACCAGTGAGTTCCTGGCGTCGTTCGAGCCAGGTGAGATGGAGATAAGGTACCGGCACCGCGGGGTGTGGTACATTGCCTCGGCTAAGAGGCTGAAGCGCACACTGAGGTGCGCTAAGGTGCGAGAAGCTGACATGGACGCGCACACGAATCAAGAGGCGTGGCGCAAGATGGCGACCGGGCCAGTGTTTGCCGCAGGGCGCAGCAGGGGACGAGAGCTGCGTGACTTGTGGCGCCTGGTCGCCTATGCGATCATTGGGCATTTTAATGGTGCGCCGAAGATCAGTTTGCTGGATATGGAGATTTTGAAGGGGTTTTATTATGGGAAGAGGGTGCTCTTTGTTCTCAACATGGTGCACCACTGGAGCCGAGTCAGCACCAAGGGGCCGCTGACTTGCGGAGGAATTATTACGCACCTGCTGCGGGCGTTACACGGAGAGCCTGAGGTGCCAGAGTGCACAGTGGTGCCGGCTGTTCCTCTGGACCGCGCCCACATGCTGCAGATAAGGGCGGTAGCCGTGAGGGAGGATGGCACATTGGAGTGGTGCTACCACCTGCAGCCGGCCAGAGTGCCGCGGCCACGAGCGGAGAGCAGTGCGCAAGCAGCAGAGGCCGCGCAGGAGATGGAGGAGGACGAGGCCCCAGAGCCAGTTGTGCCTCCAGTCAGGCGCGCGAGGACCCGTGCGCAGACTGGAGCGCACCGGAGGGCCCGTGCACCACAGGGGGAGCCAGTTACCATTTCCATCGAGGATTCTCCCCCGCGTGCACGCGGGAAGCGCCCAAGGACCGAGGCTGAGGAGGTGCCTGAGGAAGCATCAGCAGAGCAGCGCATGATGTTCAACGTCATGCGCGTGCTCGAGTATTTAGCGCCAGAGGGGGCGGATTTGAGCATGAGCCCACCATCAGGGTGGAGATTTGGAGACGCGATTCCCCCTCTCCTCAGCCTGCACCGGCCACCTCCAGGTTCCCCCAGCAAGCCGCACCAGCCAGCCAGCCCTCTTACTCAGCCCCCAGTGCATCCAGCAGAGCCCTCTCCAGTCCCAGTTCCCACACCAGCACCAGCACCAGCCCCAGAACCAGCACCAGCCCCAGAACCAGCACCAGCAGCCCCAGACACAGAACCCACCCCCGACCCAGCACCAGTACCAGCACCTGCACCATCCCCTGCCCAGCCGTCTATTCCGAGGTCCCATGTAGCCGAACCCATCATTAGCACCAGCTCAGACTCGCTATGGGACCCCGTCTCAGAGGACGACTTTGTGGCGCAGCCTGTCGCTCTTTTTGTTGTACCGCCTTCCTCCAGCATCGATTATGCGACGGATTCTTCAGAGGAGGAGGCGCATGGTTCAGCGGCTGCGTCTAGCTCAGAGGACATATAGAGCTGTAGGGGGGCGCATTATTCCTTTCGGGTGGTGTCTATTTTTCTTTTATATGCTGAACATTATTCGATATTATGTTGCTATATGTGTGCTGAACTCTTGTGCTACATATTTTGTGTCCCTATGCTATATTGCGCTGCTTTGACTATATGTTCTTCATTTTTATGTTTTTTGTTTTGCTTGCATGCATGTGCGCGTTCTCCGGGCGCATGAGCTTGAGTCGTGGGGACACGTCTCTGTTTAAGTGTGGGGGGAGCGTACATTTACATTTCACGTATTTTTGAGATTTTGAGTATAGCTTAGTTTAATTGAAGAAAACAGTAGCAGTAGTGCGCTTGTGTGCCGGTTGCGCGCACTTTCAGCTTGTTTGCGCTATCCATATTGCTTGCGCTGCTATTGCGTGTTTTAGTATATTTTTTTCGTTTTTTCTGCTCCTGTTGGTTGGGATATACAGGGGATGTGGAGTTGACAGAAATGCTCTAGAGAGGCGGTTAGTCGTTCGAGCTTCGAAGGTGAGGTATATGGTCGAGAGCGCGAGTGGAGGCCTATGCTTCGCGACCTTCGGAACAAGAGAGTGCGCTCAGTCACGCAGATGCCGAAGGCGAATTACCCAAAGCGTGGCGAGGTGGGAAAACATACCACCTTCCCTCTGGAAGTCGAGCTAAGGAAGGCGGGCGCGGGTGTAAACGCGTGCGCCGACCTGCGCAGATAGACCACGGAGGGAGAGCGGGGCGGTGTTCCATAGCTGTTATCCGGAGGCCGAGACTGGAACCGTTCTGGGAAAGATAAGAACCATAGACAAAGCTGTACAAAAGAAAAAATACCAGCAGATGATATGCGCTAAAGAAGCTAGCATGCGCACTACTCAGTACCAGCGTGCGTAAGGTCCACAAAGAAAATCATCGAAAGGCTTGAGTTCCCAGAAAATGTGCGGATATTCCGATCAAAGTTCATGAGTGATAGAGCCTATTTATACACATTATTTAGATCCTAACCCTATGCTTGTTTGCATTATTTTGTGTACAAGATTACTGGTTTCCAGTGTTTTTGTATTGCAGGGCAAACCAAGGGCTTAAGTCGGATACGCGCTAACAGGCAGCGTTTAGGACGCGCATCACAGCCTGCGGAGCTAGCGGCGCAAACAGAAGAATTGGCAGAGTCGACCACGGTGCGCTAACCGATTGTGCTAAGCAAGATGCCGTGCGCCATGCGCAGATGATGGTGTTTCCAAATCCTGACACAACCAGATTTGGAAGTTGCCAAGAATGAGCCTCTTGAGCAGTATATAAAGAAGAGGAAGTCTAGGGTTTAGAGAGAGGATCATCACATCATAATTCAGAGAGAGAGCGGCAAAACTGAAAAACACACGAGCTTGCTGAGAGGACCTGCGCTAGCCGACTGCGCCAGCCAAGACTGCAACCGGCACGCACTGTTTGCTATTGTTTTCTTGGATACTCTAGTTATTATTTACTGTTTCTATGATGTTTACCACTAGCATGTCTAGCTAAACGCTTGGTATTGGTTGGGCATGAATCTATGAGTATTTCCTTTGAGACTTGCGCTTAATGCATAGCTTGTTCGCTTATATTAATTTTGTGCACATTGTTGGCAGCTAGTTGCACGAGTAGGAGAAGCCTTGAAACGCAATCTTACTCTTGTTGCTCGTTGTTGTATGTTAAACTAGTTGAATAGCCTGACGGTGCCAACTAGGAGTAACGCGCTAGGATAAGCAATTGCTACCTTGATCGGATTCGTAGTTGTTTAGTCTAGTTCAAGAATTAATAGCACATGAACTTTGATCGGAACATGCGCATATGTTAGGAAGCCTTGATCGGACACTAACTTAAGTGGAATCAAACTATAGACATTTAGAGTCGATGATAAGGAATGCGCTCATAGAGGATTGTCTGCCCAATACTTCTCATAGTCATAGTATTTAATCTCTACTGCCTGCGCACGTCTGGTGCAAGTTCTGCGTTAGCTACTATTTTCTCGCGCATCGCGCAACCCCAATCACTCACACCCCCCAATTTCCGTAAGTGTAGGTCACTAGTTAAAACTGAACTGCTTGCTCCCTGTGGAGATCGACCCTGACTTAACCGCTGTACTAGTGGAAGAGGAAGGATTAATTTGACGCGTACAACGACGCGCGATCAATGAGCTATTAATTCTTAAAACTAGTCTAAACAGTTACGAATCCTGTCACAATAGCAACTGATTATCCTAGCGCGTTACTCCTAGTTGTCACCGTCAAGCTACCAACTAGTTTAACATATAACAAACAAGTAGCAAGAGTAAGATTGCGGTTCAAGGCTTCCCCTACTCATGCAACTAGCTGTCAACAGTGTGCACAGAATTAATACAAGCAAACAAACTATGCATTAAGCACAAGTCTCAAAGGAAATACTCATAGAATCATGCCCTACCGATACAAAGCGTTTAGCTAGACATGCTAGTAGTAAACATCATAGGAACAGTAAATAATAGCTAAAGTATCCAAGAAAACAGTAACAAGCAGGTGCGTGCAGGTTGCAGTGTCTCGGCTGGCGCAGTCGGCTAGCGCAGATCCTCTCAGTAGCTCGTGTGTTTTTCAATTCTGCCTCTCTCTCGTGTGTTGTGCTGTGTCTCTGTTCCTCTCCTCAAACCCTAGCCTTCCTCTCTTTATATACTGCTCATGAGGCCCAAGGACGGCCTTGGCAACTTCCAAATCCGATGGTGTCAAGATTTGGAAACACCAATATCCTGCGCATGGCGCACCGCACACATTGGTTAGCGCAATCGGTCTGCGCACCGTAGTCGACTCTGCCACTTCCTATCCTGCTTGCGCTGCCAGCTCCGCAGGCTATGTGATGTGATAATGCAAGTGTGGCAGTTTTGCCAAAACCAACATATGTCATTTGTGAACAAGGAGCTGCTGCAGCTCAAGCAATCAAGCAGAACAGCTAGCAACAGATACAGCAGGGGTGCTGCAGCAGGTGCTGGTTCAAATGCTGGTTCATCTGTCCGAGTAACAGTTTGTGCTGGGTGCGTCTTGAAGGTATGGCAGTTTGTGTTCTTGCTCTTAGGAGGTTTTCTAATGCTGCTAAGCATTTTTCCAGCACGGTTCACTTGTCCGAAAAGCAGATTGCATTGAAGATATTAATCAAATCTAATCTCCTAGATTTTAGGAGATAATTGATCTTGTGGGATTATGGCCTAAACCTGGAAATTGCTTAAAAGTGGTGAGGGTATTTAAGCAGAAGGTTCGAGGGCTGAAGAGGGTGATCGAAGCTGAGTGATACACGAGGGTAGACACGAAATTCAGAGAGAGGATTTTCTGGGTGTGCTACGGAAGTTGTTCTTCGATCAACACACACGGGCAGAGCGTTGAGCGCAGAGCTGTGGTGGGTATTGCAGAAGAGAGTCAGGTCTTGCAGAGACTGATTCGTGCTTTGATCTGGAAGCCAATTTAGAGCTGTGGAGCTTGTTGGTTGATCAAAGGCAGCCGCGGGAGAGCTGACGGGTGGAAGGCTCGGTCGAGGTTCGTGCGGAAGAACTCACTAGTGGCAGGTGGTCACTGAGTGAGGGGGAGTTACTCAGAGTGTGCAGCGCTCTTGGAGTGGTTCGATCGGCTCGGCAGGAGGCCTTGGAGCGACGCGGACAGAGTGCTTCAGCTGGTGTTACAGCTGTTGCTGCAGCAACCCTGCTGAGTAGTGTAGGCTAGAATAGGCTGAGTTCTTGAAGAGGATTGTAGCTATTCTAGACTGACATATTGTAGAGGGTGTGCTGGCACAAATCAGAGCTTGTTCTGATTGTGTTGAGTAGTCCACACGGGGTTAAAGTAGCATAGGTTGCGTGCGTTGTAACCTAGTGTGATCTGAACCTTTGGTTGAGTGGATTGAGGACTGGAGAATAGTCCTCCCCAGACGTAGGCAGATTGGCCGAACTGGGTGAACAAATCTGTGTCCTATTCATTGTCTGCTGTGCCTACATTTAAGTGAACAAGAGTGTGCTGCAGCAACTGCTAGTTCACAAATCTGCATAAGTAGAGACACTTGAAATTTCAATTGGTATCAGAGCGGGAACTCGACACACAGAGTTTAAAAGGTCCTACAGTGTCTCCGAAGTAGACAAGACAATGAAGGAAGGACAGAGCACGAGTAGACCTCCACTTCTGGAAGAGAGCAACTATGGTTATTGGAAAGCTAGGATGAAGGCCTTTCTCAGGGCCATTGACGAGAAGACATGGAGAGCTGTTGTGATTCAGTGGTCTCCCCCAATCACCATAGATGAGCAAGGAGTGACAAGAATAAAACCTGAAGAGCAGTGGACTGTTGAAGAAGGTGCTGCAGCAACTGGTAATTCAAAGGCTTTGAATGCAATTTTTGCTGCAGTTGATGCTAATAACTTCAGGTTGATCTCAAACTGTGACATGGCCAAGCAAGCATGGGAGATTCTGCAAACTGCCCATGAGGGAACTGATAGAGTGAAGCTGTCAAGACTCCAGATAATTGCCACACAATTTGAGAATCTGAGGATGCTGGATGAAGAAACAGTCACTGAGTTTAATGCTAAACTCTGTGATCTTGCAAATGAAGCTCATGCCCTTGGTGAGCCCATCCCAGAAGAAAAGCTTATCAGAAAGGTGCTCAAATCGCTGCCTACAAAATTTGACATGAAAGTGACAGCCATTGAAGAAGCACAAAATGTCAGATTCATGAGGTTGGAAGAGCTGATGGGGTCTCTCAAACAATTTGAGATGAAACTGGTCAAAGGAGACACCACCTCCCAGGATAAGAATGTTGGGTTGAAGGCAGAAGCGGAAAGCAAGCAGACAGATCCAGATGATCAGATAAACATGCTGGTTAAGAACCTCGGAAAGCTCCTGAAAAACATGGAATCCAGAACTGAGAAAAGATCTTCTTCGCGAAAACAATTCAGGAGGGGCGGTGAAAACAAAAGGAAAGGTAAGGAACCAGCTCAGAGTGAAGAAGAAAAGAACGAAGTGAAGAAAGGAGTCCAATGCTGGAATTGTGCAGGCTACGGCCATCGACAGATCAACTGCACCAGCAAACGGATGAAGAAGAAAGCCCTTTCTGCCAGTGAAAGTGAAGATCTGAGTGAAGATGAATGCAACATGGCCAGATACAGGTCAGCAAGAAGAGGCACAAAAACACAAAAAGGAGTGAACCAGGACTTGCTGCAGCAATGTCTATTTCACCGTAACAAGAGAGCTTTGAAGTTTAAGAAATGTTACAGCTGTGGTCGCAGAGGACATATTCAAAGAAACTGCTCCTCAGCTCATGCCAGAATTACATCGCCCAGGAAATCTGCCAAGCAGAAACATGCGCAGACTCAGCTCCTCGCCCTAGTCAGCACAGCTAGCACCTCAGACAAGATAAGCTGGTACTTTGACAGTGGCTGTTCAGGCCATATGACAGGAGAAAGATCCTTTCTGAAGAATATTACTCCCTGTCTGGAACAAAATGTGAAGTTTGGTAATGGTCTGAAAGGAAGGGTGCTGGGAAGAGGAACTTTGGCTGTAGAAGGAATGCCAAATCTGAGCAATGTTCTTCTGGTGGAAGGATTAAAGGCTAATCTTATCAGCATCAGCCAGTTGTGTGATGGAACTAAACAAGTTAAGTTTACAAGAGACTCATGCCAAGTTCTCGATAAATCTGGAAAGTGCATAATGGAAGGAGCCAGATCCAAGAGCAATTGCTACCTTCTCAATGTGAGTTCAAACTCACGGATTCAGAAATGTATGCTGACAAAGGCCGAGGAAATGACCTTATGGCACAAAAGGATGGGACATGTTAACCTGAGAACTCTAAAGAGAATTGCCACAGAAGGGCTGGTCAGAGGAATTCCACTGCTGAAAGGAGAGACAGACTCCATCTGTGGAGACTGTCAGATTGGGAAACAAAAGAGGGCTTCACATCCTCGGGTCAAAGATATTGGTACCATCAGGCCTCTTCAGCTGATCCATATGGATCTGATGGGACCAATGGAAGTGGAGAGCCTAGGCAAGAAAAGGTATGCATTTGTCTGTGTTGATGACTATTCTAGATTCACTTGGATTGAATTTATCAGAGAAAAATCAGACACTGTGAGTTTCATTGTGTCTCTGGTGTCTCGGCTAGAGCAAGAAAAGAATCTTAGAATCAGCAGCATTCGCAGTGATCATGGCAGAGAATTTGAAAACAAAGACATGGATGAGTTCTGTCAACAAAGGGGTATAACACATCAGTTCTCGTCTCCTATTACTCCTCAGCAAAATGGTGTGGTGGAACGGAGGAACCGAACAATTCAAGAAATGGCCAGGGTAATGATCCATGCTAAGAGGATTCCTCTGAAATTCTGGGCAGAGGCCATGAATACCGCCTGCTACATCATCAATAGAGTTACCTTGCGAAGAGGTACCATGCAGACCTGCTATGAGCTCTGGAATCAGAAAAAGCCCACTGTTAAGTACTTTCACATCTTTGGAAGTGACTGCTTCATTCTGAGAGACCGGGAGTATCGAAAGAAACTCGATCCAAAGAGTGATCCTGGAATATTCTTGGGATATTCAACAAACAGCAGGGCATATCGTGTGTTCAACCAGCGAACAAAGACTGTCATGGAATCAATAAATGTGGTTGTCAAAGATGTAGATGAAGGACCTAACTCTGAGTCTGACACTGGTGAAGAAGACTCTGATCCTGAAGAAATGTCTGATAGACAGACCAGAAGTGAACAAGCTGCGGCTCCAGCAGATGCTACAGCAAGTGCTGAAGCAGAGATTCCAGATGACCAAGCAGAGAGTCTGTCTGAGGATTTTCACACTGAAGCTCCTGATCCACCTTCAAGGCAGCCCCCAAAGAAGATACAGAAGGATCATCCCTTGACAAATGTGATTGGGAATCCCTCAGATAGAAGAAGAACCAGAGGCCATGCCTACCTCAATACATGCTTCATGTCCAGTCTTGAACCAAAGAACTTCAAGGAGGCCATGAGTGATGAATTCTGGATTATGGCTATGCAAGAGGAGTTGGCAGAGTTTGAAAGGCACGATGTCTGGGATTTGGTAGACAGACCTAAAGGGGTAAACATCATCGGCACAAAATGGGTGTTCAAAAATAAAACTGACGAAAAGGGCAACATTACAAGAAATAAAGCCAGACTGGTTGCCCAGGGATATTCTCAGATTGAAGGTCTTGACTTTGAAGAAACATTCGCTCCAGTAGCTCGCTTGGAGGCCATCAGACTGCTTCTAGCAATGTCTTGCTGCCTGGGATTCAAATTATATCAAATGGATGTTAAAAGTGCGTTCTTGAACGGAGATCTCTCTGAAGAAGTCTATGTCTCTCAACCAAAAGGTTTTGAAGATCCTCATCATCCAGAACAGGTGTATAAATTGAAGAAAGCTTTATATGGACTGAAACAGGCTCCTCGGGCTTGGTATGAGCGATTGACAATCTTCCTGGAAAATCATGGCTACAACCGAGGGGGAGCTGACAAAACCTTGTTTGTCAAAAGAACTCGGTCTGATGTGATCATTGCTCAAATATATGTGGATGACATTGTCTTTGGATCAATGTCCCAGCACCTGGTGAAGCAGTTTGTGCAACACATGCAGCAAGAATTTCAGATGAGCATGGTAGGAGAACTTTCCTATTTTCTTGGTTTGGAGATTACTCAGAAAATGGACGGGATCTTTATTGCTCAAAGCAAATACAGCAAGGCCCTTGTGAAGAAATTTCAGCTCGACTCAGCCAGTCACAAGCGTACTCCTGCTGCTACTCATGTGAAAGCCATTAAAGATGAGCAAGGTTTGGAAGTAAGTCAAACTGTCTACAGAAGCATGATTGGGAGCCTTCTTTACCTGACTGCCAGCCGTCCTGACATTTCCTATGCAGTAGGAGTCTGTGCCAGATTCCAAGCCAGTCCAAGAGACAGCCATATGCAGTTGGTCAAGCGCATTATTCGGTATGTCAGGGGAACTGTGGGCTATAGCCTATGGTATACTAAAGACACAAAGGCTAATCTGGTTGGATTCAGTGATGCAGACTGGGCAGGGTGCTCAGAAGACAGGAAGAGCACCTCGGGAGGATGTTTCTTCTTGGGGAATAACCTGGTCTCTTGGTTCAGCAGAAAACAGAATAGCATTTCTCTATCCACTGCCGAGGCTGAGTACATTGCTGCTGGGAGCTGCTGTGCACAAATGTTGTGGATGAAGCAAATGCTGAGTGAGTATGGGGTTGCTCAAGATGCCATGACTCTCTACTGTGACAATATGAGTGCCATCAGCATATCCAAGAACCCTGTCCAGCACAGTAGAACCAAGCACATTGACATCCGTCATCACTTCATCCGTGACCTTGTTGAACAGAAAGTCATCTCGCTCCAGCATGTTGTGTCTGCCAAACAACTTGCTGATATCTTCACCAAAGCTCTGGATGCAGTTCGGTTTGAAGACCTGAGAGCCTCTCTCGGGCTCTGTGTATTGCCGTCATAAGTGCTCCCGGCAGAGACACCCCCTCGTCATTTTGTTCCAAAAAGGGGGAGAAGAAAGAGCAGGCTGAGAAGTGGAGTTATGAAGTGGTTTTGTCAAAATGCCAAGGGGGAGATTGATAATGCAAGTGTGGCAGTTTTGCCAAAACCAACATATGTCATTTGTGAACAAGGAGCTGCTGCAGCTCAAGCAATCAAGCAGAACAGCTAGCAACAGATACAGCAGGGGTGCTGCAGCAGGTGCTGGTTCAAATGCTGGTTCATCTGTCCGAGTAACAGTTTGTGCTGGGTGCGTCTTGAAGGTATGGCAGTTTGTGTTCTTGCTCTTAGGAGGTTTTCTAATGCTGCTAAGCATTTTTCCAGCACGGTTCACTTGTCCGAAAAGCAGATTGCATTGAAGATATTAATCAAATCTAATCTCCTAGATTTTTGGAGATAATTGATCTTGTGGGATTATGGCCTAAACCTGGAAATTGCTTAAAAGTGGTGAGGGTATTTAAGCAGAAGGTTCGAGGGCTGAAGAGGGTGATCGAAGCTGAGTGATACACGAGGGTAGACACGAAATTCAGAGAGAGGATTTTCTGGGTGTGCTACGGAAGTTGTTCTTCGATCAACACACACGGGCAGAGCGTTGAGCGCAGAGCTGTGGTGGGTATTGCAGAAGAGAGTCAGGTCTTGCAGAGACTGATTCGTGCTTTGATCTGGAAGCCAATTTAGAGCTGTGGAGCTTGTTGGTTGATCAAAGGCAGCCGCGGGAGAGCTGACGGGTGGAAGGCTCGGTCGAGGTTCGTGCGGAAGAACTCACTAGTGGCAGGTGGTCACTGAGTGAGGGGGAGTTACTCAGAGTGTGCAGCGCTCTTGGAGTGGTTCGATCGGCTCGGCAGGAGGCCTTGGAGCGACGCGGACAGAGTGCTTCAGCTGGTGTTACAGCTGTTGCTGCAGCAACCCTGCTGAGTAGTGTAGGCTAGAATAGGCTGAGTTCTTGAAGAGGATTGTAGCTATTCTAGACTGACATATTGTAGAGGGTGTGCTGGCACAAATCAGAGCTTGTTCTGATTGTGTTGAGTAGTCCACACGGGGTTAAAGTAGCATAGGTTGCGTGCGTTGTAACCTAGTGTGATCTGAACCTTTGGTTGAGTGGATTGAGGACTGGAGAATAGTCCTCCCCAGACGTTGGCCTGGGTGAACAAATCTGTGTCCTATTCATTGTCTGCTGTGCCTACATTTAAGTGAACAAGAGTGTGCTGCAGCAACTGCTAGTTCACAAATCTGCATAAGTAGAGACACTTGAAATTTCATGATGCGCTCCTCAAACGCTGCCTGTTAGCGCGTATCCGACTTAGGCCCTCGTTTCGCCCTGAAATACAAAAACACCAGAAACCAGTAATCTTGTACACAAAATGATGCAAACAAGCATAGTGTTAGGATCCAAATAGCGCGTATAAATAGGCTCTATCAAACCCCCCACACTTGCCCCTTGTTCGTCCCGAACAAGCACTCAAGCACGGATACAATTACCTCTCTGGAGTCAGCGCACAGTCTTGCACTTCTGGCCCGATCTGTACCACTATTCACCTTGCGCTGCTCTACCACCTGCGCGCACTTGCCTTCAATAGTTTTAATATAATAATTTCGAATTTCGTTACCTCTCAGCTGGGATGAAGATCGTTTCGGATGGCTAGGAGATAGCTCTTCATAGGCTCCGGGTTGTGGTTAATAGCGCAAGCTTCTTCCGGTGCGTGATTCTTCCGCGCACTTCCTGGGAACTCGAGCCTTTTTGATGATTTTCTTGTGAACTTTGCGCAAGCTGGTATGTATTTGTGCGCATGCTGATTTCTTTTGTAGCGCATATCATCTGCTGGTGTTTTTTTTCTTTTGTACAGCTTCATCTATGGTTCCTATGTTCCCAGAACGGTTCCAGTCTTGGCCTCCGGATAGTAGCTATGGAACAACGCTCCGCTCTCCCTCCTTCGTCTACTTGCGCACGTCAGCGCACGCGTTTACACCCGCGCCCGCCTTCCCTAGCTCGACTTCCAGAGGAAAGGTGGTCTATTTTCCCACCTCGCCACGCTTTGGGTATTCGCCTTCGGCATCTGCGTGGCTGAGCGCGCTCTCTTGTTCCGAAGGTCGCGAAGCACCGGCCTCCACTAGCGCTCTCGACCATATACCTCACCTTCGAAGCAAAGACGACTAACCGCCTCTCTAGAGCGTTTCTGTCAACTCCACATCCCCTATATATCCCAACTAACAGGAGTAGAAAAAATGAAAAAAATATACTAAAACAGTTGATAGCGGCGCATGCAAGATGAATAGCGCAATACAAGCTGAAAAGTGTGCGCAACCCGCACACTAGCGCACCACTGCTACTATTTTCTTCAACTAAACTAAGCTACACTACAAAGCTCAAAAACCATGAAATGTAAATGTAGCGTTCCCCCCCCCCCCACACTTAAACAGAGACGTGTCCCCACGACTCATGCTCAAGCGTAATGGAGAACGCACACATGCATGCAAGCAAAACAAAGAATATAAGAAAGAAAACATATAGTCAGCGCAGCAACAATATAGTAAGGGGTCACAAAATATTCAGCACAATATAGCAACAGTTTTCAAAAGATAAGAAAAGAAACCACCCGAAAGAAATGCGCGCCCCACTGCAGCCCTAGATATCCTCGGAGCTGGACTCAGCCGCAGACCCGTGCACCTCCTCATCTGAAGAATCAGTCACATACTCGGTACTGGAGGCTGGGGGTACTACAGAAATTGCGACTGAGCCACAAGGTCGTCCTCTGAGATAGGATCCCATAGTGAATCTGAGCTGGAACTTATGATGGGATCGGCTTCAGGGGACCGCTGAGCAGAAGGCTGTGCAGGGGGTGCTGCAGGTGCTGGTACTGGGTCTGCTGTTGGGGTTGGCTCTGCTGTATGGACCGGGGACTGGGTAGGAGGGCTGGCTGGCTGGCGCGGCTCGCTGGGGGATCCTAGGGGCGGCATACGCAGGCTGAGGAGAGGGGGGATAGAATCTCCAAATCTCCACCCTGATGGTGGGCTCATGCTCAAATCTGCCCCCTCGGGCGCTAAATACTCGAGCACGCGCATGACGTTGAACATCATGCGCCGGTCCTCTGGTACCTCCTCAGGCGCCTCCTCTGCCTCTGTCCTGGGGCACTTTCCTTGTGCACGCGGGGGAGAATCATCAATGGCAATGGTAACTGGCTACCCCTACGGTGCACTCGCCCTCCGGCGCGCTCCAGTCTGCGCACGAGTCCTCATGCGCCTGACTGGAGGCGCAACTGGCTCTGGGGCCTCGTCCATCTCCATTTCCTCCGCAGCCTCCTCTGGTTGCGCGCTGCTTTCTACTCTTTGTCTCGGCGCTCTGGCCGCCTGCAGCTGGTAGCACCACTCCAATGTCTCATCCTCTCTCACGGCTACCGCTCTGAGCTGCAGCATATGGGCGCGGTCCAGGGGAACAGCTGGCACTACTGTGTGCTCGGGCACCTCCGGCTCTCCATGAAACTCACGCAGCAGGTGCGTGATCATTCCTTCACAAGTCAGCGGCTCCTTCGTGCTGACCCGACTCCAATGGACCACCATGTCCGAGACAAACAACACCTTCTTCCCATAGTAAAATCCCTTCAAAATGTCCATGTCCAGCAAGCTGATCTTTGGCGCACCATTAAAATGCCCTATCATTGCATAGGCGACCATGCGCGAGAGGTAGAACATCCACGGGTTGCGCAGCTCGCGTCCTCGGCTGCGCCCCGTGGCAAAAACTGGGCCGGTCGCCATCGCGCGCCACGCCTCCTGATTCTTGTGCGTGTCTAAATCCGCCTCACGCACCTTGGCGCACCTCAGCGTGCGCTTCAGCCTCTTAGCCGAGGCAATGTACCAGACCCCTCTGTGCCGGTACCTTATCTCCAGATCGGCCGTCTCTAGTGACGCCAAAAACTCACATGTGTCCTCCTTGTCCGCTGCGCTGTTGATGTCCAACAGCGCCTCCCTGCCCGCCAGCGCGAGCCTCTCCACGATGAGGTCCTCCACCCCGACCTCGCGTAGGAAATCCCGGCTGATGTATGGGGTCCCGTACATCTCCAGCCTCATGAAGGCTTCAAACTTGCTGGCGAAGGATGCTGGGGTCGCTTGATCCTCGGCAGGCTGCATGGTGCGCTAGGGTTCCTTCGGTCAACTAAGGTCAACGCTCCACAAATGCTCAAAAATCCAAACCCCGACAAACACCCTGAAACTGTCACCAAATGGTCACCTAACGTCCGCCTACAAAACCTACTACCCAAAACTCCAAATGGTGCAGGCTAGCTAGGTGCGATTTCAAACCTAGGGCACTCCTCTATCGCACAAAACCCTACTTGAATCGGCTCAAACTTGACGGGAAGGGTTACCTGGTGTATGTGCGACTGTATGCTCCTCAAATCGTGCTGAACGGACGCCTGATCGGTTGTCGGACGGTGAGCGGAGGTTGAGGGGAGAAGCTTCTTGCAACGGTCGAGTGTGAAAAGTGCTGAAATTTTTCTAAGTGCTGCCATTTTATACCCCCCTGTCTGGCGCAGCTGCTCTGCGCACTGAAGTTGCGCACTGACCTGCGCACTGCTGCGCGACTAAAAAAACTACAAGTCCTAAACTAGCTAAAAGACACTAGAAAAGCTAAAAGAAAAACGTGTAAAATTAATCCTTCCTTCTCCACTTAGTATAGCGGCTAAGTCAGGGTCGATTCCACAGGGAGCAAGCAGATTAGCTCTAACTAGTAACTACACTTACGAAAATTGGGGTGTGAGTGATTGGGTTGCGCAAGTGCGCGAATGGCAAGAGTTAACGCAGGATTTGCACTAGACGTGCGCAGGCAGTAGAGATTAAGTACTATGACTACGAAAAGTATCGGCGCAGACAATCCTCTATGAATGTATTCCTTATCATCGACTCTAAACGTCTATAGTTTGATTTACTGATGTTAGTGTCCGATCAAGGCTTCCTAACATGTGCGCATGTTCCGATCAAAGTTCATGAGCTATTAATTCTTAAAACTAGTCTAAACAGCTACGAATCCTGTCACAGTAGCAACTGATTATCCTAGCGCGTTACTCCTAGTTGTCACCGTCAAGCTACCAACTAGTTTAACATATAACAAACAAGTAGCAAGAGTAAGATTGCGGTTCAAGGCTTCCCCTACTCATGCAACTAGCTGTCAACAGTGTGCACAGAATTAATACAAGCAAGCAAACTATGCATTAAGCACAAGTCTCAAAGGAAATACTCATAGAATCATGCCCTACCGATACAAAGCATTTAGCTAGACATGCTAGTAGTAAACATCATACGAACAGTAAATAATAGCTAAAGTATCCAAGAAAACAGTAACAAGCAGGTGCGTGCAGGTTGTAGTGTCTCGGCTGGCGCAGTCGGCTAGCGCAGATCCTCTCAGTAGCTCGTGTGTTTTTCAGTTCTGCCTCTCTCTCGTGTGCTGTGTCGTGTCTGTGTGTGTATGTTCAAACCCTAGCCTTCCTCTCTTTATATACTGCTCATGAGGCCCAAGGACGGCCTTGGCAACTTCCAAATCTGATGGTGTCAAGATTTGGAAACACCAATATCCTGCGCATGGCGCACCGCACACATTGGTTAGCGCAATCGGTCTGCGCACCGTAGTCGACTCTGCCACTTCCTATCCTGCTTGCGCTGCCAGCTCCGCAGGCTATGTGATGCGCTCCTCAAACCCTGCCTGTTAGCGCGTATCCGACTTAGGCCCTCGTTTCGCCCTGAAATACAAAAACACCGGAAACCAGTAATCTTGTACACAAAATGATGCAAACAAGCATAGTGTTAGGATCCAAATAGCGCGTATAAATAGGCTCTATCAGTGACCTTTGTGCCCGCAGCTATAACATCTTTTATACTTCAAAACTTTCTTGTCACGGTGATACAGAGGTTGCTGTAGCAGGAGCTGGTTCACTCTTCCTTGTGTTTTTCTGCTTCTCCTGGCTGATCTGTATCTGGCCAAGTTGCATTCATCCTCACTCAGATCTGTCTCGTCTTCACTTCCACTGGCAGAGACAGCCCTCTTTTTCATCAGTTTGCTGGTGCAGTTGATTTGTCGATGGCCATACCCTGCACAGTTCCAGCACTGGACACCTTTCTTCATTTCTTTCTTCTCATCTTCATTCTGAGCAGGTTCCTTCCCTCTCCGTTTATTTTCTCCACCTCTTCTGAATTGTTTCGTGAGGATGAGCTTTGCCAAGCTCTTGAGTCCATGTTCTTCAGGAGCTTTCCAAGGTTCTTGACTAGCATACTCAGCTGATCATCTGGAGCTGGCTTCTTAGCTTCTGTTTCAGCGTTCAGTCCAATATTCTTGTCCTTAGGAGTAAGATCTTCTTTAACCAGTTTCATCTCAAATTGTTTGAGGGATCCCATCAACTCTTCCAGCCTCATGAGTCAGACATTTTGGGCTTCTTTAATGGCCATCACTTTCATGTCAAATCTTGTGGGCAACGATCTGAGGACCTTCCTGATCAGCTTCTCTTCAGGGATAGGTTCACCAAGAGCATGGGCTTCATTTGCCAGATCACAAAGTTTAGCATTAAACTCAGTGACAGTCTCCTCTTCCAGCATTCTCAGATTCTCAAACTGTGTGGCAATAACCTGTAATCTTGACAGCTTTACTCTATCAGTTCCTTCATGTGGAGTTTGGAGAATTTCCCAAGCTTGTTTGGCCATATCACAATTTGATATCAACCTAAAATTGTTAGCATCAACTGCAGCAAAAATCGCATTCAGAGCCTTTGAATTACCAGTTGCTGCAGCTCCCTCTTCAGCAGTCCATTGTTCTTCAAGCTTTATCCGTGTGACTCCCTGTTGATCCATGGTGATAGGGGGAGACCACTGGACCACGACAGCTCTCCAGGTCTTCTCATCAATGGCCTTGAGAAAGGCTTTCATCCTAGCCTTCCAATATCCATAGTTGCTTTCTTCCAACAATGGAGGTCTGCTTGTGCTCTGTCCTTCCTTCAGAGACACTATAGGATCTTTTACTCTGTGTGTTGAGCTCCTGATATGATACCAATTGAAATTCGCAGCGTCTCTTGACAGACAGATTTGTGAACAAGCAGTTGCTGCAGCACGCTCTTATTCACTTGAAAATTGTCTCAGCAAAAACAATGAACAAGTCAGAAGTTTGTTCACCCAGTTCGGCCAACTGCCTACATCTGGGGAGGACTATTCTCCAGTCCTCAATCCACTAATCACAGAGGTTTCCAAGTACACTCGGTTACAACTCCACGCAACCTATGCTACTCAACCTTGTGTGGATCACCTGACACAATCAAAACAGGCTCTGACTTGTGTCTGCACACCCTCTACAAATGTCAGTCTAGAATAGCTACTGTCTCCTCGAAACTCAGCCTATTCTAAACTACACTCAACTCTGCAGGGTTGCTGTAGCAACTGCTGTAGCACACAGCTGATGCACAATTGTCCGCGTCGCTCCAAAGCCTTCTGCCGAGCTGATAGAACGATTCCACGAGCGCTGCACACTCTGGAATACTCCCCCTTGCTCAGTGACCTCCTGCCACTAGCGAGAAGCTACCGTCCAGACACTCGACCGAGCCACACACCCGTCAGTTCTTTCGAAGCCTTCCTTGATCAACCAACAAGCACCACTGCTCTGAAATGGCTGCCAGATCAAGCTCGGATCAGACTACGCAAGTCCTGATCTCCTTCTGCTTCTGTCACCACAGCTCTGCGCTCACGCTCTGCTTTCGGGTGATGATCGAAGAACTGGTCCGTCGCACACCAAAATTGCTCTCTCTGAATTCTGTGTATGCACTCGTGTATCCATCAGCTTCGATCCACCTTTCTGCTCTAACCTGGTCCCCCTTAAATAGCTACGCCAGCTTCAATCAAGAACAGAATTTAGCAATGTCCCACAAAGAATAATTATTTCCTAATTTTTAGGAGATTAGATTTGTTTTTAATTCCCAAAACAATTCTCCTTCTCTAGCCAGGAATTCCCCACTGGAATATTCTCTGCAGCAATTTAAAAGATTCTTCTGATGCTCTCCACAAAGCTGCCAGGCCTTCTAGCCAAGCCCAGATTGCTGCTGCTACTCGGACAGATGTTGCAGCAACTTGAACAAGCTCCTGCTATAGCATCCCCTGCTGTAGCTGCTCCTTGTTCACTTGTGCTGGTTTTGTCAAACACTACCATACTGCATCATCAGTGACAACTAGGAGTAACACACTAGGATAATCGGCTACTACTGTGATAGGATTCGTAGTTGCTTAGACTAGTTTCAAGAATTAATAGCTCATGGACTTTGATCGGAACATGCGCGCACGTTAGGAAGCCTTAATCGGACACTAAGTAGAACTGAACTATAGATGTTTAGAGTGATGATAAGGGATACATTCATAGAGGATTGTCTTTACCGATACTTTTCATAGTTATAGTACTTAATATCTACTGCCTGCCCACGTATAGTGCAATTCTGCTTTCACTACTGTTCATTCGCGCACCTGCGCAACCCAATCACTCACAACCCCCAATTTCGTAAGTTGTAGGTTGCTAGCGAAGACGAGTCTGCACGCTCCTTGTGGGATCGACCCTGACTTAGCCGCTGTACTAAGTGGAGAAGGAAGGATTAATTTGACGCATACAATGACGCGCGATCATTGAGATAGACCATGTTGAGAACATATCTTGAGAAGTTGGTATACCTGCTAGTTCATATGTTCAGGTAGAGCAGTCGGCTGAGAGGACTGAGCGAAAGAAGGTTGAGTTGGCCAATAGGTCTCTAGTTTACCGAATAGGCACTAGGCTGACTCAACAGAAGGGTGTTGGAGGTCTGAAGAAAAGCAAGGCCTCAAGGTTAGCCAGGATGTTTGCTAAAAAGGCAAAGAAGAGCGTTAAGAAATCAGAAGTTGTGGGTGAACAAAGCTCAGTGGATGCGGTTCCAAAAATCAGTGAAGTACCTTTGGCTGAGGACATTCGTGAGGAAATTGTCACAGAAGATACAGAAGGAGAAAAGGAACTTGAAAAATTCGCACAGAAGGAGAAAAGAAACTTGAAAAATTCGTAGTGGCTGATGCGGAGGCTGTTAAAGAAGACACAATTCAGCTTCCTGAAGCAGTTCAAGAAGCTCTGGCAATGGTGGGCAATAAGACACAAACTAAAGTCCCTCTCCAGAAGATGACACAAGCTGAGGTTGACCCTGTCAGCTCTCCCATCGTACCCTCTGCATTTGAGCCAGTCATGGTAGAAGACACCCTGGACACCTATGAAACAGTTTGTAGTTATAATGCGGAAGGTAGAACTTGTCCCAGCTGTTGTTATGACAATTCCTGAGGAAACTCGTTAGGAATGTTTCGACTGTTTCGAGTGAAAGTAAATTCTTAAATTCTAAAAAGTAAAAACGACACGCTGGGAATTGTTAACCCACTTCGGACAATGTGTCCCTAATGTGTGTGTGTGTGTGTGTGTGGGGGGGGGGGGGGGGGGGTTCTCTTAACCCCAACAAGCAGCAATCCACTAGTAACGATCGGACAACGAAGTGCAAACTTGCAACACTCCCTTTTCAAAGTCCTTCTACCATCAACTCGTCTGGACGCGCACTGAGCTCCCCTCAGTGTAGAGATCCCTCTTTATGGCATGTCACAGCAGCTTCGTTCTCCCGAACAGCTGCTTGTCCACTCAACATACTCCCGGATATCTGGACAGGTCTGTTTTGCAACAAGATTTGTTAAACGTGCTGCTCTAGCAAATACTTCTGGTCCTCGTGGTTGAGTGATAACTTAGCTCCAATCTCCGTCGAACGCACTCAATCACTTGACATTTCCCTCTCTTGTATATTGCTATGAAACAAGAGAGTTGCTTGAATAATTTTCTGGATGTTAATCTTCAACTTCGTTTTCACTCCTTTTAAAGCCCTCGCCAGTCTCCTTAAAGATCTCAACCAATTATTCAATTAGAATATTTGTTGATCTTATCTTGTTGTCATCCCAATCGATTGCGTATCAAAGATGTCGTTAAGGATATTCTATGTAGCCTAGAATTCAGCAATCTTGCGGATATGCTTCACACCTCTTGATTCTCAGAATCCGAATATACTGCTTCTGTGTAGAATTCAGCAATCTTGCGGATATGCTTCACACCTCTTGGTTCACAGCCAACACGAACTTCAGCACTTGCTCTAACATTCTGTGTAGCATCTCCTGACTTCGGTTTTGCAGTTTACAGCCAGCACGAACTTCAGCACTTGCTCTAACATCTTGTGTAGCATCTCCTGACTTCAGTTTTGCAGTTTTAATATCTAACTATTCTACGCATATTTCTAACTTACTTTAACAACTCTTTGCACAAAAACATGCCATACATAATCATGGGACTAACAATCTCCCCCTTGGCAGTTTTTGGCAAATTACAAAGTTAGTTGTTCAAGTTAGAACTACTCCCCCAAATATTCTCCCCCTATTTGCCACAAACTCGGCAAGGGGATACAAGTTCAAACTTTAGCCCTCTTCTTTAGCTGAAATATAAGTGTTACACTTCCTTCTAGTTTTCTGGTAGCCCAAACTTTAGCCCTCTTCTTTATTCAAGGACTACCGAAGTCATGCTATGATTAGTGTTCGACCACGTACAATCCCAAATCAGACCTCAAGGTCTCGAATTGTTGTGTCCTAAAAGCCTATGTAAAAATATCAGCTTTCTGGCAATATGTGCGAACATGAGTCAAGATCAACTTCTTCTTCTCCACAAGCTCTTTGGATGCAAAGCAAGCGAAGCAAACCAATGACATTGGTCAAAGGATGGTGTTTCGGAACATGACGTGAGGGAACCATCTCGATCTCTTCTTCCTCATCAGCACTCTCCTTAGCATGTTCCTCTACAATAGGTGTCTGTGCACCAGTATCTGCTATAGCATCCTCTGTTGTGACCTCACCATCGCTTATAGGATCTTCATCAGCAACCTGTAGAATCCAACCTTCTGCATTGTCAGTGGTATTCAGTTCTCCATCATCTACTACAACATTCGACGACTCCATAATAGTCTTTGTCCTCCGATTGTAAACTCTATAGGCACGATTATTGTGGGAGTATCCTAGGAAAATGCTGTTCCAGATCTCATAGCACGTTTTCTCAGTACCCCCTGCAATGTTACACAGTAAAGTGTGTGAAAAGCAGTGCTAAGAGCCTCTGGCATTAAGTGCAGTGCTACGTCTCTGTTCTCCTCTCATTTGATAATAGGGAGCCCTCTCACCAGCTTCTTTCTTGACAACTTCTTCAGAGCTTTCATATTCAAGTGCCCCAATCTCCTGTGCCCCAATCTTCTTTCTTGGTTTGAAGTAAAGTAATTAAAAAAAACGTAGTCGGGATCCTACTTCACCCCTTGGTCATGAAATTAGCAACACAAAATAGTAGTACATGCGTAAGATAGTTTGATTGATAGTTCTAAGGCTAAAGTATCACGCACACTAGCTTCAACTCTCGCTCCTTCTCCAGAGTGGGAATGATACTTAAAGAACATGGTTCTCAAACCCTCGCTCTATTGAACCGTGTAGAACATTAATCCCTTAATCTCAACCTCTCGGTCTGTTGATCGGTAACTAAAGTCCGTTCTATGCTTAGCCTTATAGAGTGTGAATGTCACTCTCGCTCAAAAAAGCTCTCTTAGATAAACATGTTCGATCTTCCAAACATCCAAAGTTCAGTTCTTATTCCACCTTTAGGTGTTTGATTAATTCATACACAATCACGAGTTTCGTCAAACACTTGTTGCGCATAAAATTAACATGAAGATAAAGCATGTGAATTTTCAATCAAACTTCATTCATAAAGATAACATGCATGTTTTGCATTACAATCTAACCTAAGGATCCATAAGGATCCCTACTACTAAACGACTACTCACTCATGGTGAGTTTGGAATAAAACATAATGAAATTGTTTCAACAAGAAAAAGTAAAGTAGTAGAGTAGTAGGAATTGAGTAGAATGATGTTGTAGAATCTTCAGTTGTAAGTGTCTTCTTCGAAATCTTGACAATTCTCCAAGTCTGCGATTTAAGGTTTTTTTTTCGAAATCTTCAAAATATGTCCTGCCCGGTAATTTGCTTCCCAAATTTTTACCTATTGTTTCCCAAGAACATCGGGTAAGTACCATACGCAACACATCCAAGCGCCTTCACGGCATCACTAGCTGTCACGTTAAAAACCTGGCAGCCCAAGCGGAAATTCCAATAGCGAACATGGCGCTCCCTCTTACCCTTACACAGTAAATTATAATTGCTATCCTCCCAAGTCGCATTAAACAAGGCCATGAACTCCTTAACTAGCCTCGGGTGGTACCAGGATCATCTATCAAAAGATAGTTAAATTGGCTGGCACGTAAATGACTACAAACTTCATCAATGACATTAAGCTTACGTAGTGTGTTAAGATCCTGGTATGTCGGCGCGAGGATCTCATATTCGGTGTGCTGCCTTGACAGAGTCCGCATTTGAGCAGTCGCAAGCTGGATTTCTGTTCTGAAAGGAAAGGGTGTTTTTTCCCTACTCGCTCTTGGGTGTGGGATTGCCAAACTAGGTTGCGCGCCCGAGGACTCTCCCACTAGTCTAGCGTCCTTGGAGGAAGATGAGGATGTCGCAGTCACTGGAGATGGAGGAGGAGATGAGCGAATGACAATTCCCGTATTAGCAGCTTGCCTCGGCCTCGGTTTGGGTTTGGCAATTTCTTTTGACTTCTCCGCCGCTGAAAGGCTTCGGATTGTTGCCTGTCTCGGTTTCCCGGCTGAGTTCAGGTTTGTGCGAGCCATTGGAATCTGTGTTTGGTTGAAAATTGTCTAGAGGGCTAAAGTTGACTCGGCAGAAGGGTTTTGTGATTTAGGGAAAACGAACCGTGCAAAGGGGCGTATGGGATTGGCGCGGGAGACGGCTGGATGCGGTCCGATGGATTGGTCGGAGGTAGAAGCTGCGTAAGGCGACGGATAAGAGATGGTGGAGAGATTTAGAATTCGGTGTTAGGGAAAATATGGGAAAAAAAAATTGAACGAGTCAGCTTTATACCCCAAATGAATTTGATTCGGGGAGTGGAGCGTATGGGCGTGCGCGAATCACAATTGATTTGCTCGAATCAAACACTCAATGGGTAATGAAGATTTTGGACTCATCGAATCAAGTTTGATTCGTGATTCGTGGAACCCTTGCCCGAATCAATATTGATTCAGACACAATTTTACCATGGTTCGTGCAGATTTGAGCGAGTCAATTCGACTCGCATTCATTGCCCGAATCCATAGTGATTCGGGATGGCCAAAATGTGATTCGACCGAATGAAATACACAGTGCCAACGCTAGCTTTCAAGCGGCACGAATCAAAAATGATTCGTGCAAGCTAAAACTGATTCGGGCGAATCAACTGTTGTGCGTTACTGCCTAAATTCTACACGAAACTCTTCAAAACTTGTTCACACAAAACGAACCACCCCACACTTAAAACTTTTACATTTAGATAACTAGACCATAGGGGTAGTCCGAGTGCACTCAAACACAAAATCCTTGAAACCACTAATCAAACATTTGGCGCACGGCGCAACACAAATTCCAAAACGATTCTATACTACAAACAAGTATAAATAAAAGCATAAATACTCACCAACCTAGTTTAACGTCTTGGTTAAGACGTGGCCGATTCCCTTTTTCATAACAAACACACTTGAGAAGTCCTTTGCGAGGATCCCTTCTCAAGTGGCATGCGTCAATAGTGTGGGAATCAAGTGGAGTTGTCGATCTTGAAGTCTCCAAGCTCCAGCTGGTCTCTTGTCTTCCTCTTGCAGAAGAACGGCATTTCCTTCCCTCCTCGGGTTCGGTTGATCCATAATTTATGTTGGTGGTTGATCAACACGAATTTGAGGAGTATCAAAATCTGGCAATTTCTGATCTGGCGTTGATATGGAGGCTTGTTCATGCACCTTTTTCGTGCATCCTCTGGTTTGCATTCAAACACCTACCAAGTAATCAAAGAAAGTGTCAATAAGCGTGAACTTAAATTAAAGTAAGCAAGAATAGCACGCAAACACAATCAAAAAAAGGGGAAAAATTCGTAAACTAACTAAAGCAATACTAAAAAGCAAACTAATCTAATGGCTAATCCCGGGCAACGACGCCATTTTGACGTTATCGAAATTCTGGTAGTAAAGTTACTAATCCAATCACGCTACGCAAACAATATTTATAATCCGAGACCTCGTGTCGAACCCAAGAGAAAAGCCTAGATTAGTCTGAAGCTAGCTAGTAATGTTTAATGCGAGTCTACTTAAGAAAAACCGGGGGTTTTGTCCTATAGGCGAGGTATCTCTAGTAAATACTAAAGACAAGTTTAAAGCAATTAAAAAAACGTAGTCGGGATCCTACTTCACCCTAGGTCATGCGATTAACAACACAAAATAGTAGTACATGTGTAAGATAGTTTGATTGATAGTTCTAAGGCTAAAGTATCACACACTCTAGATTCAACTGTCGCTCCTTCTCTAGAGTGGGAATGATACTTAAAGGACATGGTTCTCAAACCCTCGCTCTATTGAAACGTGTAGAACATTAATCCCTTAATCTTATCCTCTCGGTCTTTTGATCGGTAACTAAAGTCAGTTCTATGCTTAGCCTGATAGAGTGCGAATGTCATTCTCGCGCACAAAAGCTCTCTAAGATAACCATGTTCGATCTTCTAAACATCCTAAGTTCAATTCTCACTCCATCCTTAGGTGTTTGATTAATTCATACACAATCACGAGTTTCGTCAAACACATGTTGCGCATAAAATTAACATGAAGATAAAGCATGTGAATTTTCAATCAAACTCCATTCATAAAGATAATATGCATGTTATGCGTTACAATCTAACCTATAAGGATCCCTTCTACTAAACGACTACTCACTCATGGTGAGTTTGAAACAAAACATAATAAAATTGTTCAACAAGAAAAAGTAAAGTAGTAGAGTAGTAGGAATTGAGTTGAATGATGTTGTAAAATCTTCAATTGTAAGTGTCTTCTTCGAAATCTTGATAATTTTCCAAGTCTGCAATTAAGGTTTTTTTTTCAAGAGAGGCACCCCTGAATTTTTCCATCTCTTTCTATTTATACCCTTGAATTATTACCGGTTAACCCGTCGTGCCAGAATCAAATTTGATTCGAGGTAGCTTAGGAGGTAGGAGGTTGAAACAAAACATAATGAAATTTGATTCTGGTCGAATCAACCTCCTAAGCTACCCCGAATCAAATTTGATTCGGGCACGGCGGGTCAGCCGATAATTTTTTGAAGGGTGCAAATAGAAAGAGATGGAAAAATCAGAACTCCCTGTTCCAAAAAACGAAAGCCTTGGATAGAGCTCTTGGAAAATTTGTAGAATTGGCAAGGATTCTGCGAAGACATCAACAATTGGAGATTCCACACCATCGCTTTACTAAATCTCTACTACTTACTTTCAATTGAAGAAAGATTTCCTTTAAAAATCATGTCTTGTACCAAACTCACCATGAGTGAGTAGTCGTATAGTAGTAGGGATCCCTATGATCCCTTAGGTTAGATTGTAACGCAAAACATGCATGTTGTCATTATGAATGAGGTTTTTGATTAAAAATTTTCATGCTTTATCTTCTTGTTAATTTTAACGAAGTGTTTGCCGAAATGCGTGAATGTGTATGAATCAACAGAACACCTAAGGATGGAATGAGAATTGAACTTAGGATGTTTAGAAGATCGAGCATGTTTATTTTAATATAGCATTTGTGCATGAGAGTGACACTCGCATTCTATTAGGCTAAGTATACAGCGGACTTGAGTTATCGATCAATAGACCGAGAGGGTGAGTTTAGGAGACTTTTGTTCTACTCGGATTACAAATATTGTTTGCAAAAGCGTGATTGGATTAGTAACTTTACTACCACAATTTCGACAACTCACTTAAATAGAGAAAAATAAGAAAACAAATTCTAAAATTATAAAGATATTCGAAATAAAATAGGAAACAATGTCAGATGACCCAAAAAGCCCATACGTCACGACCGAAGCTGGTGGGCTTCGACCGCCGACCCGTTCCGCTTGGAAAAAGGTATTATAGTGGTCCATCTTGCATCGGATGCATCAAAATCGCTAACTTGCACCGCCGAAATGCAGGTGGTGGGTGTGTGAAGTGGGTGATGTTGTGGTGGTGGTGGGATTTGATTGTGGTGGGTGGTTATGGTCACATGGTGTTACGGGTAGTGTGATTTGAGAGTGAGGTGGTGGGATTTGGTTGTGGTTGTTGGATTTGGGTGGGTGGTGATTGTTGTTTTGGAGTGGTGGTGGTGGTGGTATTGGTGTAGGTGATTGTGGTGGTTTGATTGGGGTGGATAGTGTCATTTGGGATTGGAGTGAGATTTTGATGGGTGGTGGTGGTGGTGGTGGTGGTGTTGGTGGTGGAATTGTGGTAGGTGGTTGTGGTGGTGGTGAGATTGAGGTGGGTGGTTGTGGTGGTGGTGAGATTGGGGTGGGTGGTTGACGTTGGCGTTTTAGGCAAGCAAAATGAAGTGTTATTCTAGTCACGCAAATATCAAACAATATTTATAACCGAGTGACCTCGGATCGAACCCAAGGGAAAAGCTTAGACTAATTGACAACTAATCAATGCTACTAATGTAAGTCTACGGTTTTTGGGGGGGAATATGTCCTCCTATAGAGGTATCTCTAGCAAGCACTAAAGATAAATGATATTCTTGAGTTCTACTTAATGAATAAAAAGGGTGACTAGGGATTCAACTTCTCTCCTAGGATATGAGGAAATGAAATAACTCACTAAAACATGCATGAACTACATTTGGTTGATAAAAGCAAGGCTTATGCATCGTCCGCTCTAGGTTCAACTCTCGCTCCTTCCCTAGAATGGAGAGGATACATAAATGACATGGTTCTCAAACTCTCATTCTATTGAACCGTGTAGAATATGAGTCCCATAACCGCACCCTCTCGGTCTATTGGCCGGTTACTCAAATCCGCTCAAAACTTAGCCTAATGTCAAGAATGCATGTCGCTCTCATGCACAAACACTCCATCTATGATCATACAATAGCTATGAAACATCCTAAGTTCAACTCTCGCTCCTTCCTTAGGGGTTCTAACCAAGCATACTCACTTAAGCATTTCGTCAAACACTTGGTGTGCATACAATGAATACATAGCTAGGGCACAATATAATCAAACCAAACTTCATTCAATGCAACAACAATAGTGTTCTACATCATATCCAATCCTAGGGGATCCATTTAATCCCCAACCACAAAAGTAACTACTCACTCATGATGAGTGTGTACAAAAACATGACAACTAAGGGAAGCATAAATGTAAATACAAAGCTAGGGTTTAGAAGAGGATGATGTAGAATCTTCAATCCAAGCTTCAATCTTCCATCAAGCTTGATCTTCCTTGAGTTTTTGTCGCCTAGGGTTGCAAAAAGTGGAAACTTGTCGTCTAGGGTTGAGAGAAAAAGCAAGCTCTTTTTCTTTACTTCTATCTCCTTCTATTTATACTCTTTGAAGTTTTCCACAAAGTGACCGAAGTGACCGAATCACTTGATTCGGTCAATGTCCATGTGATTCGGTCGAAGCTTTTGTTCAGTGGTGTCTTGAGTTTGGGCGAATCAATTATCCTGGCCGAATCACTTTTGATTCGGTCAAACGTCTTTGTTTTGATACGGTCAAACGTCTTGTGGAGCTAAACTGATTCGGGCAAAACTGACTCGGGCGAGTCAACTTTCCAGAGAGTTCCAATTTGCCCGAGTTCTTTGATCCGGGCGAGTCAACTAGTCCAGGCCGAATCACCATTGATTCGGTCACACCCATTATGTGATTCGGTCAAATCTTCAGGACTTCCCCGGATCAGGTCAATTCGTGCAGCTGAGGGTGATTCGGTCAGGCAGGTGGGCGAATCACTAGTGATTCGGCCGAATCACTTCTGCAGTTTGCTCAGCTTTTCTTCTTTTGATCTCCATCGACCGGAATTCGCCTAGATTTTCTTCGGTCCACTTCGTATTGCGAGATACATAATTTTAACCTGAAATGGACGAAGAAATCATCAAATGGCTTTATAGAATTGCGGAACAAACAAGAAGTAAGGGAAAATGTGGACAAATATAAGGTTATTTGTCCGCTCATCAAAATACCCCACACTTAAGACTTGTTCGTCCCGAACAAATATTTGCATAAGTCAAGCGAGAGTTTTCAGAAAAGGAATACTCACAAATCCCAATTGCAATCATCCATGAGAGTTTAAAGTCCAAATATAGCTAGCTAAGCAAGTAGTTCACTATCACCTCAAATTGGAATAGAGTTGTGCAAATTATTCACTTCACGCAAACTCTAAGGATCATTCACTTCAATGCGATAATAAATGCTCATAGAATCGATGTCGAACTAGCATTCGTCAAATTCAAATTTCCGCTCAATTTCCTATGCAAGAAGTATGAGGATAAGCGTCGCTAGCACAAAAATTTTTGTCAAATCAATCACATATGCTTGCCAAGGGCAAGTCCATAAGCTCAAGACAATAAACTCGTTCTCAAAAATTAGGCTATACGTGATAAACCGCAAGAGAAGAGGAGTTTTGACAATGAACAATTTAGAATTTCCTCGTACAAATCTGGATGCTCAAGTAATAAATTACGAGGGTCATACCTTAGACGCTTCCTAAAAACTCAATGCAAAAACCTTGCTCACACCTATGCGAAAGAACTTGTGGAGAAGGCGCAAAGTCAAGAATTAAGTGTGCTTATTTTTTGCGTTTATACAAATGCTTTCGAGGGGGAAATTACCTTCCTAACCCTCGGCAAATGCAAAACCTTCAAAATATGATAATTCTTTTTTTTTCTTTCTCTTTCACGTGCCTTTTTTTTTCTTTTTCTTTTTTTTTTGTTTTCTTTCGCAATCATTTCGAAACACCCCACACTTAAGACTTGACAATGTGCCTAAATGTTATTTGATGGGGCATGAAGTGTGAGCAAAGCAAATGCAAAGGCTAAATAGGGACGCTAAAATCACCTAAGAGCAACAAAGAGCAAGCACAAGTGAAATTTCACAGTGTCTCAATTCGGCAGATTTGTGAACAAGCAGTTGCTGCAGCACACTCTTGTTCACTATAATTAATCTCAGCAAGCAACAAACAATGCACAAGTTTGTTCACCCAGTTCGGCCAATCTGCCTACGTCTGGGGAGGACTATTCTCCAGTCCTCAATCCACTCAACCAAAGGTTCCAAGTACACTAGGTTACAACGCACGCAACCTATGCTACTTTAACCCCGTGTGGACTACACAACACAATCAGAACAAGCTCTGATTTGTGCCAGCACACCCTCTTCAATAAGTCAGTCTAGAATAGCTACAATTCTCTCAAAGAACTCAGCCTATTCTATACTACTCTACTCAGCAGGGTTGCTGCAGCAACAGCTGTAACACACAGCTGAAGCACAATGTCCGCGTCGCTCCAAGGCCTTCTGCCAAGCCGATCGGACCACTCCAAGAGCGCTGCACACTCTGAGTAACTCCCCCTCACTCAGTGACCACCTGCCACTAGTGAGTTCTTCCGCACGAACCTCGACCGAGCCTTCCACCCGTCAGTTCTTCCGCGGCTGCCTTTGATCAACCAACAAGCTTCACAGCTCTGAATTGGCTTCCAGATCAATGCACGAATCAGTCTCTGCAAGACCTGATTCTCTTCTGCAATGCACACCACAGCTCTGCGCTCAACGCTCTGCCCGTGTGTGTTGATCGAAGAACAACGTCAGTAGCACACCAAAGAATCCTCACTCTGAAATCTGTGTCTACTCTCGTGTATCCCTCAGCTTCGATCACCCTCTACAGCCCTCAAACCTTCTGCTTAAATACCCTCACCACTTTAAGCAATTTCCAGGTTTAGGCCATAGTCTCACAAGATCAATTATCTCCTAAAATCTAGGAGATTAGATTTGATTAATATCTTCAATGCAAATCTCCTTCTCTGACAAGTAAACCTTGCTGGAATATGCTCTTTAGTATTTTAGAAATTCTTCTAAGAGCTTTCACAAAGCTGCCATACCTTAAAATCGCACCCAGCACAAAACTGCTACTTGGACAGTTGAACCAGCACTTGAACCAGCACCTGCTGCAGCATCCCCTGCTGCATCTGCTGCTGGTTTACTTCTGCTGCCAACTGCTACTCGGACAGTTGAACCAGCACTTGAACCAGCACCTACTGCAGCATCCCCTGCTGCATCTGCTGCTGATTTACTTCTACTGCCAGCTTGATTGTTTGAGCTGCAACACCTCCTTGTTCACCTTTGCTGTAGCTGTTTGCTGCTGCTGGAATTTCCTAAATGCATTAGGAAACAATCCCATCAATTCTAAGGAAGATCCTCCAAGATCTCTACAAGATCATATCTTCACTTCAACAAATCTGCCCTTGTTCTTGAGAGACACTCCAGAAATATTCTCCTGAATATTCAGCTCTTTCCGAAAGCCCTTCGGTCCACTGATTTATTGTTTGAATGCAATCTCCGAGAAAGCTGAATTTATGCTACAGCATTTGTGCTGCAGCATCTGCTGTAGCACAAGCTGTCTGAAGGTGTGCAATACTTCTGCTACTGAACTTCTGCTGCTCTTCATCAGCTATTTTCTTTCCATACTTGCTGTAGCAAGCTCTAGTTCACTTTGTAGGAGTTTGTCAATGATGCCACATACCATCACAACAAGGTTTTTGTATGAAAACATTTTTTAGTTTGTGCTCGCTAAACTCAACTTCATTTTTCATGCATGGAAAGAGCTTAAAAATGAATCGAACTAAGCTAGCCGAACATCGAATCATGTGAATAAAATCATCACAAAGAGGATCAATCGACTTAAAGATGCGATTCATGAATTTAAGGCACAACTCAATCCAAATTTTTTTTGATACTACTTAATTGCTTAGCAAACATTACTTCGTGTGATCAATACTCAAAGTTTGGATGAGAGCAATTATGTGAGTGTAATGTGCTCAAAGTGAGTGTGTAGCATAGAATCAAGTGGTAGAAAATCAAAGCAAAAGCGCAAAACACCCCACACTTAGAATTTTGCTTAGTCCCTAAGCAATATAAAGAACAAAGGATGGTAAAGAGAGAGTTGCGAAGGAACTTCTCTCGTGTGGAGGTAGCCTAATGCACATCCGTCCGTGTATGATGCTCTTGGCAGTTGCAATAAATCTGAAACTCACAAAAAAAGGTCAGCGCAACACTTGAATTCCCATGTTTAAAACAGCTAGCTATGCGAGATATAATTAATGTTGAACATATAGCTAGGCATGAGGTTAGAAAACAAATGCGCGACAATGTATATGATGAGTTCACTTAGATATGTTTGTGTGCATCAAAAGTCATGAATTTGTGCATTAATGTGCTTGAGAAAGGTTTTGAACAATGGCAAATGAGAGGCAGAAATTTCCAAACTCGAGACAGTGCTGCTGAAGAGTGCCCGAATCACTTGATTCGGTGACGGCTAAGAATTGATTCGGTGACACCAGGGCGAATCACTTTGGTTCGGATAAGAGGTTGGCCGAATCAGGTGATTCGGACAAGGCAAAAATGATTGATTCGGCCAGTGTCCGAATCACTTTAGCTGGGATAGAGCTTTGCCCGAATCACATTTGATTCGGATAAGGCCAAAAGTGGTGATTCGGCCTGGGTGCACGAATCAATTTACCTGGGCAGTTCAAAACAGTGTTTTTTAAAGAAAATCTGCCAGAGAAACATTCAAGTGCCACAACCAATTTTCGTACAAAAAATATCGCGGCGAAGCGCGTCAAATACAAATGGATAAGTCAAGCCGAATACATGTCAATTAAAATATCACAAGTCATGACACAAAATTGTAGCAAACTAAACTTCATTCCCTTGGTTGCCACTGCCAGCTCCAGGAGCTCCTTCAACATTGCCTCCATCCACTCTCCCTTCGAACATGGCTGAAACTGAGTCACTCGCAGCTGCGGTAGGCGCAGCCGGCTGAGGTGGTGGCTGAGAGAAAGGAGCTGGAGGCGATGGAAGGTCTGAAATACCCATGCTGGCTACCATACGCACTATGACATTTCCTTGCCATGCAACAAAATCGAGGACAAGGGTGGATAATACCTCATGGGAGCGAATGAGCGTCGTGTGAGAATCTGAAAGCGAGTCCAAGCGTGCGCTCAACAATGCCAGGCCTTCGCGTGGTATGGGTTCAGGCTCGACTGGAGGAATGGCAGCGGGAGAGGGTCTGAAATTCGGCATAGGCGCTGAGGTGTGGGCGGCTGGAGCGGCTGCTGCTGGCATGGGTGGCTCGCTGGCCTGCCTGGGTCGTGTCTCTATATCAGGGAGTCCATGCTCCTTTCGCTTCCTCTCTATCCTCTTCTCCAAGTGTTGTGGCACATCGGGTCGAGTAATCCAACGAAGCGTCTTAGGCTCTATCATGTGCATCTTTCGGAGAGTTTCCAGGTTCAGAATTTTCTTTGGCCAGATATCGCAGCGGTCTAAATTGAATCCCAGCCACTTCGCGAGAAGTGTAATAAATGTGCCGCCACCTAGAGCGCGCCCTTTGTACTCCTTTCTCTGATATGACTCAAACTGAACCGTCAGTGCATCTACAATGTTTACTGATTTGCCGCGAGAAATGAGGAGCATCAAGTCCAAGTCCGATGTATTCACGTACCTGCCCCCATCCTTGCGGCTGTGAATGGATGTAGCTATGATACGGTAAATCAGCCGCCAAACTGGGGAGGTAATCATCGTGGCTGGCTGAGGGGAGGTGAAGAAAATGTCCTTCGCGGCGAGGTCCACCCAGAAATGGGAACGTTCGCGCTCTCTGAAATGCGGGGATACACCAAGCTTAGTGCACCCAAAAGCTGTGCAAATATCAAGCGCGGGCAGGGTAAAAGTCTGCCCGCCTAATCGGAAGGTCCAAGAACTGACAGTTTGGTCCCTCTTGCCATTGTGCATTCTACTACCCTCAATATCTTCCTTCGTCGCAGAAAATGATGCCATGAATTCCTTCACCACCCTCGGGTAAGTACCCGGATCATCCATCAAAATATAATGCATATCACTAGCACGAAGGTAATTACTGATTTCATCCATAACTTTAAGCTTGCTCAGTGCGGCATGATCAGGATAAATGGGAGCCAATACCTCATAATTCTCGTGCTACGTCAATAAAGCTTGCATCTTGGCGTCCGCAGCAAGGATTTCTCCAGTAAGATAGCGGGGTCTCCTTGTCTCTGCTGCTCCAGAAAGAGGGATAACTGCTAGCCTGGCTTGCCAGCGCGACGACTCGCCCACGGGTCTGAAATCGTCGGAAGAGGATGATGAAGATGAGGATGATGAACTGACTGGAGACGGCGGGGGAGAGGAGCGGATTATGATACCACCAGTAGCTCGCCTTGGCTTCGGTTTGGTTTTGGCTGGAGCTTTAGCTTTAGGTTTAGGTTTAGCAATGCCCTTACCCTTTTGAGCGGCGGTCAGCTTCTTGGCAGGCGGTGGTCGAGGCTTTCCTGTAGTCGTCAAGTTAGTCCTGGCCATTGTGAAGCTGGGGAAGGAGAAGGGTGACTCGGGGAGGCTGCGGCTGATTCGGGCGAAGAAGACTTGGAGAAGCTGCGGCTGAACGGGTGTCACGGAATGCGAACAACGGTTTAGGGTTAGCTCGGAGGGGGAGGGATTTAGTTGGGAAGGTCGGACGGAAGTGGTTTGGGGTCTGTGGTAGTCGGACGGAAACGCTCGGGCGGAAAAAGGTTTAGGGCTCGGAGGAGAGTGAGCGAATAAAATGGATTCGCACGAATAAATCTCAAACTTCCAGCGAATTTGATTCGGGGACCTGCCCGAATCACCATTGATTCACCCGAATCATTTGCTCAGTGTGTCCTCGAGTGAGCGAATCAACTGATTCGGGCGAAGGCGTGGCCGAATCGATCTGGGTAGCTGCTTGACCGAATCAAGTGATTCGGGGAGACCGTCCATGATTCGCCCGAATCATTTACTCAGTGGCGAGTTATAAATTTTGGGTGCACGAATCAACTGATTCGGCCACTCATGAAAACTGATTCGGGCGAACCGACTGGTGGGAGTTAGCCAACTCTGCACAAAATTTTTCACTCAAATGCACCACATTCCTCAACCACTTTAAGACATCTAATATTCAGTCAAAACACCCCACACTCAAATATTTTCACACATGAATAATCAAACCAAAAGGGGTAATTTGAGTGCACTCAACCACAAAAATCCCTAAAACTTCTAACTTCATATTGGCATGGCGCAACACAAAGTCAAAACATGATTCTACACTACAAACAATTGGGAGCAAGAGCACAAATACTCACCAGCCTAGTTTAAAGTCTTGGCTAAGACGTAGCCGATTCCCTTCTTCATAAGAAACACACTTGAGAAGTCCTTTGCGAGGATCCCTTCTCAAATGGCATGCAATAATTAGGGAATTAGGTAGAATCATCAAGTTTGAAGTCTCCAAGCTCCAAGCTTTGCACTTCTCCATGGTAGGCTTTAATTCGATGGCCATTTACTTTGAAAGTTTCACCTTCTTTGTTTATCAATTCGAAGTGGCCATCTTCATATACTTTTTCAACTTTGAAAGGCCCCGACCATCTTGATTTCAATTTTCCCGGGAATAATCTAAGTCTAGAGTTGAAAAGCAATACGCTATCCCCCTTTGAGAAAGTCCTCCTCCGAATTTTCTTGTCATGCCACAATTTGGATCTCTCCTTATAAATTCTTGAACTCTCATAAGAGTCAAGTCTAATCTCATCTAGTTCATGGAGTTGGAGGACTCTCTTTTCCATCGCCGTCTTCAAGTCAAAATTTAACTTCTTGATTGCCCACATGGCCTTGTACTCCATTTCGACGGGGAGATGGCATGGCTTCCCATAGACTAAGCGGTATGGTGACATGCCAATCGGGGTCTTGAAAGCGGTGCGATATGCCCATAAAGCTTCTTCGAGCTTTGAAGACCAATCCTTCCTTGAGTTCCCCACCGTTTTTTCGAGAATAGCTTTTATCTCCCTATTAGAAACTTCAACTTGTCCACTAGTTTGAGGGTGATAAGGCGTCGCAATTTTGTGATAAACTCCATATTTTCGAAGCATCGCTTCGAATTGTCTTTCTTTGAAATGAGTACCATTATCACTAATCACGGTCCGAGGGGCTCCAAATCTTGGAAAGATGACCTTCTTGAATAACTTAATCACAACTTTGGCATCGCAAGAAGGTGAGGCAATGGCTTCCACCCATTTTGAGACATAGTCGACGGCGACCAAAATATACTTATTCCCATAAGAAGATGGGAATGGTCCCATGTAATCGATCCCCCATACGTCGAATATCTCAACCTCTAGAATACCCTTTTGGGGCATTTCATCTCTCTTAGAAATATTTCCGGTTCTTTGACACGCATCACAAGACTTCACGAACTCATATGCATCTTTGAACAAATTCGGCCAATAAAATCCGCTTTGAAGAATCTTTGCGGCCGTTTTAGAACTTGAGCCGTGCCCGCCATAAGAAGAAGAGTGACATCCTTCAAGAATACCTTGTTGGTCGCATTCCGCGACACATGATCTATAAAGTCCATCCGCGCAAAGCTTGTATAGATAAGGCTCGTCCCAATAGTATCGGTTGATATCATGAAGGAATTTCTTCCTTCGATTGTAATTTGCTCCCTTCGGTAGAATTCCACAAGCTAGGAAATTCACGAAGTCCGCATACCATGGAGCTTGCGCGGTCTCGATGCTCATCAAGTATTCCCCAATGAATGTGTCATTTACGGGAATCGTTATTGAATCTTCTTCTTTGGTTAGTTCGAGTCTTGACAAGTGATCCGCCACTACATTCTCTACTCCTTTCTTGTCCTTAATCTCTATATCAAATTCTTGCAATAGGAGTACCCAACGGATAAGTCTAGGCTTTGCTTCCTTCTTTGAAACCAAATACTTGATGGCGGCATTATCCATGTAGACTATGGTTTTGGAACCAATCAAGTATTGCCTAAATTTTTCAAAGGCATAGACAATGGCTAGCATCTCTTTCTCCGTTGTTGAGTAGTTTTCTTGGGTAGTGTCAAGGGCCTTACTAATGTAATAGATTACGTGGAGGCGCTTATCGATTCGTTGACCCAAGACGGCTCCAATGGCGCTATCACTTGCATCGCACATCATTTCGAATGGTAAATCCCAATTCGGTGCTTGAATAATAGGTGCGGTCACTAAAGCTTGCTTCAATACTTCAAACGCCTCAAGACAAGGCTCATCAAAAGTAAATTCCACCTCATTGCGTAGAAGATTTGTGAGGGGTTTTGCTATCTTTGAAAAATCCTTAATAAATCTTCGATAAAAGCCCGCATGCCCGAGAAAACTTCTAATCCCTTTAATATCCCTTGGAGGTGGCAACTTTTCAATCACGTCGATTTTAGCTCTATCGACTTCGATCCCTCTCTTTGAAACACGATGTCCCAAAACTATGCCTTCTTTCACCATGAAATGGCATTTCTCCCAATTGAGGACTAAGTCCATCTCAATGCACCTAGCCAAAACACGTGAAAGATTTGTAAGACAATCATCAAAAGAATATCCATGCACCGAAAAATCATCCATAAACACTTCCATGGAATTTTCAAGAAATTCGGAAAATATGGACATCATGCATCTTTGAAAAGTACCCGGCGCATTACAAAGACCAAAAGGCATTCTCCTATATGCAAAAGTGCCATAGGGGCAAGTAAAAGTTGTCTTTTCTTGGTCATCGGGGTGGATGGGAATTTGGAAAAAACCACTAAAACCATCTAGAAAGCAAAAATATTCATGTCCCGCTAATCTTTCTAGCATTTGATCAATAAAGGGAATTGGAAAATGATCTTTCTTGGTGGCTTTGTTTAATTTCCTATAGTCTATGCACATCCTCCACCCAGTGACCGTGCGCGTAGGGATCAATTCATTTTTATCATTCTCCACAACGGTGAGCCCGCCTTTCTTAGGCACCACATGAATTGGGCTCACCCATTCGGAGTCGGGGATCGAGTAAATTATTCCCGCTTCTCTCAACTTAGTCACTTCCTTCAATACAACCTCACCAAGCTTAGGATTTAATCGCCTAAGAAATTCGCGACTAGGTTTCACATTCTCCTCAAGTCTTATCCTATGCATGCAAACTTTGGGGCTAATCCCTTTCAAATCATCAATGGAATGCCCAATAGCACCCTTATACAATTGCAACACATGCATAAGCTTAGAGGTTTCACATTCATCAAGAGATGCTTCGATAATTACGGGTAGTGAATTGTTTGGTCCGAGGAATTCATACCTTAGATTCGGTGGAAGAGGTTTCAACCCCTCACCGAATTCCTTACCTTTTCGTGGCTCTTCTTCAATGGTGTCCTCATCGAGAGTGTTACCGTCCTCAAGATTCATCAATGAGGCGAAAGATGGACTACCACTATCTTTTGTGAGCAACTCGTACTCAAAATTTGTCAATTCATCATGAGCATCAAAAACATCACAAGCATCATTTATTTCAAGCAAATGACAATCCATATAACTACTAGGAGCATTTAAAACCTTTTTCAAGTAAAATTTAATTTTGTCGGTTCCCAAGTTTAGTTCTATAACTCCCTCTCCACAATTAATGACGGCTTTTACCGTATTCAAGAAAGGCCTTCCTAGTATGATAGGAATTTCACGATCCTCATCCATCTCAAGCACATAAAAGTCAACAGGAACATAAAATTTCCCTACTCTAATTGGAACATCCTCTAAAATACCCTTAGGTAACCTAGATGATCTATCCGCCAATCTAAGATTTATGGATGTAGGAGTGAGTTCACCCATGTCAAGTTTTTGAAACAAGGAAAATGGCATCAAAGAAATACTAGCTCCCAAGTCACACAATGCACTATCTATGCAAAAATCACCAATAGCAATAGGAATAGAGAATGAACCATGATCATTTAGCTTCCTAGGCATGTTATGTTGAATAATAGCGCTACAATTAGCATCCAAAGCTACGTGATCAATTTCATGCATTTCTCTCCTATGCGAAATAATATCCTTAAGAAATTTTGCATAAGTAGGCATTTGAGTTAGTACCTCCGTGAAGGGGAGAGTCACTTGGAGTTTGCTCAAGATATCCGCAAAGCGCTTGAAATGTGTGTCCTCCTTCTTCTTCTTCAATCTTTGTGGAAATGGAATGGGAGGCACATATGGAGCGGGCTCTTGAGCTTTTTCTTTTGTTCTCTTCTCAACCTTCTCTTGAGATGAAGACCCTTCTTTCTCAACCTCAACGGTTGTGTTGGCAACTTTGGTCTTCGCTTGGGGCTCTTCTAAAATTCTTCCGCTCTTTAAGGTGATGGCATTTATGGTTTCGGAAGAGTTCACATCCGGTTGAGAAGGCAATTTCCCTTGATATTTTGAGGAAGAACTCGCTTGTTGAGCAATTTGTGTCTCAAGCATTTTGTTGTGTGCTTGCAATTGGTCGAGTCTTTGAAGGATGAGTTGGTTGTCTTTTTGTTGTTGAGCTTGAGTTGTGGCCAATTGCGCGACAATGGATAATAGGGATGGTTCCTCTTGGCTAGGCCTCTCGTCGTTTCTTTGGTAAGGAGCTTGTAATTGTTTCCTTGGTGGAAATCCCGGAGGTGTAGGCTTTGGCTCATTGTTGATGGGCGCTCTCCTCGGAAAGTTTGGGTCTTCATGGAACCTTACATGTTGAGGAGGGTTCCTTGGTTGGTAGGGAGGATTTCTCGGTTGATACCCACTTGATTGAGGTGGCACATAAGCTCTCTCTTGGTTCCTCACAAGATAATTAACATCTTCAAATTCATCCGCATGTTTGGCGGTGCAAGAGTCTTCGTCATGCGACGGGTTAGCGCATATGCTACACGCTTGCGGATGTTCTCTTCTCTTGTTCAAATTCATGTTCCCAAGAGATTGTGCCAAGGAATTTACCGTCTTTGCAAGGGAGTTGAAATCTTCCTTTGTCACGGCTTTAGAGGTTTCCTCCTTGCTCTTTTTCTTCAAGTGGTTCCTTTCACCACCCCATTGATGCGAATTTCGTGCAATCTTTTCGATGATCTTGAAACCATCGGTAGCCGTTAAGTCCATCATCTCTCCATTACTCGCATGGTCCATATGGTTCCTTGCATCTTGGTCCATTCCATCGTAGAAGCTTTGCAATAATTGCCACTTGTTGAATCCATGATGAGGGCAATCTCTTTGAAGCGCTCATAAGCCTCATAGAAGGTTTCATCGTCCCGTTGAGTAAATTGGTTGATTCTATCCCGAATCTTCTTTGTCTTGGCGGGAGGGAAATATTGGATTAAAAAGGCTTGTGCTAGTCCCTCCTAAGTATTGAATGTATCCTGTTCATGACTCATCAACCAATCTTTAGATTTCCCGGAAAGTGAGAACGGAAAAACCTTCATATATACCCACTCTTGTTGGATGCCCGACATCTTGTATGTGCGGCATAGCTCCGTAAATTGGGCCAAATGGGCATTTGGGTTCCCATATCCGTCGAATTGATGTGCGGCCACCATATGGAGGAGGGCGGATTTGATTTCAAACTCTTGGTCTTCTCCCCCCGGTAAGCAAATTGGGGAACCATAATGTCCAATGGTTGGAGCGATGTATGCCCCAACCGGTCTTTCTTCTTCCTCTTGCGGAAGAGGAGCATTTCCTTGCCTTCTAGGATTTTGTGGATCCATATTTCCCGGTTGTTCGGCTCGTGTAGGCGAAGGAGTATCCAATTGAGGAGTGTGAAGCTCGTGTGAAGCGGAGGGATGAGAAGTTTGGCTTGTAGTTGAGGTAGAAGCTTGTTCTTGTACTCTCTTGCTCTTTGCTCTAGTTTGCATTCAAACACCTATGAAGCAATCAAAGAGAGCTTTTATAAGTGTGAACTTAAATAGAGACAAACAAGAATAGCACGCACGCAAGCAATTACGACAACTAAATAAAAGAAAAAAAGTGAAGTAAACTAACTAAAAGTAATACTAATTAGCAATCTAATCTAATGGCTAATTCCCCGGCAACGGCGCCATTTTGACGTTGGCGTTTTAGGCAAGCAAAATGAAGTGCTATTCTAGTCACGCAAATATCAAACAATATTTATAACCGAGTGACCTCGGATCGAACCCAAGGGAAAAGCTTAGACTAATTGACAACTAATCAATGCTACTAATGTAAGTCTACGGTTTTTGGGGGGGAATATGTCCTCCTATAGAGGTATCTCTAGCAAGCACTAAAGATAAATGATATTCTTGAGTTCTACTTAATGAATAAAAAGGGTGACTAGGGATTCAACTTCTCTCCTAGGATATGAGGAAATGAAATAACTCACTAATACATGCATGAACTACATTTGGTTGATAAAAGCAAGGCTAATGCATCGTCCGCTCTAGGTTCAACTCTCGCTCCTTCCCTAGAATGGAGAGGATACATAAATGACATGGTTCTCAAACTCTCATTCTATTGAACCGTGTAGAATATGAGTCCCATAACCGCACCCTCTCGGTCTATTGGCCGGTTACTCAAATCCGCTCAAAACTTAGCCTAATGTCAAGAATGCATGTCGCTCTCACGCACAAACACTCCATCTATGATCATACAATAGCTATGAAACATCCTAAGTTCAACTCTCGCTCCTTCCTTAGGGGTTCTAACCAAGCATACTCACTTAAGCATTTCGTCAAACACTTGGTGTGCATACAATGAATACATAGCTAGGGCACAATATAATCAAACCAAACTTCATTCAATGCAACAACAATAGTGTTCTACATCATATCCAATCCTAGGGGATCCATTTAATCCCCAACCACAAAAGTAACTACTCACTCATGATGAGTGTGTACAAAAACATGACAACTAAGGGAAGCATAAATGTAAATACAAAGCTAGGGTTTAGAAGAGGATGATGTAGAATCTTCAATCCAAGCTTCAATCTTCCATCAAGCTTGATCTTCCTTGAGTTTTTGTCGCCTAGGGTTGCAAAAAGTGGAAACTTGTCGTCTAGGGTTGAGAGAAAAAGCAAGCTCTTTTTCTTTACTTCTATCTCCTTCTATTTATACTCTTTGAAGTTTTCCACAAAGTGACCGAAGTGACCGAATCACTTGATTCGGTCAATGTCCATGTGATTCGGTCGAAGCTTTTGTTCAGTGGTGTCTTGAGTTTGGGCGAATCAATTATCCTGGCCGAATCACTTTTGATTCGGTCAAACGTCTTTGTTTTGATACGGTCAAACGTCTTGTGGAGCTAAACTGATTCGGGCAAAACTGACTCGGGCGAGTCAACTTTCCAGAGAGTTCCAATTTGCCCGAGTTCTTTGATCCGGGCGAGTCAACTAGTCCAGGCCGAATCACCATTGATTCGGTCACACCCATTATGTGATTCGGTCAAATCTTCAGGACTTCCCCGGATCAGGTCAATTCGTGCAGCTGAGGGTGATTCGGTCAGGCTGGTGGGCGAATCACTAGTGATTCGGCCGAATCACTTCTGCAGTATGCTCAGCTTTTCTTCTTTTGATCTCCATCGACCGGAATTCGCCTAGATTTTCTTCGGTCCACTTCGTATTGCGAGATACATAATTTTAACCTGAAATGGACGAAGAAATCATCAAATGGCTTTATAGAATTGCGGAACAAACAAGAAGTAAGGGAAAAATGTGGACAAATATAAGGTTATTTGTCCGCTCATCAGTGGTTGTGGTGGTGAGAGATGAGTGGTAAAAAAGAGATGATGAATAGTAATTTAAATATTTAAGTTTGTTTCAATGAATTATGTTTATATTGGCAGTATAAAGCTTATTGCAAATATTATATAGACATTATTACATAAAAAAAAAGTACAAGGTCTGTTTGCCCTTATAACAAATATATTTTTTAACTTAATTAAGTACAATGAATCATGTGTGCAATCTTATGAACATTGATTGTTATTATTTTAGTCGCAGACAGCCACTATGTTATCTGTTTCAAAACAAAACTTTGATGTTGTTAAGGATAGTGGCATTCTTGACAAAATAATTGCACGTTGATCTAGCAAGTTGCTACAGCAACCTGTGAAGCAAATAGCTAGAGCAATTTGAAGACAGTCAACCTGGAGACGTCCGACCGACGGCCAAAGCTATCCAATCAGAGCAGGTTTCCTAAACGGATTTAGGAAACAGATGCTGCAACAGAATTGCTAACAACCTTCAAAGATCGAACAGAGGATATGGTTCCTAAATTGGTTTTAGGAAAGAGGTTGTTACAACAAAATCTCAACAATTTGCTAAGATCTTGGAATAGATCGGGATCGCAAAAAGGGATTTAGAAAGTGTTCCAAATCGATCAAATCCTAGCTAGGCTAGGGTTTCCATAATCTCCATGGGCCGCAAGCATATAAGGGCAGCGTCACACACAAGGGAGCGACACACACACAAATCCACAACAAGCAAAAGCGATAAGCGAAGAGCTAGAGTGTTGTCACTACTGAGAGAGATCGCGATTGTCAGAGTCTGATCAAAGCTTGATCATCGAAATTCAACTGGAGCGGAGACGCGTTGAATATCAAGTCCAATTCTTTTAAGAATCATCACGGGTGAACTGGTCACATACGAGCAAAGAGCTTAGCAAAGCTCCCTAGAGCTGACAGGCGGTCACTGATCAAGGGGGAGCGTCACTGGAGTTGGAAGAACTCGCGGAGGTCCGACTAAGCAGCCAGAAGAGCTTAAAGAGTCAGAGACCCATGCCATGAGAGAGCAGCTTGATTAAGTAAGTTATTGTAGCAACCTGTCATACACCGTATTGTGTAGTAGACATTGTTGGCTAATCTGTGTGCTCATATTTAGCTGAAATAGCTAGTCCGTGTGATCAGACTGAGCGACAATTCTAGCTAGGTTAGAAGTGAGGTTGTTCTAGCATAGGCTGATAACTGGTATCCTTGTACTTTAACCGGTGCTAGTGGAATATTGGGGACTGAGAGTAGTCCCCTCCCAAAAGTAGGCATTGGCCGAACTGGGCGACCAACTGCTTGTGTAGCATACACTGTTGTCTTAGCTACGTGACGGGCACGTTGTTGTGTGCGTCAAAGTTAAATTTATAATACTTACTTACTAGCTAGTAATAAGCAGGGTCGACCCATGAGAGAAGAATTAGTCTAGAGTTCTACTATCGATTGTCACGATAAAAAGGGGGTTTGCAAGAATAATGTTTGTTGTTTATCAAATTCGAGAAAGAATCAGTTCCGCGATATGCATTGCAACTGGTAATCATCGATTGAAACATGCATCAATTAGCAAAACTACTATTGCTAGTCTAACAATCCTGCTAAGTTAATGTCGACTTCAAGTTCTATCTACTATTAACCGCTAAGTTCTCAAGTAGATGTAATATTTATCCTTTTAGTGATCAGTACTAGTTCCACCGCTAGGCTTACACTAATATTGGACTAATCGAATATCATGCACTGTTAGTCTAACTAGATCACCACTAAGTTCCTCCAATCAAACATACAAGCATGCCATTAAGCTCAAGAACAGGAATTCACTGAATTGAATTATGAAAACATAAGTATCTCAAACCGTACACTGCAACACAAAATCCCCAAACTGAAAGTAAGGGTTTAGCTACTATGATCCATCTAAAGTAATAATGAAAATAAACTGAGTTTAGAAAAAATACTAAAACTGTGAACAGTACTTCCGAGCTGAATAGTGTTTCCGGTGATGAATGGTGCTTTCGTCTCTCCAAGCTCTACTCTGCTCAATGGCCGTCAAAAAGTCGCTTACGTGCTATCTCTTTTCTGATCTAATCTTTTATTAAAACCCTAATTAAAATTAGGCCTGAAAATCTGATTACGGACCGCAGGCCCAATGCTGACGTCATCAAATGCTGGCCGCTTCGGAAGAAAACATTAGCAGCGTTCCCGAAGAAGACGTTAGCAGTGCGCCCGAAGAAGACATTAACAGCGCGCCCGAAGAAGACATTAACAGCGCACCAGAAGAAGACATTAAGGCACACTAAAGTGTTTTTCCGGCACAGGCCTGAACTTCCTTGCACGAATCGAAAGTGATTCGTGCAAGGCTTGGACGAGTGACTCGTGCAGCTTTTCCGAAAGTGATTCGTGCAAGGAACTAGTGACTCGTGCAAGGCTTGGGCCGTCTCCAAAGTGATTCGGGTACTCTTGAGAGATTCAAATACTCATTGTGCAATGGAGCGGGGAGGATCACTTCTGATCCGGGCGGATCACTCCTAATCCGGGCGGATCACTCTTGGCTTGGCCGAGTCAAATGTTATTCGCCCACTGTTTGGGAGGAACACTTTGCAGTGTTAGAATCTCGCTTGTTTGACCTCTTAAACCTTTGATTTCGCCTTGATATAAACTATAAAGTTGTAGCCCCTTGAGGTAGCTTTCCAACAAGTTAAGGCATGCCTCAGTCGGATAAGAATCTTGCGCTCGGCAAGCCTTCGATGACGAATATATCAATCTGCCCAGATTTGATCTATATTCATCCAAATGCGCAATAAAGTTCCAAAGCGGTCTTGATACACCTGCGATGCGAAACACTACCAAGAAGTAATCTTTCACACACAAAATGTAATTAAACAATGGGAATAAACAACTCGATGGATCGTATAAATACGCTTCATCACTACGCTATTCCATAAGTGTGCCAAGAAGTTGCGATAGCAACCTGACTGATTTTGACACTAGCAACACTTTAATATCAAGTACACAAATGGATGAAACTCTTAATATTGAGAAAGCGCAACTTGGAAGCAATGATTCCGACAGCTTGGATGTGTGAATTTCCCATATGTATTTAACATTTTCACAAATTTACTTGTTGGTATCTTTATACTTCTTATTCCCTGATTTGTTGCAGATTTTAGTGAACTCACTTCGCAAATCAGCTGCAAAATTTGATAAGGCACGAGAAGATTGTGAAAATATATTTGTAGTTCTAGTGCGGACGGTAGAACTTGTCCCAGTTGTTGTTATGACAACTCCTGAGGAAACTCGTTAGGAATGTTTCGACTGTTGCGAACTTTCGACTGTTTCAAGTGAAAATAAATACTGAAAAGTAAATACGAGATGCAAGGATTTGGTAACCCACTTCAGGACAATGTGTCCCTAGGGGGGGGGGGGGGGGGTTCTCCTAACCCCGACGAGCAGCAATCCACTATTTTACGATCGGAACACGAAGTACAAACTTGCAAGACTCCCTCTTCAAGTCCTTCTACCACCGACTCGTCTGGATGCGCACTGAGCTCCCCTCAGTGTAGAGATCCATCTTTATGGCTTGTCACAATAGCTTTGTTCTCCCGAACAGCTGATTGTCCACTCAATATCCTCTCGGATATTTGGACATGTTTGTTTTGCAACAGGGTTTGTTAAACTTGTTGTTGCAACAAATACTTCTGGTCCTCGTGCTTGAGTGATAACTTAGCTCCAATCTCCAATGGGTGCACTCAATCACTTGACTTCTCCCTCTATTGTATATTGCATAAAGCAAGAGAGCTTCTTGAATAATTTTCTGGATGTCCACTTCAACTTGGTTCTCCTTCTTTTAAAGCCCTTGCCAATCTCCTTAAAGATCTCAACCAAATATTCAGTTGGAATATTTGTAGATCTTATCTTGTTCCCATCCCAAGCGATTGCATATCAAAGATGCCGTTGAGGATATTCTGTGTAGTCGAGAATTCAGCAATCTTGCGGATATGCTTCACACTTTTAGAATATTTGTTGATCTAATCTTGTTGCCATACCAGGCGATAGCGTAACAGGGATGTCGGCGAAGATATTCCATATAACCGGTACTCCGGAGATCTCAGATTTCTTGATCTTCGAGATCTGCAGAAGATTCTTGAAATCTGCCAATATCCTCTCTGGATGACAGCCATCTCGACTTCAGCATTTGTTACAACTCTACCTTACTATTCTACGCATATCACTACCTTACTTGAACTCTTTGCTCAAAAATATGCCACACATAATCATGGGACTAACAATATTCAAAAAAATTAATATGATATATCATCTTCAGAATGGTTCTCAGAGAAGAATACAAAACATCGCCTTCATACAAGAGGTCCACATTGTCCCAAATTGAGAATCTGCACCTACTACAAGGAGTTCAAAAATATTTTGTTCACCAATCAGGCCATATAGCAACCTTCTCTAAATGCCGAATGCAAGGAACCATGTACAGATAAGATTTTGTCAATAGATGGTGAACCATAGAGAGGAGAGATGTACTTATGTGATTACGTCTTCTGCTTGGGGGAGAATCAGAGGGGGAAAGTGAAGACGAAGAACAATCTAAAGATTTGTGCATAATGGCAACAGACGAAATTCCAACTCATGAGGTAACTAACCCTGATCCTCTTTCATATTTGATTGGCAAAACTAACTCTCAATTTGTGGCAATTGTCAAAAACTTAGCAGAATGTCGATCTTAGCGAAACCGTAGAGGAACAAGAGGAAATCGTATCAGGTATATCATAAAATAGTAAGTTATGGTCCACCAAAGCCATGAAGCTGGAAGAAGAAAGATAGTCATATAATCACAAAAGAGATGAGCTGAAAGGCAAGATTCAATCCCTGGAAAGGGAAGTTGCTAGCCTGAAATTAGAAAATACTGAACTGAGGAAGAAGAATGAGACACTCCAAGCGAGTGATGAAGACAAGAAAAGGATATGGCTCAGGGAACACACCAACTCCAAGGTTGAAGAAGTGAGAAAAGACTTCTCTACACGATTTGTATCAAGACCGGGATTAGGATACTCAGGAACAAGTGATGACATGTCCTCAAAGAATTGCAGCAAGCCAGAAAGACCAGATCATACAAAGAACCAGACCAGGAGAGAACAAAACATCACTCAGCCAAAGGGGAACATTCCCTCTAGCGACAGTACAGTCCCTTGGAACGGAGGAAAGGCATACACCATGTGGCTCAAACAGGCTAACAACAAGACATTCTCTCACATAGACTTCCACTTGAGAATAGCAAACAAACCCATATGGGCAGGACAAAGCAAGTATGTGGATCTTAAATGTCACAGGATACGCTGGCACTGCGGGCAAGCAGGACATTACAGAAGAGAGTGTTCCCTTCGAAGGACCCTAGATGAAAAAGTGAAGGCCAGGCCTCGAACTCAGGAAACTCAAGGATCCGTATCAACAAGAGAAAATTTTACACATATCACAATACTAACCAACCCAACCTTATTTGGGTTCGTAAGAACTAACATTCTCTTGTGTAGATTGGAGGGAGAAACTGTTCCTTGTTTATTGACAGCGCCTGCTCAGGTCAAATGACAGGAAACAAGAATGGTTTGCCTCTCTTCGACAGCATTCTGAAGGATCCATCACCTTCGGAAACAAAAGGAGAAGTCTTCGGGTTGGGTAAAGTAAATCTTGCTAACACATTCATATAGATAATGTCAATTTGGTAGACAATCTAAAATTCAATTTTCTCAGGGAGTCATAACTTTGTCAAAATGGTAGGAATAAAGTTATCTTTACCTCTACTAATTGTCTTGCTGAGAACATAAGCACAGGGAAACTCTCCTGAACGGGAAGTGGGGGAATAGAGTCTACAAGGAACTAGTGAGCGGACTTCCCAAGGAACAGGGGCATAAGCCACAAGTTCTCCGCATCCGGAACACAACAACAGAACAAGAACCTTCGCAACCAGATCCAGAAAACCAAGATCACCCTTCACACAACTTAGGGGGAACTTAGGAGGAAAATCCAGAAGAATAACGACATGTGTTACCTCAGACGGAACATACACCAGAAGTAGAGGAGAACCCAACAACCATAGACACTAGTCCCGAGGAAAGAAACCGCTCCCCACCTGTGTGGCTACAAGACTACTCCTGCTACACGTCAAATACGACTGACAATGAATCAGGTTCCCCAAGCTTAGGTCTCATTAATCAATACTCATGCCTTTTCTGCTTTTGTGTCTTTGACTGAATCCAGGAACGTAGAAGAAGCCCTGGAAGACACCGATTTGGTAAAAGCCATGCAAGAGGAACTCATCAGATTGAAAGGAACAAAGTGTGGAGATTGGTTCCGAGACCAAAAAAATAGACAAATCACTTCACAAAGGAATGATAGATTTCAGGCTGATCCTCGTGAAATCCACATCAAAGCCGTAAAATGCATCCTAAGATGCTGACTTCGCAGGGAACAAAGTAGACCAAAAGTCCACATCAGGAACAGTTCAGTTTCTAGGGATTTGGGATCGAAAAAATAAAACTCAATAGCACTCTCCCAGAATACATTACAGCCGCCGCGTACTGCGCCCAACTTCTATGGCTCAAACAACAGCTAAGTGACTATGGTATTTCATTCGCTTCTGTTCTCATATTGTGTGACGACATATTCACTAAGGCACTCAAAGATAAAAGAGACTAAGGAACAAATCTCTGACATATTCACCAAGGCACTCAACAGGGAACCTTTTGAAAAGCTGCGACTTGAGCTAGGTATGATTTCCTTGGATTGAATATGTGACATCTCATGATCTCCCTACGGAATGGTTGAAATTTGCTAACATGAGTATAAGTAACTTGATATCATAGATTTTGTGGACGTGTGCTATTTCTCGAAAACGTCTAGGGTCTAATCTGACTAGGATGAGGTGTGATCACTAATAAATTACCTACTAAGTATTGTTACCAGTCATGATAGAGAGATTTATTCTTTTGGCCCAAAAGATCCTTCCTGATGCTTTGCACCCACATTACAAAACCAAATGATGGAAGGAATCTAAGACCACCCTAGCCGACTCATGAGTAGACGATCCTATGGCCCCTTTGGTAAATCTCTGGATATCGTTCCTCATGAGGTAACTCTAAGTTGATTTTGAAAACATATCTGTCTCCTTCTGTTTTGTTTTGTCTAATATGATGCCCACCTCGTACCACTCGGGTAATCTCACAGCACCATATCAGCTTTTGAAAAATCACGGATAATCCTAAAGGGCTGGTTGGAACAGAAGGAACAAAGTCGAGGAAAGAATATATCTTGTAATCTACGAGAGCAAAGGAAAACAGATGGCTGACTACTTTTAGAAACAGAGCAGGAGTTTTTGGTGGATATTTAAGAAAAAGGAAAATAGCAAGAGTCTCTGAAGGGAACAAAAGCAGAACACCATTCTTATCCAGAACTATGTCCTCCTCGAAAAGTTAAAAGGGAAGAGCCAATTAACCTGCCAAAGATCATTATGTAACATATGGAACGTGCCACTCCCCTACCCCAACGTCATCAGGAAACACCTTATATATCAACTACTGTATGAAAAAAAAGAAAAAAAAAGAAGAAAAAAAGGGGGAGGAATAAGGAATGCAACCGCTCCCTAAATGAAAGCAACCTAAGAAAGATGAAATCAGTTAGACATGAAGGGTCGTGTGGATTCGTACTCAACCATATGTAGATAAGCAAATTCAAGAATCAGAAGAAAGCGAGGCCATGGAAACCGAGCAGGGGAACACTAGGACCAGCACAATCATCCAGCAGCCCTCCCTCGCTCCTCCGGTCCCTGATGAACCAATTGACCCTTAAACGGTTATCCGGTTGATTATCCTCCTTATTCCCATCTACATTATCCCAAGTCTCTTTGGCTTATTTTGTTCTTATTTTTCTCTATCGTGAACTTGGGGGTATGCTCTCTGTTAGTGCTTTGTGAACTGATTACTGCTCTACCTGTTTCAGATTTGGTCTCAGGCTGTTTTGGTTTAATTGTCTTACGTCCATTAGTCTATTATTCATGCTTTCTTTTTCATGACCGGGTGTTTTGATGATGCCAAAAGGGGGAAGGTTATAGAGACGGCGCATAATCTGAAGGGGAAATCATATCTGCTGATATCAATGTTTTTCTAAGGGGGAACTGTATAGTGCTGAAAGGGAACACAGAGGAGAACACTAGTTAAAACAAATGTTGAGTATGATTATTTATTTATAGTTGAGGGTGTTTGTCATCATCAAAAAGGGGGAAATTATTGGAGTATGTCCACTCCATATTTTTGATGAGACAAACACCCAACTAATAATGCTACTTGAATGTGCAGGGAACGATCCCTGGAACAAACATTGCAACACGAAAGCAAGAGCTGATAGAATCTTTGAGATTACGATCTCTAGCTAGATTCTCGGAGAAAAACAGAAGCTGATAGAATCTTTGACATTACGATCTCTATCTAGATTCTCGGAGCAAAATAAGGATCAAGATTGAGAAGATCCGGTCAAAGATTGTCAAGATTATCATGGGATAATTCTTGATAATCTTAGAGATTCAATTCCAAATTTGGAAGGTGAATCTGAGATTTGTTGCCCAACAAATCAGGGATTTGCGGTTGAGCAAATCTAGGAGTTTTTCCAAGGAGAACAAGATAAAAGAGAAGGCAGAGCTTTCGACCTAGGCAGCGAATTGGAAAAGGTCCTTGACACCCATCAGCGTAAAAGCTAAGGCTCGGAAGACTACAACGCCAAGAAGTAGAGAAAGGAGAAGTTCGTTACTCCGGAGGGAACTGAAGACAGTTCTGTAGTCTGTGTCAAAAAGAAGTACTACTTGTGGTGCGGCTAACCTGTGGAGGATACCCTAGCAGACAGTGAATTGGAATGTCTGTGTGCTAGAGGTATAATTTCAAGTGTAACCGATAAACAAACCTAAATACAAGAGTATTTTCAAATCCTTATAGCTTGCTAGAACGTAGTGGTTTTTCTCTCAGATATCTTTTAAGGTACCGGAGTTTCCACTATAAAATGCTGAGCAAGTCCATTACTTTCTTCATAATTTACTTTCCGCTGCTTTATTACCTGGCAAGGAACAAAATCATTTTGTTACTTGCTACGGAACACTAATCACGATCCAACAAGATGGTTGGGCATTTGTTGAGTCCTTGTGCCACTTATTCATAATATAACACTTTGGAATTTTGACGAAGTCCATTCACAAGGAAAACATGCCTGCATAGTATGCCGGTGTGAAGTTCTAGTGCGGACGTTAGAACTTGTCCCAGCTGTTGTTATGACAACACTTGAGGAAACTCGTTAGGAATGTTCTACTATTTCGAGTGAAAGTAAGTACTGAAAAGTAAATACGAGACACAGGAATTTGGTAACCCACTTCAGGACAATGTGTCCCTACTGTGGGGGGTTCTCCTAACCCCAACAAGCAGCAATCCACTATTTTACGATCACATACGAAGTACAAACTTGCAAGACTCTCTCTTCAAGTCCTTCTACCACCGACTCGTCTGGATGCGCACTGAGCTCCCCTCATTGTAGAGATCCCTCTCTATAGCTTGTCTCAGCAGCTCCGTTCTCCCGAACAGTTGCTTGTCCACTCAACATCCTCCCGGATGTCTGGATAGATCATGGAACAGTGTTTGTTAGCCATGTTGCCTCAACAAGACCTCGTGGTTCACGCTTTGAGTGATGGCTTTCTCCGATCTCCAATGAGTGCACTCAAAACACTTAACTCGTTCTCTATGGTATATTACTGTAAAGCCAGAGAGCTGCTTGAATATTTTTCTCGATAATCGACTATAACTCCAGTCCACTTCTTTTAAAGCCAACGTCAATCTCCCGAAAGATCTTATCCAAATATTTAATCGGAAAATTTATCGATCTAATTTGACGATCTTATATTATTGCCATGCCAGGTAATTGAGAATCCGTGATCATATCTCAAAGATATTCGTCATTGCTGATACTCCGGTAATCTCTGATTCCTTGATCTTCGAGATATGATTTGTGAGAAGATTCCTTCGGATGATGCTCAGTGCAGACTTCAGCACATGTTGCAACAATTCGTGTTGCATCTTGTGTCTGCAGTAACTGTCGGCTATACTAGTCCAATTTGTCTAACAGACTTGAACAACCATTTGCTCAAAAACATGCCATACAAACTAAGGGACTAACACGGTGGATTCAAACTTTTTGCAACTACATGTTACACGACTGCTTGATGTTGTGTATGTGACCTACGTTTGAAAATAAAAACCAATTATATTGAGCAAACAGATTTGTGAATAATAAAATACAACTAAAAAACTTATTTTTTTTGTACTCCTTGTCTTGTCTGATAAATTCTATTTTCTTCATCATTAGTTATCATTTTGATGGTGCACATGTATCAGCAAGCTATTTTTTCTTACTGAAACTCTTTAGAGATAGTATGTATAAATACTTCCGTTACGTTCTTCTCGATATCAAGAGGAGACGTCAGGCTAGGTGTTGAAGTCCTCGTTTCATGATCCAACTTTGATCTGTTATGTCTCTGAGCATCCAAGCATTGTCGAATCTCATGTAAAATTCAACTAATATCATGTTTCGATGTAAAAACCGTCCGAAGAATGAATTCTCACTCTCAGAAGGTGATGTGGTCCTTAATAGAGAACCCATGCTAACATCTTTGAAATATGTTGGAATCCATGATGATCTAATTTCATACATGTCGATAGCCATTTGTTTGTGAATCACATCTTTCCATCCCTCCTCAAAATAAGTTTGTTCACCATGGTCACCTCACACTATGGAGCTAATAGTAATTACAAATTAAGGTTCTTTGCAGAAAGCAACACCGACCTATTCATTAATGGTTTATAAATATAGATGTAACAAGACGCGTTTCATAAACCAAATTTATACGACACCGCCGGTATATACTTGTTGAACCAAATTTATACTACCCTTGTGCTGTGAGTACCTTTTCGCTACGAGGCGAGCCTTAAATTTTTTTTCCTTCTTTTTCTGTTGCTTCCTGCTTTGTCCTGTAGACCCACTTACAACCGATAGCTCTCTTTCCCTTAGGAAGCTGAATAAGATCCCAAATATGATTATTCTTCAAGCACTCCATCTCCTCCACCATAGCACCCATCCACTTATCTTTCTCCTAGCTAGCCATATCCTCTCGAAAAGTATACGAGTCTCTAGAGTTGGTAAGAAGCATATCATATCCTCTCGAAAAGTATCCGAGTCTCTAGAGTTGGTAAGAAGCACATATGCTGCCAAATCTTCATACCCATATCGTTCTGGTGGTCTGATCTGCGACATGTTCTATCACGTACAAGAGAATAATCTTGTGCTCCACCAAAATCTTCAGGTCCTCCACATTGTGCACCGGTGGTAACCCAACATGAACCTAAACCGCTTCATAGCTAGAAAATATCTCTTCAGAAGTTGACAGGTCTTCTCCAACTGCATGGTTCAGCATGGACTGCTCATCAAATACAACGTCTCTATTGATCACTATCTTCTTTGCAACTCAATCTCATAACTTAACCCCTTCATACCTTACATGTAAGCAACGGGACACACTTCATCCACAAATCCTTACGTTTCAATTGGATCAAGCTTTGACCAACCTTAATTGGATATATGCACGTAAGATGGTATCCAAAAATCTTTACGTTGTCAAGATTAATCGGTTGACCTGTCCAATGATAACACATGTATGAGGCGATTAGCCAGCTTTGCCCACAGCTTCTCCCATCAATCGCAGCCCCATTCAATACTTCATTCTGCAAGCATCTTCCGTCCCCAGCCCCATTCAATACTTCAACCTCAATCGCAGCCCCATTCAATCTTCAATTGCACCTACAGCTTCTCCCAGCAGCAAGAATCTAGCAATCGTAGCAAGCAGCTTTGGTCCTCCAGCCCTCAGCCGTGAATTCTAAGGTTAATTAAACTTTTGATTTGTTTTTGTTTTTTTGGTGGAAAGGTTAATTAATATCATCAATTTTACAGATGGAAAATCAGACACAGCTGTCTTCAAACGACATCGGAAGTAGCGAAAGTGTTTCTTCGACAATACAAGATGATGGAAAACCTCTTTGGCGTTTTATTGAAAGAATTTCGAAAACCGGAGGAGGAGGAAATTGGAGATGGAGATGCAAGATTTGTCATGAAGAAAAACAAGGAACTTATACAAGAGTTAAGGCTCATCTTTTGAGGATCAAAAATAAAGGAATTGCAGTTTGCGTAAAGGCGTCAATGCAACAAGTTACCGAAATGACGAAATTAGAGGAGGATTACGAAAGTAATTTGCTTTCGATTATGCCTAAATTAGTTCCTCTACCTTCCGGACCTTCAACATACACATACAGTCGTGGTTCTGATTTTGATACAACAAAGAAACGAAAAAGTGATACTGGTCTTCTTAAGCTTTCGACATTCAAACTCGAAAGGAACTCGATTGTATAATTGCTAGAATTTTTGACACCGGTGGCTTGCCTTTCACTCTTGCAAGGAATCCTTACTATCAGAGTTCTTATACTTATGCAGCTAATCATAATCTGGGTGGTTATGTACCTCCGAGGTACAATCGTCTAAGAACCACATTGCTCGAACAAGAGAAGAAGCATGTCGACATGTCATTAGTTCCTATTAAAAGTACCTGGGTATCAAAAGGAGTGACTATTGTGACTGATGGTTGGAGTGATCCACAACGGAGACCTTTAATTAATTTTATGGCTTGTTGTGAAAGTGGTCCAATGTTCATCAAAGCTGTGAATTGTGCTGGTGAGGTAAAAGATAAACACTTCATTGCTAATCTGCTGAAAGAAGTAATTGATGAGGTTGACCATCAGAATATTGTTCAGGTGATCACGGATAATGCTAGTAATTGCAAAGCTGCTGGAGAAATCATTGAAGGTATTTATCCTCACATATATTGGACTCCTTGTATTGTTCACACTCTCAATCTTGCTTTGAAGAACATTTGTGCGGCAAAGAATGTGAATAATAATGAAGAAACATATGTTGAATGTCACTGGATCACTGAAATTCACAATGATGTTGTCCAAATTAAGAACTTCATTATGAATCATGGGATGAGGTTGTCTATTTACATGTCCTTTGCTCCTCTTAAGTTGCTTGCAGTTGCTGAAACACGTTTTGCTTCAATAGTTATCATGCTCAAAAGATTTAAATTAGTTAAGCATGCTTTGGAAGCCATGGTTGTGTGCGAACAATGGTCGTCATATCGTGAAGATGATCAAGCTAAGGCTAGATTTGTGAGGGAGAAGATATTGAATGACTATTGGTGGGAACAATTGGATTACATTATTAGTTTCACAGGTCCAATATATGATATGATTCGAGTTTGTGACACTGATAAGCCTTGTCTCCATTTGGTAAATGAGATGTGGGATGTTATGATTGAGAAGGTCAAGAAGATTATTTATGAGCACGAACACATTGATGAGTTAGAAGTATCCACTTTCTATGACGTGGTTTATAATATACTTATCGCTCGCTCGGCCAAAAGTAATACACCCTGAAATTCGTAGTGTCTTAGTTCGACAGATTCTGTGAACAAGCAGTTGCTGCAGCACACTCTTGTTCACTTAAATATTGTCACAGCAAGCAATGAACAAGGCACAGGTTTGTTCACCCAGTTCGGTCAATCTGCCTACGTCTGGGGAGGACTATTCTCCAGTCCTCAATCCACTAAATCAAAGGTTCCAAGTACACTAGGTTACAACTCACGCAACCTATGCTACTCAACCTTGTGTGGACCACTCAACACAATCAGAACAAGCTCTGATTTGTGTCTGCACACCCTCTACAATATGTCAATCTAGAATAGCTACAATCCTCTCAAAGAACTCAGCCTATTCTAAATTACACTACTCAGCAGGGTTGCTGCAACAGCTGTAACACACAGTTGAAGCACAATGTCCGCGTCGCTCCAAGGCCTTCTGCCGAGCCGATCGAACCTCTCCAAGAGCGCTGCACACTCTGAGTAACTCCCCCTCACTCAGTGACCACCTGCCACTAGTGAGTACTGCCGCACGACACTCGACCGAGCCTTCCACCCGTCAGTTCTTCCGCGGCTGCCCTTGATCAACCAACAAGCTCCCCAGCTCTGAATTGGCTTCCAGATCAAGCACGAATCAGACTCTGCAAGTCCTGATTCTCTTCTGCAACTCTCACCTCAGCTCTGCGCTCAACGCTCTGCTCTTGGGTGATGATCGAAGTAAACTCCCGTCGCACACAACAAATTGCTCTCCGTGAATTCTGTGTATGCACTCGTGTATCCCTCAGCTTCGATCCCCTCTTCAGCCCTGAACACCTTCTGCTTAAATAGCTGCACCACTTTAAGCAATTTCCAGGTTTAGGCAATTAACCCAACAAGATCAATTATCTCCTAAAAACTAGGAGATTAGATTTGATTAATAACTCCAATGCAAATCTCCTCCTCTGACTAGTAAACCTCTCTGGAATAAACTCTTCAGCAATTTAGAAATTCTTCAGAGGCTCTGCAGAGAGTTTCCAGCCCTTCCGGACAAGCCCAGGCAGCTGCTACTACTTGGTCAATTGAACCAGCCTGTTGAACAAGCTCCTGCTGCAGCTGCTGCTAGTTCACTTCTGCCTTACTAGCTTGATAATTTGAGCTGTAGCAGCTCCTTGTTCACTTATGCTGGTTTTGTCAAACCTGCCATACTTGCATCATCAAACTCCCCCTTGGCATTTTGACAAAACCCACCAGAGATTTCAGTTTTCGCACCTCCACTTCTTAGCCTGCTCTTCTCCTCCGCCTTTTTGGAATAAATGACGAGGGGGGTGTCTGGGAAAACTTATGGAGGCAACACGCAGAGCCCTAAAGAGGCTCGCAGGTCTTCAAACCGGGCTGCATCCAGAGCTTTGGTGAAGATATCAGCAAGTTGTTTGGCAGACACAACATGCTGGAGCGAAATGACTTTCTTTTCAACTAGATCACGAATGAAGTGATGACGAATGTCAATGTGCTTGGTTCTGCTGTGCTGAACCGGGTTCTTAGATATGCTGATGGCACTCATATTATCACAGTAGAGAGTCATGTCATCTTGAGCAATCCCATACTCACTCAGCATTTTCTTCATCCACAACATCTGGGCACAGCAGCTCCCAGCAGCAATGTACTCAGCCTCGGCAGTGGATAGAGAAATGCTATTTTGTTTTCTGCTGAACCAAGATACCAGGTTATTCCCCAAGAAAAAGCATCCTCCCGAAGTGCTCTTCCTGTCCTCGGAGCAGCCTGCCCAGTCTGCATCACTGTATCCGACCAGATTAGCATTCGTGTCTTTAGTGTACCACAAGCCATAGTCCACAGTTCCTCCGACATACCGAATGATGCGCTTGACCAACTGCAGATGACTGTCTCTAGGACAAGCTTGAAATCTGGCACAAACTCCTACTGCATAGGAAATGTCAGGACGGCTGGCAGTCAGGTAAAGCAAGCTCCCAATCATGCTTCTGTAGACAGTCTGACTCACTTCCATACCGTGCTCGTCTTTGATGGCTTTCACATGAGTGGCAGCAGGGGTGCGCTTGTGACTTGCTGAATCTAGCTGGAATTTCTTCACAAGGGACTTGCTGTATTTACTTTGAGCAATAAAGATACCATCCTGTTTCTGAGTAATCTCCAAACCAAGAAAGTATGAAAGTTCTCCTACCATGCTCATTTGAAATTCTTGCTGCATGTGATTCACAAACTGCTTCACCAGGTGCTGGGACTTTGATCTAAAGACAATATCATCCACATATATTTGAGCAATGATCACATCAGACTGAGTTCTTTTGACAAACAAGGTTTTGTCAACTCCCCCTCGGTTGTAGCCATGTTTTTCCAGGAAAACTGTCAACCGCTCATACCATGCCCGAGGAGCCTGTTTGAGTCCATATAAAGCTTTCTTTAATTTATATACATGTTCTGGATGATGAGGATCTTCAAAACCTTTTGGTTGAGAGACATAAACTTCTTCAGAGAGATCTCCGTTCAAGAACGCACTTTTAACATCCATTTGATATAAGTTGAACCCCAGGCAGCAAGACATTGCTAGAAGCAGTCTGATAGCCTCCAGGCGAGCTACTGGAGCAAATGTTTCATCAAAGTCTAGACCCTCAATCTGAGAATATCCCTGGGCAACCAGTCTGGCTTTATTTCGTGTAATGTTGCCCTTTTCATCAGTTTTGTTTTTGAACACCCATTTTGTGCCTATAATGTTCACCCCATTTGGTCTGTCCACCAGATCCCAAACATCATGTCTTTCAAACTCTGCCAATTCCTCCTGCATAGCCATAATCCAGAATTCATCACTCATGGCCTCCTTGAAATTCTTTGGTTCAATGCTGGACATGAAACATGTATTGAGATAGGCATGACTTCTGGTTCTTCTTCTGTCTGAGGGATCACCAATCACATTTGTCAAGGGATGATTCTTCTGAATCTTCTTTGGGGGCTGCCTTGAAGGTGGATCCGGAGCCTCGATGTGAAAATCATCAGACAGGCTTTCTGATTGGTCATCTGGAATTTCTGCTTCAGCACTTGCTGTAGCATCTTCTAGAGCCACAGCTTGTTCACTTCTGGTCTGTCTATCAGGCATTTCTTCAAGATCAGAGTCTTCTTCATCAGTGTCAGGATCAGGGATAGATGCTTCTTCTGCATCATTGACAACAACATTTATGGACTCCATGACAGTCTTTGTTCGCTGGTTGAAAACACGATATGCCCTGCTGTTTGTTGAATATCCCAAGAACACTCCAAGATCACTCTTAGGATCGAGTTTCTTTCTATACTCCCGGTCTCTCAGAATGAAGCAGTCACTTCCAAAGATATGGAAGTATTTAACCGTGGGCTTTTTCTGATTCCAGAGCTCATAGCAGGTCTGCTTGGTTCCCCTTCGCAAGGTGACTCTATTGATGATGTAACATGCGGTATTCATGGCCTCTGCCCAGAATTTCAGAGGAATCCTCTTAGCATGGATCATCACTCTGGCCATTTCTTGAATTGTTCGGTTCTTCCGTTCCACCACACCATTTTGCTGAGGGGTAATGGGAGAGGAGTACTGATGTGTTATACCCCTTTGTTGACAGAATTCATCCATGTCTTTGTTTTCAAATTCTCTGCCATGATCACTGCGAATGCTGCTGATTCTGAGATTCTTCTCTTGCTCTAACCGAGACACCAGTGACACAATGACACTCACAGTATCTGATTTTTCTCTGATAAAATCAATCCAAGTGAATCTGGAATAATCATCAACATAGACAAATGCATACCTTTTCTTGCCTAGGCTCTCGACTTCCATTGGTCCTATCAGATCCATGTGAATCAGCTGTAGAGGCCTGGTGGTACCAATATCTTTGACTCGTGGATGTGAGGCCTTCTTCTGTTTCCCAATCTGACAGTCTCCACAGATGGAGTCTGTCTCTCTTTCAGCAGTGGAATTCCTCTGACAAGCCCTTCTGTGGCAATTCTCTTTAGAGTTCTCAGGTTAACATGTCCCATCCTTTTGTGCCATAAAGTCATTTCCTCGGCCTTTGTCAGCAAACATTTCCGTGAGTTTGAACTCACATTGAGAAGGTAACAGTTGCTCTTTGATCTGGCTCCTTCCATTATACACTTTCCAGATTTGTCGAGGACTTGGCATGAGTCTTTCGTAAACTTTACTTGTTTAGTCCCATCACACAGCTGGCTGATGCTAATGAGATTAGCCTTTAACCCTTCCACCAAAAGAACATTGCTCAGACTCGGCATTCCTTCCACAGCCAAAGTTCCTCTTCCCAGAACTCTTCCTTTCAGACCATTACCAAACTTCACACGTTGTTCCAAACAGGGAGTAATGTTTTTCAGAAAGGATCTTTCTCCTGTCATATGACTTGAACAACCACTATCAAAGTACCAGCTTATCTTGTCTGAGGTGCTAGCTGTGCTGACAAGAGCGAGGAGCTGAGTCTGCGCATGTTTCTGCCTGACAGATTCCCTGGGTGATGCAATTCTGGCACGAGCTGAGAAACAATTTCTTTGAATATGACCTTTGCGACCACAGCTGTAACATTTTTTATACTTTAAAGCTCTCTTGTAACGGTGATGTAGAGATTGCTGTAGCAAGTCCTGGTTCAATCTTTTCTGTGTTTTTGTGCCTCTTCTTGCAGACCTGTATCTGGCCATGTTGCATTCATCTTCACTCAGTTCTTTCTCATCTTCACTTCCACTGGCAGAAAGAGCTCTCTTTTTCATCCGTTTGCTGGTGCAGTTGATTTGTCGATGACCGTAGCCTGCACAATTCCAGCATTGGACTCCCTTCTTCATTTCTTTCTTTCCATCTTCACTCTGAGCCGGTTCCTTTCCTTTCCTTTTACTTTCACCGCTCCTTCTGAATTGTCTTTGCGAAGAAGAGCTTCTCTCAGTTCTGGATTCCATGTTTTTCAGTAACTTCCCAAGGTTCTTAACAAGCATGCTCATCTGATCATTTGGACCTGTCTGTTTGGTTTCTGCTTCAGCTTTCAATCCAACATTCTTATCCTTAGGAAGGGTGTCTCCTTTAACCAGCTTCATCTCAAATTGTTTGAGAGATCCCATCAGTTCTTCCAACTTCATGAATCTGACATTTTGAGCTTCTTCAATGGCTGTCACTTTCATGTCAAATTTTGTGGGCAATGATCTGAGAACCTTTCGGATAAGCTTTTCTTCAGGGATAGGTTCACCAAGAGCATGAGCTTCATTTGCAAGATCACAGAGTTTAGCATTAAACTCAGTGACTGTTTCTTCATCCAGCATTCTTAGATTTTCAAATTGTGTGGCGATTATCTGGAGTCTTGACAGCTTCACTCTGTCAGTTCCCTCTTGAGCAGTCTGCAGAATTTCCCATGCTTGCTTGGCCATATCACAGTTTGATATCAACCTGAAATTGTTAGCATCTACTGCAGCAAAAATTGCATTCAAATCCTTTGAATTACCAGTTGCTGCAGCACCTTCTTCAGCAGTCCATTGCTCCTCAGGTTTTATTCTAGTCACTCCTTGCTCATCCATGGTGATTGGGGGAGACCACTGAACAACAACAGCTCTCCATGTCTTCTCATCAATAGCCTTGAGAAAGGCTTTCATTCTAGCTTTCCAATATCCATAATTGCTCTCTTCCAATAATGGAGGTCTGCTTGTGCTCTGTCCTTCCTTCATTGTCTTGGCTTCTTCAGAGACACTGTAGGATCTTTTAACTCTGTGTGTCGAGTTCCCGCTCTGATACCAATTGGAATTCGTAGTGTCTTAGTTCGACAGATTCTGTGAACAAGCAGTTGCTGCAGCACACTCTTGTTCACTTAAATATTGTCACAGCAAGCAATGAACAAGGCACAGGTTTGTTCACCCAGTTCGGTCAATCTGCCTACGTCTGGGGAGGACTATTCTCCAGTCCTCAATCCACTAAATCAAAGGTTCCAAGTACACTAGGTTACAACTCACGCAACCTATGCTACTCAACCTTGTGTGGACCACTCAACACAATCAGAACAAGCTCTGATTTGTGTCTGCACACCCTCTACAATATGTCAATCTAGAATAGCTACAATCCTCTCAAAGAACTCAGCCTATTCTAAATTACACTACTCAGCAGGGTTGCTGCAGCAACAGCTGTAACACACAGCTGAAGCACAATGTCCGCGTCGCTCCAAGGCCTTCTGCCGAGCCGATCGAACCTCTCCAAGAGCGCTGCACACTCTGAGTAACTCCCCCTCACTCAGTGACCACCTGCCACTAGTGAGTACTGCCGCACGACACTCGACCGAGCCTTCCACCCGTCAGTTCTTCCGCGGCTGCCCTTGATCAACCAACAAGCTCCCCAGCTCTGAATTGGCTTCCAGATCAAGCACGAATCAGACTCTGCAAGTCCTGATTCTCTTCTGCAACTCTCACCTCAGCTCTGCGCTCAACGCTCTGCTCTTGGGTGATGATCGAAGTAAACTCCCGTCGCACACAACAAATTGCTCTCCGTGAATTCTGTGTATGCACTCGTGTATCCCTCAGCTTCGATCCCCTCTTCAGCCCTGAACACCTTCTGCTTAAATAGCTGCACCACTTTAAGCAATTTCCAGGTTTAGGCAATTAACCCAACAAGATCAATTATCTCCTAAAAACTAGGAGATTAGATTTGATTAATAACTCCAATGCAAATCTCCTCCTCTGACTAGTAAACCTCTCTGGAATAAACTCTTCAGCAATTTAGAAATTCTTCAGAGGCTCTGCAGAGAGTTTCCAGCCCTTCCGGACAAGCCCAGGCAGCTGCTACTACTTGGTCAGTTGAACCAGCCTGTTGAACAAGCTCCTGCTGCAGCTGCTGCTAGTTCACTTCTGCTTGACTAGCTTGATAATTTGAGCTGTAGCAGCTCCTTGTTCACTTATGCTGGTTTTGTCAAACCTGCCATACTTGCATCATCACACCCCTTCATTGCTTAGCTCATTCTTTGAATCCCAGGTAAAGAATTTATATTAGAGTTATTAACTTTTTCGTGACACATTTATTTGATAATGAGATTGCTTGTATTTTTTGTATAGGTATTACAGTCATGAATGGCTTGCAGAGGATGCTACTAGAGTACCTCCACATAGGGATAATGAGATTTCTATAGAACGAAGAAAGTGTTTTAAAAGACTTTTTCCAAATCAAGCTGATTACAACAATGTTATGAACGAATATGCTGGTTTTTCTCTTGGAGGAGGGCATTTTGGTGATTCAGATGCTATTGAAATGAGGTACACAATGGATCCAAGAAATGGGTGGGCTAGTTTTGGAGCGGCAACGCCTGTTCTTCAAAAATTAACCATTCGCTTACTTGGACAACCTACTTCTTCGTCATGTTGTGAAAGAAATTGGAGCACTTATGCTTTCATTCATTCGATGAAGAGGAATAAGTTGAATCCAAAGCGTGCTGAAGATCTTGTGTTTATTCATAATAACCTTCGCCTTTTATCAAGAAACAAACCAGAATATCTTGATGAAAAGACTAAAATGTGGGATGTTGGTGGTGGTGGTGGTGGTGCTGATGTACTTTGATCTTTAGAGGATATTGATACTCTTCAATTTGTTGATCTCTCCCTTGATAAGCCGGAGATGGAGAGTGTGTTTTTTGAAGATAATCATGAAGAAGTAGCATGAGTCTTTAACTCATGTTGTGGTTTTGTTTATGTTCGAATTATGACTTTTTATTTTTTTTCAATGTTAAGAACATTGCACTCATTTATTTCAATTAAGTATTCTTAATAATTATAAATTATATAAAAATTTAATTTAAATTGGCGTTTCCTGCCGTTTTCAATTTTTCTAATTTTTAAATTTGGCGATTCCACGCTTCCTGCCGTTTCCGTTTCCGTGCTACTTAGATTCTTAGTTTAGAAGGGCGATATGCCTTGGAGGCTTCTTCCATCCTTGGTTACAAGGAAGTGATCGAGAAACTTATACCTTGTAACATACATTTGTTTCATTTTCTACTTTCGCTGCAAATCAATTATGTTTGGGATTTCGGTTCCTAACAACTTCACTGCAAAATCGAAAATATGTGTCATTTCATGCCCGCCTAGTTTCTGATGCAAATCCTTTCAAAATTTGAAAAAAGGTCATCATACATTATGTAGACGCTAACCATGGCATCTACATTGCCACATTCGCATACAAATCCAAATTAAAACAGGGCAAGCTGCATTTGGTGAATACTCACTTTTCCTCTCAAATATGGAAGAAAAGACCAATATTTTCTTCTAGCATAAAGGATTGCATAAAACAATCTTTCCTCTTTATCCAGACACCATAAATGGAAAATATAGATTGAATTCTGGCATGCCATAGAGTATTTGCTTCACACAGAGCGTTGCTAGATTTAATCTCCTGCATGAGCTGTCCCCTCGAATCAACTTCTTCCTCCAGAATCGATCCGGAATCAGGTCTCATAGATTTTTAGTTGATCTGTAAACAACAAAAGTATCAAGGCGCCAAGCTGTTGCCTCGTTAATTATGATCACTAGCTTTGTTCATGCTCCAACAATTATAATGTTTCCTGGTTGAGAGGGTAAAGGGCTAAAGGCAGACTTTTTTGGTCAGTGTCAATCCAGCTCCGTCCACGCGACTTATTTACTCTTCTCTGTTTCATCAAATTGATTGTGGTCGAAGCTTTATTCCACTGACCTGTAGCTTTGTAGACATTAGCCAGGTAAACATAACTGAGGTGATTTCCTGGGTCCAATTCCATCATTCTCTCAGCAATGCGCACTGCAGTGCCTGAACTTGTACAGGTTGTGCAGGCACTAAGGAGAACTGCCCAAATAGATGCATCATCCTTGTATTCAGAACCCATCAATAACTTTTCCGCCTCTTCTAGAAATCCAGCACGACCTAGGAGATCAATCATGCAGTTGTAATGTTGAACCTCAAGTCGAATACCATACTCCTCTGTCATCATCCTGAAATATTTTTGCCCTTGTACGAGCAATTCTGTATGAGTACAAGCGAAAAGGACTCCAATGAAGCTAACACTGTTAGGCTTGATGCCTTCTGCTATCATCTTATCAAACAATTGCAGAGATTCTTCTGCTCTCCCATTTTGTGCATATCCAAAGATCATTGAGTTCCAAGTTCTAGGGCTTTTAGCTGTCATTTGTCCAAATATTCGTTGAGCTTCTTCAATACGACCACACTTTGCATACAAGTCGATCAATGCTGTTTCGGTAACAACATCAGTCCCATTTCCTTTTCTAACATACTGACAGTGAACTTCTTTTCCTTGACATAAAGCCATCAGACCTGTACATGCACGGAGAATAGTCCCAAAAGAATAGAGGTCCACTACACCCATCGCTCGAGCAAGATCAATTACAGACTTAAAATCACCATTTTGACAATAGCCACCAAGTAGTGCGCCCCAAGAAATGGAATTCTTTTCTTTCATACCATCAAAAACACGGCGAGACTTGTCAACTAAACCACATTTCCCATACATGTCAACGAGACTACTCTCAACAACAACATTGTCACAAATCCCAGAAGTAATGGCCTTGGCATGCACTTGATTTCCTTGCTTTAATCTCCCTAAATTCCCGCAAGCAGTCAACACCGGCCCAAAGGTAAATGTTTCGGGGCACAAACCAAAATCTCTCTGCATGCGGTAGAATAAAGACAATGCTTGCTCATACATATCTTTCCTGACAAATGCAGAAATAAGGCAAGTCCAAGAAGTAGCATCTGGTTGAACCATTTCATCAAACACCATCCGTGCATCTAAATAAGCATCATTCCTGCCATACATTTGAATCAAAGAAGTATGAACCACGTGATCCCATCCCAATCCATACTTGACTACAAAGCCATGAAAACATTTTCCAAGCCCCAGAGCCTCAAGCTCCGCACAAGCCTTGATCACAGCAGATAAAGTGATCGCATTTGGCTCAATATCGAACCCTCCTAGCATCTCCGTAAACACCTGAACCGACTTGGACGGTTTCCCCACACGAATGTACCCAGTAATCATGGAAGTCCATGATATAACATCCCTGTAAACCAACCCATCAAAAAACTTTCTCGTTTCCGAAAATTCACTGTCCAGTTTAAAATAAAGCGCCAGCAAACTGTTCCCCACAAATCGATCAGTTTCCAACCCATTCTTAACTAGATGAGCGTGGAATTGAAGACCGTGGACAAAGGATTCAGCTTTAGTCGACGTTTGTATCAACTTAGCGTATACGAGTGGTTTCGCGTCTATTTTGGTATGATCTGTGGCGTTGAGGATCTTTAAGGCTTCCGAGAGTGAACCAGCTGTGCAAAGATCGATGATTTGGGAGTCATTCGATAATGAAGCGCCGTATTTTTTAACGATGGAAGGATGCAATGGGAATGTGCTGTAATGGCGGCTCTTGAAGGAGGAGAAGAATAACCGCTTCATAGAGGCAGAAGAAGCAAAAACAGCGAAGTGGAGCAGACAACAGACGACGACTTTGTTGCATATTTTTCATTATTTTATATTTATATACTCAACCGACGAAGTCTCAGTTTCGATCACCCTCAGCTCAGACACGCTCAATTTGTCAGAAAAGGTCTGAGCTTTATGTATATTTGTAGGATAGAATTGCTACTTTTGTGCCGATAGTTGGTTGTACCAATCATCGATTGGGGGCGTGAGCAAGTGAGAGGTGGAAATTCAGCGAGGATTGAAGGTTTTTTCAGTTGTTAGGTCTTGTTGCCACTTGTGTTCGGCTTCATCTTTGATGAATCCCCTTGACTTTAGACTAAATTGCCTCTCTTTGCCTATTTCTAGAGCTTCATTTCTGTTTTGGCTAAAGATTGTGCAGCTTCGCAAGAGATTGACTTACTAAGAGGTTGGTTCGATTATGTTAGGAGATTGGGATTTAATTATTGGCTCACGAGGGCTCTTGATTGTGTATTCAGTACAATGGTTTTCCACTTCGGGCTATTGTATTGTTATCACTTTCAGTTTTGGAGGGAGGGATTTGGAAGGTTCTATGCTGCATTACTGTAACACTTATTTGCTGTGGCAGCTAGCTCCTCCTGTTTATTTCATTTACTTGTCGAGGCACTCTTGTAATTGTGGCTTTGTTTGATGTTTTAGTCGGATTTTAGGAATGGGTAGCCTTGGATATTTTGTACATCAGGGCCAGGTATTTTATCATATTCTAGATTATCAAGACATGGTACGGATTGGTGAAACTCTACTTCTTCATATTCATATTCATATTCATTGTTGGACCATATAGATTTGTCACGTCACATGTCGCCTCTTCCCTTTTGGAAGAGGATTTTGCCATGCATATTGATCTCCAAATATATAATGTTTGACAGTGGGCTTGCATATTTATTAGAAAGCTGGATCTACTGTTCCGACCCAAAAGGCTTCATTTGCTAAGAGCATCTCCAAGACTCCAACGCACTTAGATATAATAGCCGAGCTTCTATAAAAAATATACATTTCATCTTCTCCAACGCAAATCTCACGTTCTCTATAATTTTAGAGAATCAATCGATAAATCGCCAAATTTGCTATTGAAGTTTCGATTGCTATCGTGTTTCTCGTGTTTCCCTATCTTCACAAATCCACAATCCAGAGCTCGGAAGTCGTTCGCTAGAAGCCATGCCCGACCGCGACAAAGACAAGGATGACCATGATTGAAAACGTGCCCGAGCCGATGACGACGAGCGAGATCAGGATGACGACGAGAGAGTTCGGGACAAGGAGAGGCATGAGAGAGACCGAGAACGCGTTCTGGGCGCGTCTTCTAGTGAATTTTTGTCGAGTAGGGTCGCCGATTGCTGCGGCTTCAGTTTCTGGACACAGGCGGATCTCTGAAGTGGTGGCTTTTGCAGAGAATGGGGAAAATCCAATTCCTGTAAGTTTAGATTTAGTTGAATTGAGGAGCATAGATGTCTCAGATGGGGACATGGAAGTGTCTGTCAGTTACCGATTTAGAGGTTATTGGATTATGCTTGTTGTGTGTGGATTATGGTCAAGTTTTTGGATATTTTCTTTCTTTATGGTTTTGAAATTTTGATTGATTTCATCGCATTGGATACGATTTTCTAGCCTTCCGCAGCTTCCTTGTGAATGAAAATTGCAACTGAGTTCATTGGTTGCTGAAGCTTGGGCGTTCATATGATGCACTGCACTCTTTTTGTAGTTGTCGATGCCAGCTTTGTGGTTAGACATTGCATTTCTTCTTTGATGAGTTTTTTTTTTTTATGATTACAGCAAGGGTATAATCCGAATAAATCTCTCATCATCAGAAAATAGGATAATTTCCAAGTTTAGAAATCTCTGCCTCATTGTTGATTTTGGTGAGTCCTCGTCGTCGTCTCCCTTAATCTCTGTTTATGATTTTTCTACGCGCAATTGAATATGTGAATTTTTCATAATTTTGTTTGGATCTGAATCGGGTTAGGGCGGATCTGGGTGGTTGATTGAGCTCGAGCTGTGTATTAGGTCTGAATCGGATCGTGATCTCGGTGGAATTGGTGGTGTGGTTTTGCAGGTTTTTCTTCGATAAGGGTTTGATACAGTGAGAGATTGTTTGGAGGAGAGTTGTATTGGATTGGGAACGAGGGTTTTATTGGTGATGTTGTTGTTTCGATCAGTCGATTGCAGGCCCGATATGTTGACTATTATGTAGTTTTTCACATCAATTTTTAATCTTTGATTTTGTTATAAGTAGGGGTCTCAAGTCGATTGTATATCTGTTGATATGGGGTTTGAGTTCATTGTTTGGATTTCACGGATTCAACTATTCATGCATGCTCTTTTTTTGGAGTCAACTGTAAGTTCTCCTTTATGTTTGTTGTTGATTTGGTTTTGGAATTTTAGTAAGAAGTATAATCTCATGATCTCTATAGATTTTAGTTTATTATATGAAATGGTGGGGTAGGAAGAATGTCTTCATTAACAGTCTCTAATTCATTTATTCATGAGTGTACTTGGCTTCAATCATAGTGCATTGTACAAGTATTTTGTCATAACCGATATTATTTGATCTTATACTGCATTTAGTGTTCATGTTGCTTTATATAAATACCTCTTTCTGATTGGTGATCATTCTGATGTTTCTGGGTTCTTGCAGAATAAATTATCGGAAACATGGGTGGGGGCTTTAGAGTATTGCATCTCGCGAGACCTTTTCTTTCGTTTCTTCCAGAGGTTTAGAATGCTGACAGAAAAGTTACATTCAGAGAGAAGGTTATCTACACTGTTGATCAGTTTGGTTCACTGGCTTGGGATTGATTGAGCAATACTTACAATGCTGATCAGTTTGGCATACGCTTGAGCAATATATTTGTCTATGTTTCAGTTCATTTCAATTTGTCTATGTTTATTCACTTGTTGATCAGTTTGGTTCACTGGCTTGGGATTAATTGTTAAATAAAGAAGTTATTATTTGAAATTCGCAGCGTCTCTTGACAGACAGATTTGTGAACAAGCAGTTGCTGCAGCACACTCTTGTTCACTCGGAAATTGTCTCAGTAAAACAATGAACAAGACAGAAGTTTGTTCACCCAGTTCGGCCAACTGCTTACGTCCGGGGAAGACTATTCTCAGTCCTCAATCCACTAATCACAGAGGTCTCCAAGTACACTCGGTTACAACTCCACGCAACCTATGCTACTCAACCTTGTGTGGATCACTGGACACAATCAGAACAGGTTCTGACTTGTGTCTGCACACCCTCTACAAATGTCAATCTAGAATAGCTACTGTCTCCTCGAAACTCAGCCTATTCTAAACTACACTCAATTCTCCAGGGTTGCTGTAGCACACAGCTGATGCACAATTGTCCGCGTCGCTCCAAAGCTTTCTGCCGAGCCGATCGAACGATTCCACGAGCGCTGCAGACTCTGGAATACTCCCCCTCACTCAGTGACCTCCTGCCACTAGCGAGAACTGCCGCTTAGACACTCGACCGAGCCACACACCCGTCAGTTCTTCCGCGGCCTTCCTTGATCAACCAACAAGCACCACTGCTCTGTATTGGCTTCCAGATCAAGCTCAGATCAGACTGCGCAAGTCCTGATCTCCTTCTGCTTCTGTCACCACAGCTCTGCGCTCACGCTCTTCTTTCGGGTGATGATCGAAGAACTCGTCCGTTGCACACCAAAATTGCTCTCTTTGAAATCTGTGTATGCACTCGTGTATCCCTCCGCTTCGATCACCCTTTCTGCTCTGACCTCTTCTCTTTTAAATAGCAGCGCCAGCTTTAAACAAGAACAGAATTTAGCAATGTCCCAAAAGGAACAATTATCTCCTAATTTTTAGGAGATTAGATTTGTTTTTAATTCCCAAAAGAAATCTCCTTCTCTAGCTAGGAATTCCCCACTGGAATATTCTCCGCAGCACTTTAAAAGATTCTTCTGATGTTCTCCGCAGAGTTGCCAGGCTTTCTAGCCAAGCCCAGGTTGCTGCTGCTATTCGGACAGATGCGGCAGCGACTTGAACAAGCTTCTACTGTAGCATCCCCTACTGTAGCTTCTCCTTGTTCACTTGTGCTGGTTTTGTCAAACACTGCCATACTGCATCATCATTATTCATTTCAAAGACTATGTCTCCCTTAAATATTAGTATGGCAGGAAGCACAAACTAATATGTTCATATATAAAAAAGTAGACACTGCATATCATATAATGTTCATACAAAAAAGTTCACACATATCACATATAAAAATAATATAGAATTTCAGAAGGGAGGACGCCGCATCAGTCTTGGTAGGCACCATATCTTTGTCAAATATGCTTGATGAGATCATTTTGCAATTGAATATGACCTTGCTTGTCCATAACCATTATACGTAATCCCATTTTGCTCGATGAGAACTTCAATTATAGCCATTAAAATTTGATTTCTAAATATACATAACCATTATACATAATCACATTGGAGCACAAATTGTTTTTTATCATCTAAATTATACATAACCAATATAATACTATATTTTAGCCAATCATTTTACATAACCCCCTTGAAGATGCTCTAAAAGAATAGCATATCAAAAATTGTAATTTGAATACATTTGAGATAAAATGTGTTTTGAATGTGCACTGCGTTACTAATGACGAGAAATCACAGGTTGGTTCAGCAATTTCTTCCGCTAAGTTGCCGACTGATAGAGCATATTTATACGCGCTATTTAGATCCTAACACTATGCTTGTTTGCATCATATTGTGTACAAGATTACTGGTTTCTGGTGTTTTTGTATTTCAGGGCAAGACGAGGGCCTAAGTCGGATACGCGCTAACAGGCAGCGTTTAAGGAGCGCAACACAGCCTGCGGAGCTAGCAGCGCAAGCAGGGTAGGAAGTGGCAGAGTCGACTACGGTGCGCAGACCGATTGCGCTAACCAATGTGTGCGGTGCGCCATGCGCAGGATATTGGTGTTTCCAAATCTTGACACCATCAGATTTGGAAGTTGCCAAGGCCGTCCTTGGGCCTCATGAGCAGTATATAAAGAGAGGAAGGCTAGGGTTTGAACATACACACACAGACACGACACAGCACACGAGAGAGAGGCAGAACTGAAAAACACACGAGCTACTGAGAGGACCTGCGCTAGCCGACTGCAGCAGCCGAGACACTACAACCTGCACGCACCTGCTTGTTACTATTTTCTTGGATACTTTAGCTATTATTTACTGTTTCTATGATGTTTACTACTAGCATGTCTAGCTAAACGCTTTGTATCGGTTGGGCATGATTCTATGAGTATTTCCTTTGAGACTTGTGCTTAATGCATAGTTTGTTTGCTTGTATTAATTCTGTGCACACTGTTGACAGCTAGTTGCATGAGTAGGGGAAGCCTTGAACCGCAATCTTATTCTTACTATTTGTTTGTTATATGTTAAACTAGTTGGTAGCTTGACGGTGACAACTAGGAGTAACGTGCTAGGATAATCAGTTGCCACTGTGACAGGATTCGTAGCTGTTTAGACTAGTTTTAAGAATTAATAGCTCATGAACTTTGATCGGAACATGCGCACATGTTAGGAAGCCTTGATCGGACACTAACTTTAGCAAATCAAACTATAGACGTTTAGAGTCGATGATAAGGAATACATTCATAGAGGATTGTCTGCGCCGATACTTTTCATAGTCATAGTACTTAATCTCTACTGCCTGCGCACGTCTAGTGCAAATCCTGCGTTAACTATTGTTACTCGCGCACTTGCGCAACTCAATCACTCACACCCCAATTTTCGTAAGTGCAGGTTACTAGTTAAAGCTAATCTGCTTGCTCCTTGTGGGATCGACCCTGACTTAGCCGCTATACTAAGTGGAGAAGGAAGGATTAATTTGACGCGCACAACGACGCGCGATCAAATTTTGGCGCCGTTGCCGGGGAAGCAACACAGATAAGCTTTAACCAGCTTAAGTTTTCTTTTACAATAGTCAGTTATTTTTGTTTGCTTTATTCTCATTGTTGTTTCTGACGGCGCGCAATCAACATCAGCCTGCGCAACCTTGAAACAGTTGCGCTGCACAGATTCTAGTTGCGCACTGACAGACGCAACAGCTTAATTATCTTTTAATTCCGTTTTCTTTGAGATTTAGAACAGGTCATGGAGGATAACAGTGTCGTTGGAGACAACTTAGGGGACAGAACCCCAAACAATGCGAGGGCACATAACCGAGCAGCCTTGTTCAGAGAGGAAGTGCAGCGCGAGGTTGAAGCAAGGATGGCCGCTGAAGTGTATAATGCGCCACCCGCGCGACAAGCCGCGCGACGCAGAACAATGCGCAAGATGTCAGCTCCAATCACAGTTAACCAGCCATGGTGCATAGTGCTTCCACCAGACGGTCATTTTGAACTAAGGAGCTCGCTCATTCATCACATGCCCAAGTTCCACGGGATGAACAACGAGAACCCAGTCAAGCATGTGCGAGAATTCCTAGTCATTTGCGAGAACATGAAGGCCGAAGGGGAGAGCGACGAAGCGCTGAAGATGAAAGCGTTCCCATTTTCATTGTGTGACACAGCCAGGCATTGGCTGATGAACTTACCAGCAGGATCAATTCACACATGGGAGCAGCTGCAGAAGAAGTTCTTGGACAAGTTCTATCCCACAGCAAAGATCGCGCTACTCAGGAGGGAGCTGGCCGCACCTAGGCAGGGCGCAGGGGAATCACTATCGGAGTATTATGAGCGTTTCAGGGAGCTGGAGGCCAACTGCTACAATCACGGCCTACCCCAAAATGTGCTGATAGAGAATTTCCTGAATGGATTGCTGCCCATGGAGCTGAGATTATTGAATGCATGCGCAGGAGGCGACATTTGCAACATGTACCCAGAGGACGCGTGGCAGCTGATAGAAGACTGCTGGGCAGGTAAGACATCAGCTAACACTTGAAAATAGTCGTGCTCGTTCTGTGCATCAGGTAGAAACAAGTGCTGAGATAAAGGAAATGAAGGCCATGCTGCAGAAGTTGATGCATGCGCAGGGGGCGCAACCAGCTGCGCCAAAGGCATGCGAATTCTGCACGTCCACTGAGCACAAAACCGACGCATGTCCCACACTTTTCGAGGAATCAGGAGATGTCAATGCTCTTGGAGGATGGGATAATAGAGGGCTGCAGAGGCAGAATCAGCAGCGTTTTGGACTAGCCGCAAATGGGTTCAGATGGAAGGAGGAAAACAATTTCCAGAGGCAGTCCCCGGATCAGCGCGCACCACAGCAGACGCAACAAGCTGCGCCCTACAATCCACCGCATCGCCGCACTGACGCACCAGCACAAAGCAACCAGCAGCCGAGGCGATCCTTAGAAGATATCGTGGGGCAGCTAGCAGACACAGTGCGCAAGAATGATGAGAAGTATGACAAAAGGTTCGAGTCCATTGAGAAGCAGCTGTCACAGATTGCTACCACGGTGTATGAGCTGAAAAAGAGCGATGGCAACCTGCCTTCTCAAGTGATCCAGAATCCCAAGGGAGGAGTCAACGCAGTGACACTGAGGACTGGGCGCACGGTAGGAACAGAGCAGACCGCAGAGGCGCCCGCGCAACCAGTTGCGCAAGCTCCAGATCCAGCAGAGTAAGATGCGCAACCAGAAGCGCCAGCCGCAAGCCAGCAGGGCGAGGCGCCAGGTATGGCGCAATCAAAAGACAAAGGCATGAATCGTACTAACATACCTGCACCTTTCCCTTTACAGGCACCATCGGCTAGGAAGGAAGCGCTTGATAAGGAGCTCTACGAGTTATTCAGTAAGGTGGAAATAAACATTCCCCTTATTGAAGCAGTTCGGCAGATCCCTAGGTACGCCAAATTTTTAAAGGAGCTGTGCACAAACAAGAGGAGGAAAGGCGAGTGAGCACAGGTAATGCTAAATGCGCAGGCTTCAGCAATCGTGCAGCATAAGTTACCACCTAAATGTCGAGACCCAGGTACGTTCACCATCCCATGCACTTTAGGTAAGACCACAGTAAGCAATTGCATGATTGACTTAGGCGCATCTATAAATGTGCTACCCTATTCCCTATTTGCGTCATTACGCCTTGGACCACTAAAGCCTGCAGGTCTCACCATTCAGCTAGGGGATCGGTCGTGCAAGCAACCGACGGGCATGATCGAGGACGTCCTCGTCCGAGTAGGAGAGCTGGTGTTCCCAGCAGATTTCTATGTCCTAGAAATGGAGGGTGAGTCGAGCAAAGGCAGTGCGCAGATCCTACTGGGCAGACTATTTCTAATGACAGCGCGCACAAAGATAGACGTGTGGAGGGGTACGCTCTCAATGGAGGTTGATGGCGAGAAAATTCATTTTAACATATTCAAAGGGATGCAGCACCCTCATGAGGACGCCACAGTGCACGCGATGGACAACATAGATGACTTGGTTGCAGATGCGCAATGTGCGAGCGCAGCAGAAGAACCTGAAACTTTGGCACAGGCAGAGTTGGAGGCGCATGAGGATGAGCTGAGCAGTGCTGAACCAGTATCCAGACAGGTACATGATGTAGTTAATGTCTGCACTGCTAATAAAATCTTGCCCTCTATTGAACATGCACTCAAGGTCGAGCTGAAGCAACTCCCAGAGCACCTCAAGTACATATTCTTGGGAAATGAGGACACCCTGCCAGTAATCATAAAGAAAGGATTAGAAGAGGAGCAAGAGGCGCGATTACAGCAGGTGCTGCGCAAGAACCAGCGCGCTATAGGATGGACACTTGCTGACCTGCGCGGAGTAAGCCTGGACGTATGCATGCATAGGATTCTATTGGAAGATTGTGCCAAACCATCCAGGGAGCCTCAGCGCAGATTGAACCCAAATATGATGGAGGTGGTGCAGAAGGAGATCCTGAAGCTGCTTGACGCAGGAGTCATTTACCCGATCTCGGACAGCAAATGGGTAAGTCTAGTGCACGTTGTGCCGAAGAAAGGAGGAATCACAGTAGAGGAGAATGCGCAAGGCGAGCTAGTTCCCAAGCGCATGCAAACTGAATGGTGCATGTGCATAGACTACAGGAAGCTTAACGCAGTCACGTGCAAGGACCATTTCCCGCTACCCTTCATGGATCAGATGCTAGATCGATTAGCGGGGAAGCCCTACTTTTGTTTCTTGGACGGATATTCAGGGTACAATCAGATACCCATTGCTGCGGAGGATCAGGAGAAAACCACGTGAGTCGAGCAAAGGCAGTGCGCAGATCCTACTGGGCAGACTATTTCTAATGACAGCGCGCACAAAGATAGACGTGTGGAGGGGTACGCTCTCAATGGAGGTTGATGGCGAGAAAATTCATTTTAACATATTCAAAGGGATGCAGCACCCTCATGAGGACGCCACAGTGCACGCGATGGACAACATAGATGACTTGGTTGCAGATGCGCAATGTGCGAGCGCAGCAGAAGAACCTGAAACTTTGGCACAGGCAGAGTTGGAGGCGCATGAGGATGAGCTGAGCAGTGCTGAACCAGTATCCAGACAGGTACATGATGTAGTTAATGTCTGCACTGCTAATAAAATCTTGCCCTCTATTGAACATGCACTCAAGGTCGAGCTGAAGCAACTCCCAGAGCACCTCAAGTACATATTCTTGGGAAATGAGGACACCCTGCCAGTAATCATAAAGAAAGGATTAGAAGAGGAGCAAGAGGCGCGATTACAGCAGGTGCTGCGCAAGAACCAGCGCGCTATAGGATGGACACTTGCTGACCTGCGCGGAGTAAGCCTGGACGTATGCATGCATAGGATTCTATTGGAAGATTGTGCCAAACCATCCAGGGAGCCTCAGCGCAGATTGAACCCAAATATGATGGAGGTGGTGCAGAAGGAGATCCTGAAGCTGCTTGACGCAGGAGTCATTTACCCGATCTCGGACAGCAAATGGGTAAGTCTAGTGCACGTTGTGCCGAAGAAAGGAGGAATCACAGTAGAGGAGAATGCGCAAGGCGAGCTAGTTCCCAAGCGCATGCAAACTGAATGGTGCATGTGCATAGACTACAGGAAGCTTAACGCAGTCACGTGCAAGGACCATTTCCCGCTACCCTTCATGGATCAGATGCTAGATCGATTAGCGGGGAAGCCCTACTTTTGTTTCTTGGACGGATATTCAGGGTACAATCAGATACCCATTGCTGCGGAGGATCAGGAGAAAACCACGTTTACCTGCCCATTCGGTACGTTTGCATTTCGGCGCATGTCATTTGGGTTGTGTAACGCGCCAGGTACATTCCAACGTCTAGTCATGAGCATCTTTTCTGATATGATTGGTATATGCATAGAAGTGTTCATGGATGATTTTACTGTGTACGGAGGTACCTTTGACGCATGTTTAACTCATTTTGATAAGGTCTTAGCGCGTTGCATTTCAAAAAACCTAGTGCTCAATTATGAAAAATTTCATTTCATGGTATCGCATGGTGTAGTACTAGGACATATTATCTCGCAGGAGGGGATCAAGGTAGATAAGGCCAAAATAGATTTTATTTCTAATCTGCCTTATTCCACTAACGTGCGCGATGTGAAATCATTCCTTGGACATGCTGGGTTTTACAGGCGGTTCATAAAAGATTTTTCTAAGATTTGTATACCCCTGTCTAACCTCTTGCAAAAGGATGTGTGTTTCGAATTTACTGATGAGTGCAGGGCCGCATTTGATAAGCTGAAGGAGGCGCTGACAAGTGCGCCAGTGATGCGCGCGCCAGATTAGAACCTGCCGTTTGAACTGATGTGCGACGCAAGCGACTATGCATTAGGTGCAGTCCTGGGACAGCGCGTGGACAAGAAGCCGCACGCCATTTATTATTATGCATCGCGCACACTGGACGCTGCGCAGAGGAACTACACCACCACGGAGAAGGAACTTCTGGAAATTGTGTTTGCGCTGGAGAAGTTCCGCGCATATGTTCTTGGCACCAGAGTCATCGTCTACACAGACCACGCAGCAATCCGTTACCTAATGTCCAAGAAGGAGACTAAGCCGCGCCTGATGCGCTGGGTGCTCCTACTTCAGGAATTCGACTTGGAAATCAAAGATAAGAAGGGCACGGAGAACACAGTCGCGGACCACCTGAGCAGAATCGTGAAAGCAGAGGAGCCAGGGCAAATCATGGAGACATTCCCTGACGAGCATCTGATGGCGCTGACAGGTAAGGTACCATGGTATGCGCACATTGCGAATTACCCTGGTTGAAGTACAAAGGATCATGTTCTCAGTCTATGCTAGAACAACCTCTAATTTTAACCTAGCTGGAATCTGCGCTCAATCTGATCACACAAATTAGCTACACAGATAATCTACTTTCAATAATAGATAGCTAGCAGTTCTACAACTCTTAGCCTTTCTTATTACAAAGTGTACCTAGATGATGTTGCAACAACTTCTTCTGCCAAGTTGCTGACCCTTCATTCGACGACTTCTTCAAGCACTCCCTACATACTCATTCAGACACTCTGCGTTGCTCCCCCTTGATCAATGACCACCTGTTGCTATTCAGGAGTATGCTCAGACAGCCTGCGCAAGTCACACTTTGCTCCTATCTCCAGGTGACTCCGTCGAATCAGTGTAGGATCAGACTTCTTCAGTCCTGTTCACTCTTCTACTCTCACACAATCAACGCTCCAACACTCTCTACTTCTGCGGACTCTTATCTTTTCTGTGTGTGTTCTTGATTCGATACTTGTTGCTTCGGTCTCTGCCTGCATATATAGCTTTAACACCCTAGCAATTCAGAAACTTCAGTTCGAAATGATAAGGGCATGTACCGAATACTCCCCTGGATTCCTATAAGTTTGTTGAGATTTAGTTTCCTAAATCATAATTTAGAAACAAATCTTGTTTGCTTTTATCCGAGCCTCTTGCCGAAGATCCCTGATCAGCTAGGACACTCTCTGACCGTTGTTACACCAGCAGCAATCATCCGGACATCCTCAGAGTTCCTCCAGATTGAACAGTGATGGAGCGTATTTCTATGACCCATCGAGTTGTTTATTCACATTGTTTAGTTCCATTTTGCGTGATCTAAATTACTTCTTTGTAGTGTTTCACATCGCAGGTGTATCAAGACCACTTTGGAGCTTTATTGCGTACTTGGAGCATTCTAGGCCTTACTCGATCACTCGGTAATGCAAAGAGCGAAGACTCGATCGCGAGAGCATCGATACGGGCTAGGGGCCCATAAGCCCCAAAGATCAAGGCCTAAATCCCGAGGCCTGCATCCAGTAATCTATGGTTTGCATATAAATAGATTTTCAACACAGATTCTCAGTGAGAATTCGAAGAGAGAATTAAAAGAGAATTCGGAGAGGAAAATCAGAGAATTGGAAGAGGACAATTCGAGATAGAATTTAGAGACGAAAGATCAGAGAGACACAATTCAGATTGAGGCGAATAGTGTGCAACAGTTTTTCGGATTCTCTAAACTTAATTTTTCATTATAGTTAAATGGATTGTACTAGTAGATAAACCCTAACTCAATTTGGGGATTTGCATTGCAACGTTTGGTTTGAGATTTATGTTTCATAATTCGATTTAGTGAGTTACTATTCTTCGTATGAATTGCATGCTTTGATCATCAAGTTAGCATAGTGACCATTGAGTTGTTTATTCCCATAGTTTTATTACATTTTGCGTGATTTCGATTACTCTTTTGTAGTGTTTTCGTATCGCAGGTGTGTTCAAGATCGCATTGAATTTTATTACATGTTTGGAGCATGTCACTCATTCATTCAAGATCAAGAAGAGTAAGGTCAACAACAGCAGCTTAACCCAGACCTGTTGTTTCAATCAGTGTCGGTTCAACCCCAAAGCTTAGAATGTGTTAAAGGGAAAGACATCAGTCATTAGGAGGAGACGAACTGTAGCGGCGGCGACTTAGAGAGAGAAAAGAGGAGAAGCTGCTGCTGCTGCTGCTGCTCGTGTCGGTTGTGGGAGTTACTGTTCATCCGGCTACTGTTCATTCGTTTGCTATTCACCCAGTTACTGTTTAACTATTACTATTCACTATCGGGAAACACTATTCACGTTGTTTTTCTTATTAGTTTAGTTTCGTGTTCTTAACTCATCGTAGTAGATTAAACTGAGTTTGTATTACATTCGATGGATGTTATGAGTAGCTAAGCACTATTTCAGTTTGGGGTTTGCACTGCAGTACTTGGTTTGAGATAAATGAACACTTGATTTAAGTTGGTCATTTACTGCCTTTCTATGAACTGAATGCTTGATTATCAATTTAGTGTAGCTTAGCAGTGAAGCTAGGTTGATATGAGTTGTATTATACTAGACTGAAATGCAATATTAGCTAAGCTTAGCAGTGGAACTAATTTGTGGTCTCAGTCGAGTAACTATTAAACCTGTTCGAGAACTTAGTGGTTAAGAATAGGTAGAATATCGGAGCCGACATATCTTTAGCGGGATTGCTGGACTGGGGCAGTATTCATTAGTTGATACATGTTGTTTGATCAATGATAACTAGTTGCAATGTATTCCCTGAACTGATTTCCTTACGATTGATAGACATTAACAATTGTTCTTCTTCTGATTTCCTCAAACTACCGATAGAGTTCTTGATCACTTGCTCTCTTTAGGTTAGACCCTGCTTACCTATTTCTAAGTGCTAACAGGTAACTATAAATATAAATTTGAGGCGCACAATGATGCGCTGTCACATAGCCTAGCGTAGTTGTGCGCATCAAATTTGTATTTATAGTTACCTGTTAACACTTAGTAAGCTGTAAGCAGGGTCAAACCCAAAGAGAGCAAGTGAGCTAGAATTCTAATGGTATTCCGGAGAAATCAGAAGAACAATTATCTATGATGAGAGTCTATCAATTGTAAAGGTTTCAGTTCAGGGAATACACTGCAACTAGTTATCATTGATCAAACAACCTGTATCAACTAATGAATACTGCCCCAGTCCAACATTCCCGCTAAAGATATGTCGACTCCGATATTCTACCTATTCTTAATCGCTAAGTTCTCGAATAGGTGCAATAGTTACTCGACTAACTCCACCAATTAGTTCCACCGCTAAGCTTAGCTAACAATGCAATTCAGTCTAGTATAATACAATCGATATCAACCTAGCTTAACTGCTAAGCTCCACTAAATTGATAATCAAAGCATTCATTTCACACAAAGGCAGTAAATCATTAACTCAAATCAAGTGTTCATTGATCTCAAACTAAGTGTTGCAATGCAAACCCCAAACTGATAAAAGGTTTAGATACTCATAACATCCATCGAATATAATAAAAATTGAGTTTAGTCTACTACAATGGGTTAAGAATACGAAACAAAACTAGTACGAAAAATAGCTTTAATAGTATTTCCGGCAGTAAATAGTAACGGATGAACAGTACAATGAATATTAACTGGTGAACAGTAACTTCGACGACCGCCACGAACAGCAGCAGCTTCTTCTCCTTTCTCTCTCTAAGCCTCCGCAGCTACAGTAACCCCAATGTCTGATGTCCAATGTGTATATGTCTTCATCTTAGGGTTTGGGACTTGAATGAACCCGTTGAAGCAAATCTGCTTGAACCGATTTTGGTTGAACCAGCAGGTCTTCGATTCAGCTGCTGTTGACCGCCGTTGACCATGCTCTTCTTGATCTTGAATGAATGAGTGACAATGCTCCAAATATGCAATAAAATCCAATGCGATCTTGAACACACCTGCGATACGAAAACACTACAAAAGAGTAATCGATCTCACGCAAAATGTAATAAAACTATGGGAATAACAACTCAATGGAGCGTATAAATACGCTCCATCAGAGGCCCACATCCAGCAATCTTGGGTTTGCATATACATAGATTTCAACACGGATTCTCAGTGAGAATTCGAAGAGAGAATTAAAAGAGAATTTGAAGAGGAAAATCAGAGAATTGGAAGAGGATACCTCGGGACAGAATTTAGAGACGAAAGATCAGAGAGACATAATTCAGATTGATGCGAAATCGATCGATGAACAGTGTACATCAGTTTTTTGTATTCTTTAAACTCAGTTTTTCATTATAGTTAGATAGATTGTACTAGTTGCTAAACCCTAACTCCATTTGTGGATTGCAAAGTTTGGTTTGAGATTTATGTTTCATAATTTGATTTAGTGAGTTACTGTTCTTCATATGAATTGCATGCTTTAATCATCAAGTTAGCAAAATCAGTTCAGGGACTCAGCGAATCCATGTATGATTACATGGAGAGGTTCAACGTATTGGAACAAAGTTGCTGTAACTTGAGTGTTCGGAGAAGATGCTTGTAGAAGATGTGTTGAACAGATTGAGACCTTTGGAGAGAATGTTATTGGATGCCGCAGTTGGTGGCACAGTAATAAATTTAACACCGACTGAGGTGCGAGGTTGATCAAAGAGACCAGATTAGTCGAAGGGATGACACCACCAGGAAAAAGAATATTTCACAGGTGGATTCCAACACCAATCAAATGGCCAACGAAATCAAGGAGCTCAAGTAAATGATGCAGAGGATGATGGTTGGGCAGGTGAGTGGAGTCAAGCTTGTGAATTTTGTGGTGCTGCAAGCCACAAAACAGATGAGTGCCCTACCTTCACGAGGATGAGACAGTTGACGTAAATGCGATGGGTGGATTCCATAACTTCAACAATAGGCAGGCCTAGACTTGCAACGAATGCTAATAGTTGGAGAAACGAGGGAGGATTCTAGAGCAACCAAGTGAAGAACCAGCAACAACAAGGGCAGCAGTACCGCCCTCCATTTCAGCAACAGGAGAGGTCAACGGTAATGCTAATGGTCAGCATCAGCAGAGGCGGAATTGCTACCAAGCTGGCCCGGGTAATGTGAATTTACGCAGATCATTAGAGGAAATGGTTAAGGAGTTAGCGACGAGTGTGCAGAATAATCAAGCATAGACCAATGGTGCATTAGCTAAGTTGTCAAATCATATGTCTCAATTGGCAGCCACCGTGTCCGAGCTAAAGAATGATAAAGGAAACTGCCCTAGCAGACTATCCCTAACCCGAAAGGAAATTTCGGTGTAGTGACTTTGAGGAGTGGAAAGAAGCTCGAAGGAGAGCAGACGAGCAAAAATATGAACATCAATCTAAGGAGCACTGTAGAAGCTGAAGACAAAAGAGATAATTCTGACCCCCCACTTCCATTTCCTATGCAGGTAGCTACCTAAGAAGAGTCTAGCCATGGATCAAGAGTTATTGGAGCTGTTCAGCAGAGTTGAGATCACAATCCCACTCCTTGACGCGATAAAGCAGATTCCAAAATATGCTAAGCTCCTTAAGAAAATGTCCACTAACCAAAGCCTTTACCGGACCACTTGAAGTACATTTTCTTAGGAGCAAGCTAGATGCTGTCAGTTATCATTAAGCGAGGACTTGAGGCAGATCAAGAAGACAGACTGGCGGGAGTACCAAAGGAGCATAAAACTGCGATAGATAGACATTGGCTGATATTATAAAAATTAATCCACCAGTTTGTATGCATCAGATTTTATTAGACGAAGGCGCAAGGCTAGTGAGACAACCTCAGCTTCACTTGAACCCGATAATGATAAAGGTTGTCCAGAAGGAACTGCAGAAGCTCCTAGATGCCGGTTTTATCTACCCGATAATAGATAGTGAATGGGTGAGCCCTGTGCATGTGGTGCTCAAGAAGACCGAAATTATAGTGGAGACAAATGAAAAGGGAGAGTAGGTACCAAAGAGAGTGCAGAATGGCTGGCATATGTGCATCGACTATATAAAGTTAAACGCAGCTGATCGCGTGTCGTTGTACGCGTCAAATTAATCCTTCCTTCTCCACTTAGTATAGCGGCTAAGTCAGGGTCGATCCCACAAGGAGCAAGCAGACTCGTTTTAGCTAGCAACCTACAACTTACGAAATTGGGGTTGTGAGTGGTTGGGTTGCGCAGGTGCGCGAATGAACAGTGGTGAAAGCAGAATTGCACGATACGTGCGCAGGCAGTAGATTTTAAGTACTATGACTATGAAGAGTATCGGTACAGAAAATCCTCTATGAATGTATCCCTTATCATCGACTCTATACATCTATAGTGCAGTTCTACTTAAGTTAGTGTCCGATCAAGGCTTCCTAACGTGCGCGCACGTTCCGATCAAAGTTCATGAGCTATTAATTCCTGAAACTAGTCTAAACAGCCACGAATCCTATCACAGTAGCAGCTGAGTATCCTAGTGTGTTACTCCTAGTTGTCACCGTCAAGCTATCAACTAGTTTAACATACAATAACTAGCAATTAGAATAAGATTGCGGTTCAAGGCTTCCCTTATTCGCACAACTAATTATCACCCATATGCATAGAATTAATATAAGTAGATGTACCAAGTATTAAGAACAAGTCTCAAAGGAAATACTTCATAGAATCATGCCCAACCGATACAAGGTGTTTAGCTAGACATGCTAGAAACAAACATCATAGCAATAATAAATAAAACTAAAGCAGCAAGAGAAACGTAGCAGGTTGGCGCAATTGCGCGTTGCTGTTCTCGGCTGGCGCAGGTGGTTCGCGCAGAGTCTGGCTGAAGTAGCTCGTGTGTTTTTCTGCTGAGTGTCCTTCTCTCTATCTGCTCTCTCTCTCCCTGCTAACCCTAGCTTCCCTCCTCTTATATAGTGGTCTTGAAGCCCAAGGAATGCTTAGATTTGGCCTAAGAGACTTTTAGCAACTTTCCAAATCTAGGAGATCAATATTTAGAAACTCTGCCATTCTGCGCACGCTGATTGTGGTACTTGCTTAGCGCAGTCGTTTTGCGCACTGTAGTCCGAAACAGCTCTCCTTTTTGCGCTGCAAGCTTCGCGCAGTCGTGCATTGCACTCTAAAACGTCTGTTAGCGCACATCTGACTTATGCTCCTGTTTTATCCTGAAATACAAAAATACCGAAAACCAGTAATCTTGTACACAAAATAATGCAAACAAGAACAGTGTTAAGATCTAAATAGCGCATATAACTAGGCCCTATCAAATCCCCACACTTGCCCTTGTTCGTCCCGAACAAGTACTGAAACACAGATACTTTTACCTCTCTGAAGTCTAGCGCACAACCTCATACTCATGCGCGATCCGCACAGCGATTCACCCTGCGTTGCTCTATCACCTACGCGCACAAACCCTTAACAATTCTAATATAATAATTTCGAAATTTGTTACCTCTCAGCCAGGATGCCCTTTAATTCGGATGATTCGGAGATGGCTCTTCATAGGCTCCTGGTTGTCGGTCCCTACTCCGATTTCTGGTACATGGATAATCGCGCAGGTATCTTCAGGTGCGTGATTCATTCGCGCGCTTCTTGGGAACTCAAGCCTTTCGTCCTTGACGATTTTTTCTTTGGACTTGCGCATGCGCTGGTATGGAGTTGTGTGCGCACGCCGATTTCCTTTCCTTGCGCATATCGTCAACTGATTACTTATTTCTATACGGCTTCGTCCACTCTTCTGATTTTCTCAGAACGGTTCCAGTCTCGGCCTTCGGATAGCAGCTATGGAACAACGCCCCGCTCTCCCTCCTTGGTCTACTTGCGCAGGTTAGCGCACACGTTTACACCCCCGCCCACTTTCCTACACTCGACTTCAAGAGGAAAGGTGGTCTGTTTTCCCACCTCACCACGCTATGGGTATTCGCCTTTGGCATCTGCGTGGCTGAGCGCACTCTATTGTTCCGAAGGATGCGAAGCACCGGCCTCCACTAGCGCTTTTAGCCATGTACCTTACTCTCGAAGCAAAAACGACTAACCGCCTCTCTAGAGCTTTTTCTTTCAACTCCACATCCCCTGAATATCCGACTAAAAAGAAAAAAATCGAAAACAATATACTAAATCGGTTAAAGGCAGTGCATGTAGGATGAATAAGACAAAACAAGTCGAAAGGTGTGCGCAATCCACACACAAGCGCACAACCACTACTATTTCCTATACTGCACTAACTACAATGATAAATATGGATGTAAATGTAATGTACGCCCCCTGATAGAGCCTATTTATACGCACTATTTAGATCTTAACACTGTGCTTGTTTGCATTATTTTATGTACAAGATTACTGGTTTCCGGTGTTTTTGTATTCCAGGACAAAACAAGGGCCTAAGTCGGATACACGCTAATAGGCGCGTTTAGGACGCGCAATACACAGCCTGCGGAGCTAGCAGCGCAAACAGGATAGGAAGTGGCAGATTCAGACTGCGGTGCGCTAACCAACTGTGCGAATGATCGCGCGTCGTTGTGCGCGTCAAATATAATTCCTTCCTCTCCCACTAGTACAGCGGTTAAGTAAGGGTCGATCTCCACAGGGAGCAAGCAGTGAGTCTTAGCCAGTAACCTACACTTAAGAAAACGGGGGTTGCGTGAGTGAATGGGGGTTTTGCGCGATGCGCGAGTAGCAGTGAATATCGTAACGCAGGAAATTGCACTAGACGTGCGCAAGCAGTAGGGATGAAGTACTATCTTTATGAGAAGTGCTGGGCAGACAATCCTCTATGAATGCATTCCTTATCATCGACTCTAAACATCTATAGCTTGTGGTTTACTTGGGTTAGTGTCCGGTAAAGGCTTCCTAACACGTGCGCATGTTCCGTTCAAAGTTCATGTGCTATTAATCCTAGAACTAGACTAAACAGCTGCGAATCCTGTCACAGTAGCAACTGCCTACCCTAACTCGTTACTCCTAATTGTCACGGTAAGTTTGCGGTTCAAGGCTTCCCCTACGCATGCAACTAGTTTAACAGGTGACAAGCAAGCGACACAAGTAAGATTGCGGTTCAAGGCTTCCCCTACTCATGCAACTAACTGTCTCAGTACGCACAGAATTAATACAAGTAAATAAACTATGCATTAAGCTCAAGTCTCAAAGGTAATACATCATAGATTCATGCCCGACCAACACTAAGTGTTTAGCTAGACATGCTAGTGGTAAATATCATAAAATAGTAAATAACAACTACTGAATCCAAGAAAACGGTAGCAAACAGTGCGTGCAGTGTCTTCTCTCGGCTGGCGCAGTCGGCTGGCGCAAATCTCCTTGACAGGTCCGTGTGTTTTCCAGTTCTGCCGCGCAGTGCCTCTGGAATGCCGCTGGGTGATGATGTTCCGCTCTTCTGAAACCCTAGACTTTCTTTGTTAAAATAGTGCCCCAGGAAGTTCATCCTTTGGCAACTTCCAAATCTGGTCACTGGGACTTTGCGCCTGGCGCACAGCATTGATTGGCGCAATCGGGTAGCGCACCTCTGCTGTCTTTCGCCATTTCTTCTTCTGTCTGCGCCGCTAGCTCCGCAGGCTGATCTTTCACTCCTAGAATGCTGCCTGTTAGCGCGTATCCGACTCAAGGACTCGTTCTGACCTGATATACAAAAACATTGGAAACGAGTAATCTTGCTCATGAAATATTGCAAACAAGCACAGGGTTATGACCTAAATAATGTGTATAACTAGGCTCTATCAAACCCCCCACACTTGCCCCTTGTTCGTCCCGAACAAGTACTGAAACGCGGATACAATTACCTTTTCTGGAGACTGGCGCACAGCCTTGCATTCTAGCGCAAAATGCACAGTCACTCAGCTTGTGCTGCTCTATCACCTGCGCACAACTGCACTCAATAGTTCTAATATAATAATCCCGAAATTTCATTACCTCTCAGCCGGGATGAAGACTTTGGATGACTGGGAGATAGCTCTTCTTAGGCTCCTGGTTGTCAGCTCCCGCTCCGAAGATAGGTATATGGTTTCTTGCGCGAGCTTCTTCCAGTGCGTGATTCGTTCGCACACTTCCTGGGAACCTGAGCCTTTGATGATATCCTTGTGGCCTTGCGCACGTAGGTACTAAGTATTGCGCATGCTGATTCTTTGTAACGCAAATCATCTGCTTCTGCTGGTATTTTTCTTTTGTACAGCTTCCTTTCCAATTTTTTTTTTTCATTCCCAGAACAGTTCCAATCTCAGCCTTCGGATAGCAGCTATGGAACTCGTTCCGCTCTCCCTCCTTGGTTTGTCTGCGCCGGTCAGCGCACGCGTTTACAACCGCGCCCGCTTTCCTTAGCTTGATTTCCAGAGAGAAGGTGGTCTGTTTTCCCACCTCGCCACGCTTTGGGTATTTCGCCTTTGGCATCTGCGTGACTGAGCGCGCTCTTTTGTTCCGAAGGTTGCGAAGCACCGGCCTCCACTAGCGCACTCGACCATATACCTCGCCTTCGAAGCACAAGCGACTAACCGCCTCTCTGGAGCATTTCTATCAACTCCACATCCCCTGTATATCCCAACTAACAGGAGCAGAAAAAACGAAAAAATTATGCTAAAACAATAGAGAACGGCGTACGCAATACGGATAGCACAAAACAAGCTAGAGCGCATGCGCATCCTGCACCTTAGCGCACTACTGCTACTAATTCTCTTCAACTTAAACTAAGCTATACTAAAAATGCTCAAAACATGAAATGTAAGAGTAACGCCCCCCCCCCCCCCCCCACACTTGAACAGAGACGTGTCCCCACGACTCAAGCTCAAGCGCACGGAGGCTGCGCACATGCATGCAATGCAACGAAAATAAAGAACAGAAAAGGGAACACAAAAAGTCACACAAAATATAGCAAGGGAGTCACAGAATGTATGGCACAAATATTCAGCACACATAATAGTCAACTAGACGCAGCAAAAATAAAAGACACCACCCTAAAGAAAATCACTGCGCCTGCCCAAGGCCTTAGAAGTCCTCCGAGCTAGACGCTGCTGCTGACCCATGCGCCTCATCCTCTGAAGAATCAGTCATGGAGTCGGTGCTGGAGGATGGTGGCACAATGGTGAGGGGGTCAGGCTGCTCGTCCTCGGAAAGTGACTCCCATATGGAATCGGAGTCTACGCTGGGAAAGTTAATGGGGGACTCCGGAACAGAAGGCCGGGCAGGGAAAGCTACTGGTGGTGGTACTGGTTCGGGTTCAGGGGTGGGCTCTGCTGCTGGGGCTGATGCAGGTGCTGACTCTGCTGGGGCTGGGGCTGGGGTTGGTGCTGGAGAGGGTGCTGCTGGGGTTTCTGGGGTTCGGGTAGGAGGTGGATGGTGCAGGCTGAGGAGAGGGGGAATCGCATCTCCAAATTTCCACCCGGATGGTGGACTCATACTTAAATCCGCCCCCTCTGGCGCTAAGTATTCGAGCACGCGCATGAGGTTGAACAACATGCGCTGCTCGGCAGTGGCTTCCTCAGGCGCCTCCTCAGTCTCAGTCCTTGGGCGCTTGGCACGTGCACGAGGGGGAGAATCCTCGATGGAAATGGTCACTGGCTCCCCCTGTGGTGCACGGGCCCTCTGGTGCGCTCCAGTCTGCGCCCGGGTCCTTGGGCGCCTGACTAGAGGCACCTCTGGTTCTAGGGCCTCCTCCATCTCTTCATCTGCTGCGGCGGCTGCTGCGCCCTGTGCACTGCTCTCTGCTCTGGCCCGCGCACTGCTCTCTGCTCTGGCCCGCGGTGGTCTGGCTGGCTGCAGACGGTAGCACCACTCTAGTGTGCCATCGTCCCGAACGGCTACCGCCCTGATTTGCAGCATGTAGGTGCGGTCCAGAGGTATAGGCTGCACCAAGGTGTGCTCTGGCACCTCGGGCTCTCCATGTAAGGCCCGCAGCAGGTGCGTGATAAGGCCTCCGCACGTCAGCGGCCCCCTCATGCTGACTCGGCTCCAATGGTGCACCATGTTCAGGATGAACAGCACCTTCCGCTCATAATAAAGCCCCGTCAAAATCTCCATATCCAGGAGGCTGATCTTTGGTGCGCCGTTGAAACGGCCAATGACTGTGTAGGCCACGATGCGCCATAAGTAGAACAGCCACGGGTCGCGCAGCTCTCGGCCCCTGCTGCGCCCCGCGGCGAATGCTGGCCCTGTTGCCATGTCCCGCCAAGCCTCCTTGTTATTGTGCGTGTCTAACTCCTCCTCACGCACCTTGGCGCACCCGAATGCGCGCCTCAGCCTCCTTTCCGAGGCTATGAACCAGACACCCCTGTGTCTATATCTGATCTCCCTGTCCCCTGCCTCCAGAGACGCCAGGAACTCACACGTATCTTCCTGGTCTGATGCGCTGCGGAGGTCCATTAGCGCCTCCCAGCCGGCAATCGCTAGCCTCTGCGCCACGAGGGCCTCTAATCCTACCTCGCGCAGGAAACATCTGGTGGTGCGTCTGGCGCAGCAGCTTGCGCGTCCACTATCTCTGGCTCGGCCAAGTCAATGTTGCGTGTTGCGCCATCCCAAGGTTCGCCCAAGTACCGTTTGACTCTCTGCCCGTTAACCTGAAAACGATGCTGGTGCCCGTCTTCTAATTCAATTGTGCCGTAGGGGAAAACCTTGGTGACGGTGTATGGTCCCGTCCACTTGCTGCGCAACTTTCCAGGCATGAGCTTCAGTCGCGATGAAAATAACAGTACCTGGTCTCCTGGTTCAAATGTGCGCCGGAGGATATGCTTGTCATGATACGCTTTGGTGCGCTCCTTGTAATCGCGCAGTCCCTCGTAGGCGTCTAGGCGCAGCTCTTCGAGTTCGCTCAGCTCAAATGCGCGTTCTTGTTCTGCCTCCTCCAAGTTCAAGTTGCAAATACGTAAGGCCCAATATGCCTTGTGCTCGAGCTCTACTGGCAGGTGGCATGCCTTCCCATAGACCAGCCGGAATGGTGAGGTTCCAATGGGCGTCTTGTGTGCAGTGCGGTATGCCCATAGCGCATCATCCAGGCGCGGGATCCAATCCTTGCGCGACGGCCTCACAGTCTTTTCCAAGATGCGCTTGATCTCTCTGTTAGAAACTTCGGCCTGTCCATTTGTCTGCGGATGGTAAGCGGTGGACGTCTTGTGGCGCACCCCATAGTGCTTGAAAACTTGCGCCACAACCCTGTTGCAGAAGTGCGTCCCCTGGTCGCTGATAATTGCCTTAGGCACTCCGTACCTGCAAAATATGTTAGTTCTGAGAAAATCAGCGACAGTCTTACCATCATCCTTGCGCGTGGCCTTAGCTTCGACCCATTTGGATACGTAATCCACGGCCACCAGTATGTACTCGTAGCCGGCAGATGGGGGAAATGGACCCATGAAGTCGATTCCTCAAACATCGAACACTTCATCCACCAGAATCGGGGTCTGCGGCATCTCGTTGCGCGCGGAGATTCCTCCAGTGCGCTGGCACCTGTCACACTTCCTGCAGTGGTCATAGGCATCTTTGAATAGGTGCGGCCAGTAGAATCCGCAGTCCAAGATCTTCCTGCTCGTGCGCTTGGGACCGAAATGTCCTCCACAGGCGTGCGCATGACAAAACATCAACACAGAATTAATCTCATGGTCAGGCACGCAACGTCTTAATATCCGATCTGGACCTATTCTAAGCATGTAAGGATCATCCCAAAGGTAATGCTTGGACTCATGTTTCAATCGCATGCACTGAGTTTTGTTGAAATGAGGAGGGAACGTACCTGTGACCAGGTAATTTGCGATATGCGCATACCATGGTACCTTACCTGTTAGCGCCATCAGATGCTCGTCAGGAAATGTCTCCTTGATCTGCCCTGGCTCCTCATCCTTTAAGATCCTGCTCAGGTGATCAGCGACGGTGTTTTCTGTGCCCTTCTTATCTTTGATCTCTAAGTCGAATTCCTGAAGCAGAAGTACCCAGCGCATCAGGCGCGGCTTGGTCTCTTTCTTGGACATGAGGTAGCGGATAGCTGCGTGGTCCGTGTAGATGATGACTCTGGCGCCTAGAACATATGCTCGGAACTTCTCCAGCGCAAATACAATTGCCAGAAGCTCCTTCTCCGTGGTGGTGTAGTTCTTCTGCGCGGAGTCCAGTGTGCGCGATGCATAGTAGATGGCATGCGGCTTCTTGTCCTCGCGCTGCCCCAAGACTGCTCCTACTGCGTAGTCACTTGCGTCACACATCAGCTCGAATGGCAGGTTCCAGTCTGGTGCGCGCATCACTGGCGCACTGGTCAGCGCTTCTTTCAGCTTATCGAACGCTGCCCTGCACTCATCAGTAAAATCAAAGCACACGTCTTTTTGCAACAGGTTAGACAGGGGTATGAAAATTTTAGAGAAATCCTTAATAAAACGCCTGTAAAACCCAGCATGCCCTAAGAACGATTTCACGTCGCGCACGTTGGTGGCATAAGGCAGATTAGAAATAATATCTATCTTAGCTTTGTCTACCTTAATACCCTCCTCTGAAATGATATGACCTAGTACTACTCCGTGCGTTACCATGAAATGACATTTTTCGTAATTTAGCACTAAGTTCTTAGAGATGCAGCGCGCTAAGACTTTATCTAGATGTGCTAAGCATGCATCAAAAGTACTCCCATATACAGTGAAATCATCCATGAACACTTCTATGCATATACCAATCATATCAGAGAAAATGCTCATGACGAGGCGTTGGAACGTACCTGGCGCGTTGCACAGCCCAAAAGACATACGCCGAAACGCAAATGTTCCGAAGGGGCATGTGAACGTGGTCTTCTCTTGATCCTCCGCAGCTATGGGTATCTGATTGTAACCTGAATATCCGTCCAAAAAACAAAAGTAAGGCTTACCTGCCAAGCGATCCAGCATCTGGTCCATGAAGGGTAGCGGGAAGTGGTCCTTGCGCGTTACAGCGTTCAGCTTCCTGTAGTCGATGCACATGCGCCAGCCAGTTTGTATGCGCTTGGGAACTAGCTCGCCCTGCGCATTCTCCTCCACCGTGATTCCTCCTTTCTTTGGCACAACGTGCACCGGGCTGACCCATTTGCTGTCTGAGATTGGGTAAATGACCCCTGCGTCAAGCAACTTCAGGACTTCCTTTTGCACTACCTCCATCATATTTGGGTTTAACCTGCGCTGAGCCTCCCTGGATGGTTTGGCACCATCTTCCAACAGGATCCGGTGCATGCACACGTCTGGGCTCACTCCGCGCAGATCAGCAAGAGTCCATCCAATAGCGCGTTGGTTCCTGCGTAGCACCTGTTGTAAGCGCGCCTCCTGCTCTTTTTCCAATCCCTTCTTGATGATCACTGGCAGGGTGTCCTCATCTCCCAAGAAAATGTACTTGAGGTGCTCCGGGAGTTGCTTCAGTTCGATCTTGGGTGCCTGTTCAATAGAAGGCAAGATTTTGTTAGCGGTGCAAATATGAACTATATCAAGTACCTGTGTGGGTGCTGGTTCAGCACTGCTTAGCTCCTCCTCTTGCTCCTCCTGCTCTGCCTGTGCCCGTAGCTCTGGTCCTATGGTTGCGCTCGCACACTGCGCTTCTGTGACTAAATCGTCAAAGCTGTCCATTGCGTGCACAGTAGCGTCCTCATGTGGGTGCTGCATCCCTTCGAAGATGTTGAAATGGATTTCTTCACCATCTACCTCCATGGAGAGCGTGCCCCTCCACACGTCTATCTTCGTGCGCGCAGTCATCAGAAACGGTCTGCCTAGGAGGATCTGCGCACCGCTGGCGCTTGATTCACCCTCCATTTCGAGCACATAAAAGTCTGCTGGGAACACCAGCTCTCCTACTCGAACTAGGACATCTTCTATCATGCCTGCAGGTTGTTTGCACGATCTATCTGCTAGCTGAATTGTGAGACCTGCATGTTTTAGTGGTCCTAGGCGCAAGGTCGCATAGAGAGAATATGGTAATAAATTGATTGATGCGCCTAAATCGATCATGCAGTTGCTTACCGTGGTTTTACCTAAGGTGCAAGGGATAGTGAATGTACCTGGATCTCGGCACTTAGGTGGTACCTTTTGTTGCACGATTGCTGAGGCCTGCGCATTTAGCATTACCTGTGCGCATTCGCCTGTCCTTCTTTTATTTGTGCACAACTCTTTTAAAAACTTCGCATACCTGGGAATCTGTCGAATAGCTTCTATGAGAGGTATGTTGATTTCCACCTTGCTGAACAGCTCATATAGTTCCTTGTCCAGTGCTTCTTTTCTCGCCAGTGGTGCCTGCACAGGGAAAGGAGCAGGTATGTTAGTACAATTTTTGTCCTTGTTTATCGAGTGAGACATACCTGGCGCTTTGCCCTGCTGGTTCGTGGTTGGCGCTTCTGATTGCGCCTCTGGCTCTGGTTGCGCACTCTGAGCTGCTGAATCTGGGACTTGCGCAACTGGTTGCGCGGGCGCCTGCGCGGTCTGCTCTGTTCCCACTGTGCGCCCAGTCCTCAGTGTTACTGCATTAACTCCTCCCTTAGGGTTCTGAATCACTTGCGAAGGCAGGTTGCCATCGCTCTTTTTCAGCTCATACACCGTGGTTGCAATTTGTGATAGATGCTTTTCTATGGATTCGAACCTCTTGTCATACTTTTCGTCATTCTTGCGCACTGTGTCTGCTAGCTGCCCCATGATATCTTCCAAGGATCGCTTTGGTTGCTGATTGTTCTGCGCTGGTGCGTCTGTGCGGCGATGCGGTGGATTGTAGGGTGCAGCTTGTTGCGTCTGCTGTGGCGCGCGCTGATCAGTGGGCTGCCTCTGGAAATTGTTCTCTTCTCTCCATCTGAATCCATTTGCAGCAAGCCCAAAGCGCGGCTGATTCTGCCTCTGCGGTCCTCTGTTGTCCCATCCTCCAAGGGCATTTACATCTCCAGTTTCTTCAAAAAGTGTTGGGCATTCGTCTGTCTTGTGCTCAGTGGACCTGCAGAATTCACATACCTTTGGCGCAACTGGTTGTGCGCTCTGCGCACTCATCAGCTTCTGTAGCATGGCCTTCATTTCTTGGATCTCAGCGCTTGCCTCTACATGATGCACAGAACGATTACGACTACTTTCAAGTGTCAATTGATGTCTTACCTGCCCAGCAGAATCTTCTATCAGCTGCCATGCATCCTCCGGGTACATGTTGCAAATGTCCCCTCCTACGCATGCATTCAGTAGTCGCAGCTCCATGGGCAGCAGTCCATTCAGAAAGTTCTCTATCAGCACATTCTGGGGAAGCCCGTGATTGTAGCAGTTGGCTTCCAGCTCCCTGAAACGCTCGTAGTATTCTGACAGAGACTCCCCTGTGCCTTGCCTTGGCGCGGCCAATTCCCTTCTGAGCAGCGCAATCTTCGCTGCTGGATAGAATTTATCTAAGAACTTCTTCTGCAGCTGCTCCCATGTGTGAATAGATCCTGCAGGTAAATTCATTAGCCAGTGTCTAGCTGTATCACTTAGTGAGAATGGAAATGCCTTCATTTTTAGCGCTTCATCGCTTTCCCCTTCGGTCTTCATGTTTTCGCAAATGACCAGGAACTCTCGCACATGCTTGACTGGATTTTCATTGTTCATCCCGTGGAACTTGGGCATGTGATGGATGAGTGAGCTCCTTAGCTCGAAGTGACCGCCTGGTGGAAGCACGATGCACCATGGCTGGTTAACAGTGATAGGGGCGGACATCTCGCGCACTGTTCTGCGTCGCGCGGCTTGTGGCACGGGCGGCGCATGATACACCTCAGCGGCCCTCCTTGCTTCAACCTCGCGCTGCACTTCCTCTCTGAATAGGGCTGCGCGGTTATGTGCCCTTGCTTCCTCTGGGGTTCTGTCTCCCAGGTTATCTCCAACCACACTGTTATCCTCCATGTCCTGATCCAAACTCAAGAAACGAATTAAATGGCAACGAAGTTGTTGCGTCTGTCAGTGCGCAACTAGAATCTGCGCAGCGCAACTGTTTCAAGGTTGCGCAGGCTGATGTGATTGTGCGCTGTCAGAAACAACAACGAGAAAACAAAACAAAATGAAATAACTAGTTACTAAAATGAGAAATGTAAGCTAGCTAAAACTTAGCTGTGTTGCTCCCCGGCAACGGCGCCAAAATTTGATCGCGCGTCGTTGTGCGCGTCAAATATAATTCCTTCCTCTCCCACTAGTACAGCGGTTAAGTAAGGGTCGATCTCCACAGGGAGCAAGCAGTGAGTCTTAGCCAGTAACCTACACTTAAGAAAACGGGGGTTGCGTGAGTGAATGGGGGTTTTGCGCGATGCGCGAGTAGCAGTGAATATCGTAACGCAGGAAATTGCACTAGACGTGCGCAAGCAGTAGGGATGAAGTACTATCTTTATGAGAAGTGCTGGGCAGACAATCCTCTATGAATGCATTCCTTATCATCGACTCTAAACATCTATAGCTTGTGGTTTACTTGGGTTAGTGTCCGGTAAAGGCTTCCTAACACGTGCGCATGTTCCGTTCAAAGTTCATGTGCTATTAATCCTAGAACTAGACTAAACAGCTGCGAATCCTGTCACAGTAGCAACTGCCTACCCTAACTCGTTACTCCTAATTGTCACGGTAAGTTTGCGGTTCAAGGCTTCCCCTACGCATGCAACTAGTTTAACAGGTGACAAGCAAGCGACACAAGTAAGATTGCGGTTCAAGGCTTCCCCTACTCATGCAACTAACTGTCTCAGTACGCACAGAATTAATACAAGTAAATAAACTATGCATTAAGCTCAAGTCTCAAAGGTAATACATCATAGATTCATGCCCGACCAACACTAAGTGTTTAGCTAGACATGCTAGTGGTAAATATCATAAAATAGTAAATAACAACTACTGAATCCAAGAAAACGGTAGCAAACAGTGCGTGCAGTGTCTTCTCTCGGCTGGCGCAGTCGGCTGGCGCAAATCTCCTTGACAGGTCCGTGTGTTTTCCAGTTCTGCCGCGCAGTGCCTCTGGAATGCCGCTGGGTGATGATGTTCCGCTCTTCTGAAACCCTAGACTTTCTTTGTTAAAATAGTGCCCCAGGAAGTTCATCCTTTGGCAACTTCCAAATCTGGTCACTGGGACTTTGCGCCTGGCGCACAGCATTGATTGGCGCAATCGGGTAGCGCACCTCTGCTGTCTTTCGCCATTTCTTCTTCTGTCTGCGCCGCTAGCTCCGCAGGCTGATCTTTCACTCCTAGAATGCTGCCTGTTAGCGCGTATCCGACTCAAGGACTCGTTCTGACCTGATATACAAAAACATTGGAAACGAGTAATCTTGCTCATGAAATATTGCAAACAAGCACAGGGTTATGACCTAAATAATGTGTATAACTAGGCTCTATCAGCGAACCAACGTGCGCAGTGAGCCATGCGCAGGATAGTGGTGTTTCCAAATCTTGAACACCGTAGGATTTGAAAGTCGCCAAGAGTATCACGGGTCTCACAAGCAGTATATAAAGAGAGGAAGGCTAGGGTTTGAGAGACACACACAACAACACACAAGAGAGAGCCAGAACTGAAAAACACACGAGCTGCTGCGAGGACCTGCCCTAGCCGACTGCGCGAACCGAGACACAGCAACCTGCACGCACCTGCTTGTTACTGTTTCCTTGGACACTTTAGCTTTTATTTACTATTTCTATGATGTTTACTACTAGCATGTCTAGCTAAACGCTTTGTATCGGTTGGGCATGATTCTATGAGTATTTCCTTTGAGACTTGTGCTTAATGCATAGTTTGTTTGCTTGTATTAATTCTGTGCACACGGTTGACAGCTAGTTGTATGAGTAGGGGAAGCCTTGAACCGCAATCTTACTCTCATTACTTGTTTGTTATATGTTAAACTAGTTGGTAGCTTGTCGGTGACAACTAGGAGTAACGCGCTAGGATAATCAGCTGCTACTGTGACAGGATTCGTAGCTGCTTAGACTAGTTTCAAGAATTAATAGCTCATGAACTTTGATCGGAACATGCGCACATGTTAGAAAGCCTTGATCGGACACTAACTTCAGTAAATCGAACTATAGACGTTTAGAGTCGATGATAAGGAATACATTCATAGAGGATTGTCTTCACCGATACTTTTCATAGTCATAGTACTTAATCTCTACTGCCTGCGCACGTCTAGTGCAAATTCTGCTTTCACTACAGGTCATTCGCGCACCTGCGCAACCCAATCACTCACAACCCCAATTTTTGTAAGTTGTAGGTTGCTAGCTAGAACGAGTCTGCTTGGTCCTTGTGGGATCGACCCTGACTTAGCCGCTGTACTAAGTGGAGAAGGAAGGATTAATTTGACGCGTACAACGACGCGCGATCACCCCCCCCACACTTAAACAGAGACGTGTCCCCACGACTCAAGCTCAAGCGCAACGGAGAGCGCACACATGCAAGCAACGAAGAACTAAAAATGAAATGCATCATGAAAAAAACGGAGTCAATGCAACACATGAAACACGGTCAGGGGTTCACAAAATATCCACACAAAATAAGAACAGAATATCCAATGAGAGTGTTCAAAAACAGCAATGACAACCCGAAATGATTTGTGCCTATCCCCCTGCTGCGCCCTAAAGGTCTTCTGAGCTAGAGTCCTGGGCAGACCTTGTGCCTCCTCGTCCATGGACTCGGTCTCTGTCTAATATTCTGAGCTGGAAGATGGTTGCGCAACTGATACGGCTGCGGGCTGGGCTGCGGGCTCCTCGTCCGAGTCGGTCTCCCATATTGAATCTGAACTTAATTCTTTGGCGGGAGCGACCTCAGAGGGCGATCGGTTTATCTGGGCAGAGGGTTGCTGAGGGGGCTCTGATGGCATTGGCTGTGGGTCCATGACTGGGTTGCGCACTGAGGATTGGGCTGGTGACTGCGCGGGAGAACTTGCTGGCTGGCGCTACTCTGAGGTGACCCTGGAGGTGGCCTGCGCAGACTGAGGAGAGGGGGAATGGGGTCTCCAAATTGCCACCCTGCTGGTGGATTGATGCTTAAATCTGCCCCCTCAGGCGCCAAGTACTCCAGCACGCGCATGACGTTGAACAACATGCGCTGCTCTGCTGGCGCCTCCTCAGAATCCTGTCTGCGCCGCTTTGCTGGCGCGCGCGGGGGAGAATCTCTGATGTCAATGGTGACAACTTCCCCTGGCGGTCCACTCGCCCGCGCGCGCGCTCCCGTCTGACCGCGCGTCCTCATGCGCCTAGCTGGCTGCACGACTGGTGCCTCCACGTTCTCCATTTCTTCCTCAGCAGCAGCTTCCTCTTGCCGCGCACTACTCTCTGCGGGCGCTCCTCTGATTGCCGCGTGCCTCGGTGCCTTAGCAGCCTGCAGCCGGTAACACCATTCCAAGGACCCGTCTCCCTTAGCAGTGACCGCTCGGTACTGCAGCATCTGAGCACGGTCAAGAGGAACGGCTGGAACAACTGTGTGCTCAGGCAGCTCTGGCTCTCCGTGCAGCCCACGCAGCAAATGCGTAATCACACCTCCACAAGTGAGCGGGCCCTTGATGCTGAGCCGCTCCGAGTGCACTACCATGTCCGACACGAACCTCACCTTTTTCCCATAATACAACCCCTTCAGCACGTCCATATCAAGCAGGCTGACCTTCGGCGCACCGTTGTAGCGCCCAATAACTGTGTACGCGACCATGCGCCACAGGTAATACATCCAGGGGTCGCGCAGCTCACTCCCTCGGTTGCGCCCAGCGGCAAACGGTTTGCCCAGCGCCATCTCGCGCCACGCCTCCTGGTTGGTGTGCGTATCCACCTCGTGCTCGCGCACCTTGTCACAGCGCAGGATGCGCTTCAACCTCTTGGCCGATGCAATGTACCACACCCGTCGGTGTCGGTACCAGATCTCTAAGTCTTGGATCTGCAGGAACGCCAGGAACTCACAGGTGTCCTCCTTGTCGGCTGCGCTTTCTAAGTCCATCAGCGCTTCCCAGCCAGCCTATGCGAGCTTCTTTGTGACCAATTCCTCTAAGCCCACCTCACGTAGGAAGTCCCTGCTGATGCACGGTGTGCCATACATGTCCAGCCTCCAAAAGGTGTCATACTTCCGTGCGAAAGGTGCTGGGGTGTCCTGGTCCTCTGCCGGCCTCATATTTGCAGCGGTCAATTGTAGTCAACGCTCTACTAAGAATCTCAAAATCAGAACTTCAAATCAAACCCTCAAATTCCTACCAGATGGGCGCCTCACTCGCGTCAACAAAACCTAGCAAAGAAATCACCAAACGGAGCTAGCTACCTAGGTGCAGTTTTGATCCTACGGTTACGTCCTCAGTCGGGTTCCTTCACCAAACCCTCACTAAAATGACTGAAACAAGGAATGAGAGGTGACCTAGTGTGCTGGTGTTGTTGTGCTCTTCAAATCTCTCTAGAGAACGCTGGAAACGGTGGGCGGACGGCAAATATCGGCTGGCAGCAGTACAGAGTGTTTAACGGTCGAAGTTACAGAATGTCCGGATTTTTCTAAGTATCTGCCCTTATATACCCCCTGACCTGCGCATCTGTCTTGCGCACTGAACTGCGCACTGACTCGCGCATTGCTACGTGACTCAAGAAAAAAAAATGCAAGTGCTGAACTAGCTAAAATGCAAATCGTAAAAACGTGTAAAAATAAAACATGGAAAACGTGTCGGGTTACCTCCCGACAAGTGCCTTTGTTTAACGTCGTTGGCTCGACAGTACCTCGTTACTTGCTCAAGTTCGTGCTACGGACCACCCCCACACTTGCTCCTGCGCGCTCTGGTGCGTCTATGTGTGCTATGTCCTCCTTAGTCCTGCGCAAAGGCTCAGATAGGTGGTCAGTGTGGCCAAAATTGTGTGGCACATCATAAGTAACGAGGTTAATCAGTGAGGGAGAAGATATATAATCAGTAGCTCCTAGTTCTCCCTCCGGTGCAGCAGGTTGTATTTCTGGTGCAGCAGCTTGCGCATCTTCTATTTCGGGTTCCGCCAAATCAACTTCGCGCGTGGCCTCATCCCACGGTTCTCCCAGGTATTTCTTGACTCTTTGCCCATTAACCTGAAAACGATGCTTGCGCTGGTTCTCTAACTCGATAGTTCCATACGGGAAAACCTTTGTGACCGTGTAAGGTCCCGTCCACTTGCTGCACAGCTTCCTAGGCATCAATTTTAGGCGTGAGGAGAACAACAGCACTCGGTCTCCTGGCTCGAAGGTGCGTCTGAGGATGTACTTATCGTGAAATGCTTTCGTGCGCGCTTTGTAGTCGCGCAACCCCTCATATGCATCCAAGCGCAGCTCCTCTAGCTCGCTTAACTCAAATGCGCGCTCTTTACCAGCCTCATCAAGGTTCAGATTGCAAGTGCGCATTGCCCAGTATGCCTTGTGCTCCAACTCAACCGGTAGGTGGCACGCCTTTCCGTACACCAACCGAAATGGTGAAGTCCCAATCGGTGTCTTGTGCACAGTACTGTATCCCTAGAGTGCATCGTCCAGCCGCTGGCTCCAGTCTTTGCGCGAAGGTCTCACGGTTTTCTCCAGAATGCGCTTAATCTTCTGTTGGAAACCTCGGCCTGGCCATTCGTTTGAGGATGGTAGGAAGTGGACGTCTTGTGGCGCACCCCATAATGCTTTAGTACTTGCGCCACTATTCTGTTGCAGAAGTGCGTCCCCTGGTCGCTGATTATTGCCTTAGGTACTCCGTACCTATAGAAAATGTTAGTTTTTAAGAAGTCAACGACCGTTTTACCATCATCCTTGCGCCTGGCCTTAGCTTCGACCCACTTCGAGACATAGTCCACCGCAACTAGTATGTACTCATATCCACAAGATGGCGGAAACGGCCCCATGAAGTCAATTCCCCACAAATCGAACACTTCGTCTACCAGTATAGGTGTTTGTGGCATCTCATTGCGTGCTGAGATATTTCCTGTGCGCTGGCACCTGTCACAAGCCCTGCAGTGGTCATGTGAGTCACGGAATAAGTGCGGCCAATAAAAACCGCAATCTAGGATTTTCCTGCTCGTGCGCTTTGGACCAAAGTGTCCTCCGCACGCGTGCGCATGACAAAATCTCAAAACAGAGCTCATCTCATGACCAGGCACACATCGCCTCAAGATCTGATCAGGGCCTATTCTAAGCATGTATGGATCATCCCAAACGTAATATTTAGACTCATGTTTTAACCTCATGCATTGAGTTTTAGTGAAATAGGGAGGAAACGCACCTGTGACCAGGTAATTTGCAATATGCGCATACCATGGTACCTTACTGTTCAGCGCCATCAGGTGTTCGTCAGGGAATGTCTCCGTGATCTGCCCTGGCTCCTCTTCCTTCACTATCCTGCTTAGGTGATCAGCAACAGTGTTTTCCGTTCCCTTCTTATCCTTGATCTCTAAATCGAACTCTTGGAGCAGCAGCAACCAGCGCATCAGGCGCGGCTTAGTCTCTTTCTTGCACATCAGGTAGCGGATAGCAGCTTGGTCAGTGTAGACAGTGACTTTAGCGCCCAGAACATATGCGCGGAACTTCTCGAGCACAAATACGATTGCCAGAAGTTCCTTCTCGGTCGTTGTGTAGTTCCTCTGCGCAGTGTCCAGTGTGCGCGACGCACAATAGATAGCATGCCGCCTCTTATCCACACGCTGGCCAAGTACTGCGCCTACAGCGTAGTCACTGGCATCGCACATCAGCTCAAATGGTAGGTTCCAGTCTGGTGCGCGCATTACTGGCGCACTGGTCAGCGCATCCTTTAACTTGTCAAAAGCATTCCTGCACTCATCAGTGAACTCAAAGCACACATCCTTTTGAAGGAGGTTAGACAATGGGATACATATTTTAGAAAAATCCTTAATAAAGTGCCTATAGAACCCTGCATGCCCAAGAAACGACTTAACGTCGCGCACATTAGTGGAATAAGGCAGATTTGAGATAAGATCAATTTTTTCTCTATCGACCTTGATTCCTTCCTGCGAGACGATATGTCCTAGTACTACTCCATGTGACACCATAAAGTGATATTTTTCATAATTGAGAACTAAGTTCTTGGTAATGCAGCGCGCTAAGACCTTATCAAGATTATCCAAACATGCATCAAACGTCTCACCGTGCACAGTGAAGTCATCCATGAATACCTCAATACATAAACCAATCATATCGGAGAAAATGCTCATGACTAAGTGTTGGAACGTACCTGGCGCATTACACAGCCCAAACGACATGCGCCGGAACGCAAAGGTACCGAATGGGCAGGTAAAGGTTTTCTTCTCCTGATCCTCCGCAGCAATAGGGATTGGTTGTCTTCTCTGATTGTACCCTGAGTAACCATCCAAAAAGCAAAAGTGTGGATTTCCCGCCAACCGGTCGAGCATCTGGTCCATGAATGGTAGCGGGAAATGATCCTTGCGCGTGACTGCGTTTAGCTTCTTGTAATCAATGCACATGCGCCATCCATTCTGTATGCGCTTGGGAACTAGCTCGCCCTGTGCATTCTCCTCTACTGTGATGCCTCCTTTCTTTGGCACAACGTGTACTGGACTCACCCACTTACTATCTGAAATCAGGTATATTACACCTGCGTCAAGCAGCTTCAGGATCTCCTTCTGTACTACCTCCATCATAATCGGATTCAGTCTGCACTGAGGTTCCCTGGATGGTTTGGCATCATTTTCCAACAGAATTCTGTGCATGCACACATCAGGGGTTACTTCGCGCAGGTCAGCAAATGTCCATCCTATGGCGCGCTGGTTCTTGCACAACACCTCCTGTAATCGCGCCTTCTGCTCCTCCTCTAATCCTTTCTTTATAATGACAGGCAGGGTGTCCTCATTTCCTAGGACGATGTACTTTAAGTGCTCGGGTGATACAGCCTAGTTATATGCGCTATTTAGATCTTAACACTGTGCTTGTTTGCATTATTTTGTGTACAAGATTACTGGTTTTCGGTATTTTTGCATTTCAAGATAAAACTGGAGCATAAGTCAGATGTGCGCTAACGGACGTTTTAGAGCGCAATGCACGACTGCGCGAAGCTTGCAGCGCAAAAAGGAGAGCTGTTTCGGACTACAGTGCGCAAACCGACTGCGCTAAGCAAGTAGCGCACTCTGCGTGCGCAGAATGGCAGAGTTTCTAAATATTGATCTCCTAGATTTGGGAAGTTGCTAAAAGTCTGATAGAGCCTATTTATACGCACTATTTAGATCTTAACACTGTGCTTGTTTGCATTATTTTGTGTACAAGATTACTGGTTTCCGGTGTTTTTGTATTCCAGGACAAAACAAGGGCCTAAGTCGGATACACGCTAATAGGCGCGTTTAAGGAGCGCAACACACAGCCTCCGGAGCTAGCAGCGTAAACAGGATAGGAAGTGGCAGATTCAGACTGCGGTGCGCTAACCAACTGCGCGAACCAACGTGCGCAGTGAGCCATGCGCAGGATAGTGGTGTTTCCAAATCTTGAACACCATAGGATTTGAAAGTTGCCAAGAGTGTCACGGGTCTCACAAGCAGTATATAAAGAGAGGAAGGCTAGGGTTTGAGAGACACACACAACACACACGAGAGAGAGCCAGAAATGAAAAATACACGAGCTGCTGCGAGGACCTGCGCTAGACGACTGCGCGAACCGAGACACAGCAACCTGCACGCACCTGCTTGTTACTGTTTCCTTGGACACTTTAGCTTTTATTTACTATTTCTATGATGTTTACTACTAGCATGTCTAGCTAAACGCTTTGTATCGGTTGGGCATGATTCTATGAGTATTTCCTTTGAGACTTGTGCTTAATGCATAGTTTGTTTGCTTGTATTAATTCTGTGCACACGGTTGACAGCTAGTTGTATGAGTAGGGGAAGCCTTGAACCGCAATCTTACTCTCACTACTTATTTGTTATATGTTATTAGTTGGTAGCTTGACGGTGACAACTAGGAGTAACGCGCTAGGATAATCAGCTGCTACTGTGACAGGATTCGTAGCTGCTTAGACTAGTTTCAAGAATTAATAGCTCATGAACTTTGATCGGAACATGCGCACATGTTAGGAAGCCTTGATCGGACACTAACTTCAGTAAATCAAACTATAGACGTTTAGAGTCGATGATAAGGAATACATTCATAGAGGATTGTCTTCACCGATACTTTTCATAGTCATAGTACTTAATCTCTACTGCCTGCGCACGTCTAGTGCAAATTCTGCTTTCACTATTGTTCATTCGCGCACCTGCGCAACCCAATCACTCACAACCCCAATTTTCGTAAGTTGTAGGTTGCTAGCTAGAACGAGTCTGCTTGCTCCTTGTGGGATCGACCCTGACTTAGCCGCTGTACTAAGCGGAGAAGGAAGGATTAATTTGACGCGTACAACGACGAGCGATCAAATTTTGGCGCCGTTGCCGGGGAGCAACACAGATAAGTTTTAACTAGTTTAAGTTTTCTTTTACAGTAGTTAGTTATTTCTGTTTGCTTTATTTTCCTCATTGTTGTTTCTGACAGCACGCAATCAACATCAGCCTGCGCAACCTTGAAACAGTTGCGCTGTGCAGATTATAGTTGTGCACTGACAGACACGACGGCTTTGTTGTCTTTTAATTTTGTTTTCTTTAAGATTTAGAACAGGTCATGGAGGATAACAGTGTCATTGAAGATACTTAAGGGACAGAACCCCGGAGGGACCTAACAATGCAGGAGCAGATAACCGCGCAGTTTGGTTCAGGAAAGAAGTGCAGCGCGAAGTTGAACCAAGGATGGCCACTGAAGTGTATAATGCGCCACCCGCGCGACGCAGAACAGTGAGCGAGATGTCAGCTCCAATCACGGTTAACCAGCCATGGTGCATAGTGCTTCCACCAGACGGTCATTTTGAGCTAAGGAGCTCGCTCATTCATCACATGCCCAAGTTTCACGGGATGAACAACGAGAACCCAGTCAAGCATGTGCGAGAATTCCTAGTTATTTGCGAGAACATGAAGGCCGAAGGGGAGAGCGACGAAGCGCTGGAGATGAAAGCGTTCCCTTTTTCATTGTGTGATGCGGCCAGGCATTGGCTGATGAGCTTACCAGCAGGATCTATTCACACATGGGAGCAGCTCCAGAAGAAGTTCTTGGACAAGTTCTATCCTACAGCCAAGATCGCGCTACTCAGGAGGGAGTAGGCCGCACCTAAGCAGGGTGCAGGCGAATCACTATCGGAGTATTATGAGCATTTCATGGAGCTGGAGGCTAACTGCTACAATCACGGCCTGCCCCAGAATGTGCTGATAGAGAATTTCCTGAACGGATTGCTACCAATGGAGCTGAGATTATTGAATGCATGCGCAGGAGGTGACATTTGCAACATGTACCCAGAGGACGCGTGGCAGCTGATAGAAGACTCTGCTGGACAGGTAAGACATCAGCTAACACTTGAGAATAGTCGTGCTCGTTCTGTGCATCAGGTAGAAACAAGCGCTGAGATAAAGGAGATGAAGGCCATGCTGCAGAAGTTGATGAATGTGCAAGGGGCGCAACCCGCTGCGTCAAAGGCATGGGAATTCTACACGTCTACCAATGCATGTCCCACACTTTTCAAGGAATCAGGAGATGTCAATGCTCTAGGAGGATGGGATAATAGAGGGCCGCAGAGGCAGAATCAGCCGCGTTTTGGACTAGCCGCAAATGGGTTCAGATGGAAGGAGGACAACAATTTCCAGAGGCAGTCCGCGGAGCAGCGCGCACCACAGCAGACGCAACAAGCTGCACCCTACAATCCACCGCATCGCCGCACTGACGCGCCAGCGCAAAATAACCAGCAACCGCGGCGATCCTTAGAAGATATCGTAGGCCAGCTAGCAGACACAGTGTGCAAGAATGATGAGAAGTATTACAAGAGGTTCGAGTCCATTGAAAAGCAGCTGTCACAGATAGCTACCACCATGTACGAGCTGAAAAAGAGCGATGGCAACCTGCCTTTGCAAGTGAATCAGAATCCCAAGGGAGGAGTCAACGTAGTGCGCGCGATCGAAAGACAAAGACATGAATCGTACTAACATACCTGCACCTTTTCCTGTACAGGCACCATTGGCTAGGAAAGAGGCGCTTGATAAGGAGCTCTACGAGTTATTCAGTAAGGTGGAAATAAACATTCCCCTTATTGAAGCAGTTCGGCAGATCCCTAGGTACGCCAAGTTCTTAAAGGAGCTGTGCACAAACAAGAAGAGGAAAACCGAGTGCGCACAAGTAATGCTAAATGCGCAGGCCTCAGCAATCGTGCAACATAAGGTACCACCTAAATGCCGGGATCCAGGTACGTTCACCATTCCATGCACTTTAGGTAAGACCATAGTAAGAAACTGCATGATTGACCTAGGCACATCTATAAATGTGCTTCCCTATTCCTTGTATGCGTCACTGCGCCTTGGTCCACTAAAGCCTGCAGGTCTCACCATTCAACTAGCGGATCGGTCGTGCAAGCAACCGACGGGGATGATAGAGGACGTCCTCGTCCGAGTAGGAGAGCTGGTGTTCCCAGCAGATTTCTACGTCTTAGAGATGGAGGGTGAGTGATAGAGCCTAGTTATACACATTATTTAGGTCATAACCCTATGCTTGTTTGCAATATTTCATGAGCAAGATTACTCGTTTCCAATGTTTTTGTATATCAGGTCAGAACGAGTCCTTGAGTCGGATACGCGCTAACAGGCAGCGTTCTAGGAGTGAAAGATCAGCCTGCGGAGCTAGCGGCGCAAACAGAAGAAGAAATGGCGAAAGACAGCAGAGGTGCGCTACCCGATTGCGCCAACCAATGCCGTGCGCCAGGCGCAAAGTCCCAGTGACCAGATTTGGAAGTTGCCGAAAGTTGAACCTCCTATATAAAGGAAGTAAGTCTAGGGTTTCAGGGAGTTCGAAACAACTGTTGTTCCAGAGGCACCAGAGGACGCAAGGAGGCACTGAGCGGCAGAACTGGAAAACACACGGACTTATTGAGGAGATTTGCGCCTGCCGACTGCGCCAGCCGAGAGAAGACACTGCAAGCACTGTTTGCTACCGTTTTCTTGGATTCAGTAGTTGTTATTTACTATTTTATGATGTTTACCACTAGCATGTCTAGCTAAACACTTAGTGTTGGTCGGGCATGAACCTATGATGTATTACCTTTGAGACTTGAGCTTAATGCATAGTTTATTTACTTGTATTAATTCTGTGCGTACTGAGACAGTTAGTTGCATGAGTAGGGGAAGCCTTGAACCGCAATCTTACTTGTGTTGCTTGCTTGTCACCTGTTAAACTAGTTGCATGCGTAGGGGAAGCCTTGAACCGCAAACTTACCGTGACAATTAGGAGTAACGAGTTAGGGTAGGCAGTTGCTACTGTGACAGGATTCGCAGCTGTTTAGTCTAGTTCTAGGATTAATAGCACATGAACTTTGAACGGAACATGCGCACGTGTTAGGAAGCCTTTACCGGACACTAACCCAAGTAAACCACAAGCTATAGATGTTTAGAGTCGATGATAAGGAATGCATTCATAGAGGATTGTCTGCCCAGCACTTCTCATAAAGATAGTACTTCATCTCTACTGCTTGCGCACATCTAGTGCAATTTCCTGCGTTACGGTATTCACTGCTACTCGCGCATCGCGCAAAACCCCCAATCACTCACGCAACCCCCGTTTTCTTAAGTGTAGGTTACTGGCTAAGACTCACTGCTTGCTCCCTGTGGAGATCGACCCTTACTTAACCGCTGTACTAGTGGGAGAGGAAGGATTATATTTGACGCGCACGACGACGCGCGATCAAATTTTGGCGCCGTTGCCGGGGAGCAACACAGCTAAGTTTTAGCTAGCTTACATTTCTCATTTTAGTAACTAGTTATTTCATTTTGTTTTGTTTTCTCGTTGTTGTTTCTGACAGCGCACAATCACATCCGCCTGCGCAACCTTGAAACAGTTGCGCTGCGCAGATTCTAGTTGCGCACTGACAGACGCAACAACTTCGTTGCCATTTAATTTCGTTTCTTGAGTTTGGATCAGGACATGGAGGATAACAGTGTGGTTGGAGATAACCTGGGAGACAGAACCCCAGAGGAAGCAAGGGCACATAACCGCGCAGCCCTATTCAGAGAGGAAGTGCAGCGTGAGGTCGACGCACGAATGGCCGCTGAACCATACATTGCGCCACCCGTTCGTCCAGTCGCGAGGCGCAGGACAGTGCGCGAAATGTCAGCCCCACTCACTGTTAACCAGCCATGGTGCATAGTGCTTCCGCCCAACGGACAGTTCGAACTGAGGAGCTCACTCATCCATCACATGCCCAAGTTTCACGGAATGAACAACGAAAATCCAGTCAAGCATGTGCGGGAGTTCCTAATCATTTGCGAGAACATGAAGACCTTGGGGGAGAACGAAGAAGCGCTGAAGATGAAGGCATTCCCATTTTCACTAAGTGATACAGCTAAACACTGGCTGATGAGCCTACCTGCAGGATCTATTCACACATGGGAACAGCTGCAGAAGAAGTTCTTAGATAAATTTTATCCAGCAGCGAAGATTGCGCTGCTCAGAAGGGAACTGGCCGCGCCAAGGCAGAGCGCAGGGGAGTCTCTGTCAGAATACTACGAGCGTTTCAGGGAGCTAGAAGCCAACTGCTACAATCACGGGCTTCCTCAGAATGTGCTGATAGAGAACTTTCTGAATGGACTGCTGCCCATGGAGCTGCGACTACTGAATGCATGCGCAGGAGGGGACATTTGCAACATGTACCCGGAGGATGCATGGCAGCTGATAGAAGATTCTGCTGGGCAGGTAAGACATCAATTGACACTTGAAAGTAGTCGTAATCGTTCTGTGCATCAGGTAGAGGCAAGCGCTGAGATCAAAGAAATGAAGGCCATGCTGCAGAAGCTGATGAGTGCGCAGAGCGCACAACCAGTTGCGCCAAAGGTATGTGAATTCTGCAGGTCCACTGAGCACAAGACAGACGAATGCCCAACACTTTTTGAAGAAACTGGAGACGTAAATGCCCTTGGAGGATGGGACAACAGAGGACCGCAGAGGCAGAATCAGCCGCGCTTTGGGCTTGCTGCAAATGGATTCAGATGGAGAGAAGAGAACAATTTCCAGAGACAGCCCACTGATCAGCGCGCGCCACAGCAGACGCAACAAGCTGCACCCTACAATCCACCGCATCGCCGCACAGACGCACCAGCGCAGAACAATCAGCAACCAAAGCGATCCTTGGAAGATATCATGGGGCAGCTAGCAGACACAGTGCGCAAGAATGACGAAAAGTATGACAAGAGGTTCGAATCCATAGAGAAGCATCTATCACAGATTGCAACCACGGTGTATGAGCTAAAAAAGAGCGATGGCAACCTGCCTTCGCAAGTGATTCAGAACCCTAAAGGAGGAGTTAATGCAGTAACACTAAGGACTGGGCGCACAGTGGGAACAGAGCAGACCGCGCAGGCGCCCGCGCAGCCAGTTGCGCAAGTCCCAGATCCAGCAGCTCAGAGTGCGCAACCAGAGCCAGAGGCGCAATCAGAAGCGCCAACCACGAACCAGCAGGGCAAAGCGCCAGGTATGTCTCACTCGATAAACAAGGACAAAAATTGTACTAACATACCTGCTCCTTTCCCTGTGCAGGCACCACTGGCGAGAAAGGAAGCACTGGACAAGGAACTATATGAGCTGTTCAGCAAGGTGGAAATCAACATACCTCTCATAGAAGCTATTCGACAGATTCCCAGGTATGCGAAGTTTTTAAAAGAGCTGTGCACAAATAAAAGAAGGACAGGCGAATGCGCACAGGTAATGCTAAATACGCAGGCCTCAGCTATCGTGCAACAAAAGGTACCACCTAAGTGCCGAGATCCAGGTACATTCACTATCCCTTGCACCTTAGGTAAAACCACGGTAAGCAACTGCATGATCGATTTAGGCGCATCAATCAATTTATTACCATATTCTCTCTATGCGACCTTGCGCCTTGGACCACTAAAACCTGCAGGTCTCACAATTCAGCTAGCAGATAGATCGTGCAAACAACCTGCAGGCATGATAGAAGATGTCCTAGTTCGAGTAGGAGAGCTGGTGTTCCTAGCAGACTTTTATGTGCTCGAAATGGAGGGTGAATCAAGCGCCAGCGGTGCGCAGATCCTCCTAGGTAGACCGTTTCTGATGACTGCGCGCACGAAGATAGACGTGTGGAGGGGCACGCTCTCCATGGAGGTAGATGGCGAAGAAATCCATTTCAACATCTTCGAAGGGATGCAGCACCCACATGAGGACGCTACTGTGCACGCAATGGACAGCTTTGACGATTTAGTCACAGAAGCGCAGTGTGCGAGCGCAACCATAGGACCAGAGCTACTGACACAGGCAGAGCTGGAGGAGCAAGAGGAGGAGCTAAGCAGTGCTGAACCAGCACCCACACAGGTACTTGATATAGTTCATATTTGCACCGCTAACAAAATCTTGCCCTCTATTGAACAGGCACCCAAGATCGAACTGAAGCAACTCCCGGAGCACCTCAAGTACATTTTCTTGGGAGATGAGGACACCCTGCCAGTGATCATCAAGAAGGGATTGGAAAAAGAGCAGGAGGCGCGCTTACAACAGGTGCTGCGCAGGAACCAGCGCGCTATTGGATGCACTCTTGCTGATCTGCGCGGAGTGAGCCCAGACGTGTGCATGCACCGAATTCTGTTGGAAGATGGTGCCAAACCATCCAGGGAGGCTCAGCGCAGGTTAAACCCAAATATGATGGAGGTAGTGCAAAAGGAAGTCCTGAAGTTGCTTGACGCAGGGGTCATTTACCCAATCTCAGACAGCAAATGGGTCAGCCCGGTGCACGTTGTGCCAAAGAAAGGAGGAATCACGGTGGAGGAGAATGCGCAGGGCGAGCTAGTTCCCAAGCGCATACAAACTGGCTGGCGCATGTGCATCGACTACAGGAAGCTGAACGCTGTAACGCGCAAGGACCACTTCCCGCTACCCTTCATGGACCAGATGCTGGATCGCTTGGCAAGTAAGCCTTACTTTTGTTTTTTGGACGGATATTCAGGTTACAATCAGATACCCATAGCTGCGGAGGATCAAGAGAAGACCACGTTCACATGCCCCTTCGGAACATTTGCGTTTCGGCGTATGTCTTTTGGGCTGTGCAACGCGCCAGGTACATTCCAACGCCTCGTCATGAGCATTTTCTCTGATATGATTGGTATATGCATAGAAGTGTTCATGGATGATTTCACTGTATATGGGAGTACCTTTGATGCATGCTTAACACATCTAGATAAAGTCTTAGCGCGCTGCATCTCTAAGAACTTAGTGCTAAATTACGAAAAATGTCATTTCATGGTAACGCACGGAGTAGTACTAGGTCATATCATTTCAGAGGAGGGTATTAAGGTAGACAAAGCTAAGATAGATATTATTTCTAATCTGCCTTATGCCACCAACGTGCGCGACGTGAAATCGTTCTTAGGGCATGCTGGGTTTTACAGGCGTTTTATCAAGGATTTCTCTAAAATTTGCATACCCCTGTCTAACCTGTTGCAAAAAGACGTGTGCTTCGATTTTACTGATGAGTGCAGGGCGGCGTTCGATAAGCTGAAAGAAGCGCTGACCAGTGCGCCAGTGATGCGCGCACCAGACTGGAACCTGCCATTCGAGCTGATGTGTGACGCAAGTGACTACGCAGTAGGAGCAGTCTTGGGGCAGCGCGAGGACAAGAAGCCGCATGCCATCTACTATGCATCGCGCACACTGGACTCCGCGCAGAAGAATTACACCACCACGGAGAAGGAGCTTCTGGCAATTGTATTTGCGCTGGAGAAGTTCCGAGCATATGTTCTAGGCGCCAGAGTCATCATCTACACGGACCACGCAGCTATCCGCTACCTCATGTCCAAGAAAGAGACCAAGCCGCGCCTGATGCGCTGGGTACTTCTGCTTCAGGAATTCGACCTAGAGATCAAAGATAAGAAGGGCACAGAAAATACCGTCGCTGATCACCTGAGCAGGATCGTAAAGGATGAGGAGCCAGGGCAGATCAAGGAGACATTCCCTGACGAGCATCTGATGGCGCTAACAGGTAAGGTACCATGGTATGCGCATATCGCAAATTACCTGGTCACAGGTGCGTTCCCTCCTCATTTCAATAAAACTCAGTGCATGCGATTGAAACATGAGTCCAAGCATTATCTTTGGGATGATCCTTACATGCTTAGAATAGGTCCAGATCGGATATTAAGACGTTGCGTGCCTGACCATGAGATTAACTCTGTGTTGATGTTTTGTCATGCGCACGCCTGTGGAGGACATTTCGGTCCCAAGCGCACGAGCAGGAAGATCTTGGACTGCGGATTCTACTGGCCGCACCTATTCAGAGATGCCTATGACCACTGCAGGAAGTGTGACAGGTGCCAGCGCACTGGAGGAATCTCCGCGCGCAACGAGATGCCGCAGACCCCGATTCTGGTGGACGAAGTGTTCGATGTTTGGGGAATCGACTTCATGGGTCCATTTCCCCCATCTGCCGGCTACGAGTACATACTGGTGGCCGTGGATTACGTATCCAAATGGGTCGAAGCTAAGGCCACGCACAAGGATGATGGTAAGACTGTCGCTGATTTTCTCAGAACTAACATATTTTGCAGGTACGGAGTGCCTAAGGCAGTTATCAGCGACCAGGGGACGCACTTCTGCAACAGGGTTGTGGCGCAAGTTTTCAAGCACTATGGGGTGCGCCACAAGACGTCCACCGCTTACAATCCGCAGACAAATGGACAGGCCGAAGTTTCTAACAGAGAGATCAAGCGCATCTTGGAAAAGACTGTGAGGCCGTCGCGCAAGGATTGGAGCCAGCGCCTGGATGATGCGCTATGGGCATACCGCACTGCACACAAGACGCCCATTGGAACCTCACCATTCCGGCTGGTCTATGGGAAGGCATGCCACCTGCCAGTAGAGCTCGAGCACAAGGCATATTGGGCCTTACGTATTTGTAACTTGAACTTGGATGAGGCAGGAAAGGAACGTGCGTTTGAGCTGAGCGAACTCGAAGAGCTGCGCCTAGACGCCTATGAGGGACTGCGCGATTACAAAGCGCGCACCAAGGCGTTTCATGACAGGCATATCCTCCGGCGCACATTTGAACCAGGAGACCAGGTACTGTTATTTTCATCGCGCCTGAAGCTCATGCCTGGGAAGTTGCGCAGCAAGTGGACGGGACCATACACCGTCACCAAGGTTTTCCCCTACGGCACAATTGAATTAGAAGACGAGCACCAGCATCGTTTTCAGGTTAACGGGCAGAGAGTCAAACGGTACTTGGGCGAACCTTGGGATGGCGCAACACGCAACATTGACTTGGCCGAGCCAGAGATAGTGGACGCGCAAGCTGCTGCGCCAGACGCACCACCAGATGTTTCAGAGGGAGAACTAGCACCCATCGCCTATATCTCCTCTTCCTCTGCATCTACCTTCATTACGAATAATGTATCACATGCTGACCCTCCCTTGTATCCTTTGCGCAGGACCAATGAGATCGTAACACAAGCACTGGCGCAAGGACACTCAGGAGCAAGAGTGGGGGGGGGCTGCAGACGCACTTCTTGGCACGTAACGAGGTACCGTCGAGCCAACGACGTTAAACAAAGGCACTTGTCGGGAGGTAACCCAACACGTTTTAATTTGGCACATTTTTATTCTGCTTGTTTTGTTTTTTGAGTGTTTTTTTTAGTTAGATTAGGGTTTGGTAGTTTTTAGTCACACAAGTGCGCAGGACCGTGCGCCTATCACTGCGCAGGTCCGTTGCGCTAGCCAGAGGGGGGTATATAAGGCCAGACTTAGAAAATTCCCAGCACTTTTTCACTCGACCGTTACACACAAGCTCCCGCCTTCAGACCTCTGCCGACGATCAGCGCCCAACCCACCGTCCGTCTAGAGGGATTCAAGGACAACACGACCGCACAGCACCCAGGTAACCCCCGATTCCGCTTTGAGCCGCTTCTGTTAGGGTTTGCGCGGAGAAGACAGTTTTAGGGTTTTGAAATCGCACCAGGCTAGAGTGCGCGGCTTGGAGTGCTGTTTTGTGCGTTGAGTAGGCGACCATTAGGCGCTCGTTCGGTGCAAGTTTCAGAGGTTTCTGAGCAGTTTCGAATTTTAGGGTTTTGGGGAACATTGACCGCGATTGACCGGAGCTCAGCGCAGGATGAAACCCGCCACAGACCAGGAGACCCCAGCGGCTTTCGCTAACAAGTATGCAGCATTCATCAGCCTGGACATGTACGGGACACCGTACATATGCCGAGACTTCCTGTGCGAGGTAGGATTGGAGGACCTCGTGGCGCAGAGGCTAGCGATCGCCGGCTGGGAGGCGCTTATGGACCTCCGCAGCGCGTCAGACCAGGAGGATACGTGTGAGTTCCTGGCGTCTATGGAGGCAGGGGACAGGGAGATCAGATATAGACACAGGGGTGTCTGGTTCATAGCCTCGGAAAGGAGGCTGAGGCGCGCATTCGGGTGCGCCAAGGTGCGTGAGGAGGAGTTAGACACGCACAATAACCAGGAGGCTTGGAGGGACATGGCAACAGGGCCAGCATTCGCCGCGGGGCGCAGCAGGGGCCGCGAGCTGCGCGACCCGTGGCTGTTCTACTTGTGGCGCATAGTCGCCTATGCAGTCATTGGCCGTTTCAACGGCGCGCCAAAGATCAGCCTCCTGGATATGGAGATTTTGACGGGGCTGTATTATGAGCGGAAGGTGCTGTTCATCCTGAACATGGTGCACCATTGGAGCCGCGTCAGCATGAGGGGGCCGCTGACGTGTGGAGGCCTTATCACGCACCTGCTGCGGGCCTTACATGGAGAGCCCGAGGTGCCAGAGCACACCTTGGTGCAGCCTATACCTCTGGACCGCGCCCACATGCTGCAAATCAGGGCGGTAGCCGTTCGGGACGATGGCACACTAGAGTGGTGCTACCGTCTGCAGCCAGCCAGACCACCGCGGGCCAGAGCAGAGAGCAGTGCGCGGGCCAGAGCAGAGAGCAGTGCATAGGGCGCAGCAGCCGCCGCAGCAGCAGCCGCAACAGCCGCCTCAGCAGATGAAGAGATGGAGGAGGCCCTCGAACCAGAGGTGCCTCTAGTCAGGCGCCCAAGGACCCGGGCGCAGACTGGAGCGCACCAGCGGGCCCGTGCCCCACAGGGGGAGCCAGTGACCATTTCCATCGAGGATTCTCCCCCTCGTGCACCTGCCAAGCGCCCAAGGACCGAGACTGAGGAGGCGCCTGAGGAAGCCACTGCCGAGCAGCGCATGTTGTTCAACGTCATGCGCGTGCTCGAATACTTAGCGCCAGAGGGGGCAGATTTAAGTATGAGTCCACCATCCGGGTGGAAATTTGGAGATGCGATTCCCCCTCTCCTCAGCCTGCACCATCCACCTCCTACCCGAACCCCAGAAGCCCCAGCAACACCCTCCCCAGCCCCAGCCCCAGCAGAGTCAGCACCCGCAGCAGCCCCAGCAGCCCCAGCAGCAGAGCCCACCCCTGAACCTGAACCAGCACCGGTACCACCACCAGTAGCTTCCCCTGCCCGGCCTTCTGTTCCGGAGTCCCCCATTAACTTTCCCAGCATAGACTCCGATTCCATATGGGAGTCACTTTCCGAGGACGAGTAGCCTGACCCCCTCACCATAGTACCACCAGCCTCCAGCACCGATTCCTTGCAAGATTCTTCAGAGGAGGAAGTGCATGATTCAGAGGCTGATTCTAGCTCAGAGGACTTCTAAGGCCTTGGGCAGGCGCAGTGATTTTCTTTAGGGTGGTGTCTTTTATTTTTGCTGCGTCTAGTTGACTATTATGTGTGCTGAATATTTGTGCCATACATTCTGTGACTCCCTTATTATATTTTGTGTGACTATTTGTGTTCCCTTTTCTGTTCTTTATTTTCGTTGCATTGCATGCATGTGCGCAGCCTCCGTGCGCTTGAGCTTGAGTCGTGGGGACACGTCTCTGTTCAAGTGTGGGGGGGGGGGGGGGGGGGGGCGTTACTCTTACATTTCATGTTTTGAGCATTTTTAGTATAGCTTAGTTTAAGTTGAAGAGAATTAGTAGCAGTAGTGCGCTAAGGTGCAGGATGCGCATGCGCTCCAGCTTGTTTTGCGCTATCCGTATTGCGTGCGCCGTTCTCTACTGTTTTAGCATAATTTTTTCGTTTTTTCTGCTCCTGTCAGTTGAGATATACAGGGGATGTGGAGTTGATAGAAATGCTCCAGAGAGGCGGTTAGTCGCTTGTGCTTCGAAGGCGAGGTATATGGTCGAATGCGCTAGTGGAGGCCGGTGCTTCGCATCCTTCGGAACAAAAGAGCGCGCTCAGTCACGCAGATGCCAAAGGCAAAATACCCAAAGCGTGGCGAGGTGGGAAAACAGACCACCTTCTCTCTGGAAATCCAGCTAAGGAAGGCGGGCGCGGATGTAAACGCGTGCGCTGACCGGCGAAGACAAACCAAGGAGGGAGAGCGGAACGAGTTCCATAGCTGCTATCCGAAGGCTGAGATTGGAACTGTTCTGGGAATGAAACAAATTGGAAAGGAAGCTGTACAAAAGAAAAATACCAGCAGAAGCAGATGATTTGCGTTACAAAGAATCAGCATGCGCACTACTTAGTACCTGCGTGCGCAAGACCAAAAGGATATCATCAAGGGCTCAGGTTCCCAGGAAGTGTGCGAACGAATCACGCACTGGAAGAAGCTCGCGCAAGAAACCATATACCTATCTTCGGAGCGGGAGCTGACAACCAGGAGCCTAAGAAGAGCTATCTCCCAGTCATCCAAAGATCTTCATCCCGGCTGAGAGGTAATGAAATTTCGGGATTATTATATTAGAACTATTGAGTGCAGTTGTGCGCAGGTGATAGAGCAGCACAAGTTGAGCAACTGTGCATTTTGCGCTAGAATGCAAGGCTGTGCGCTAGTCTCCAGAAAAGGTAATTGTATCCGCGTTTCAGTACTTGTTCGGGACGAACAAGGGGCAAGTGTGGGGGGTTTGATAGAGCCTAGTTATACACATTATTTAGGTCATAACCCTATGCTTGTTTGCAATATTTCATGAGCAAGATTACTCGTTTCCAATGTTTTTGTATATCAGGTCAGAACGAGTCCTTGAGTCGGATACGCGCTAACAGGCAGCGTTCTAGGAGTGAAAGATCAGCCTGCGGAGCTAGCGGCGCAAACAGAAGAAGAAATGGTGAAAGACAGCAGAGGTGCGCTACCCGATTGCGCCAATCAATGCCGTGCGCCAGGCGCAAAGTCCCAGTGACCAGATTTGGAAGTTGCCGAAAGTTGAACCTCCTATATAAAGGAAGTAAGTCTAGGGTTTCAGGGAGTTCGAAACAACTGTTGTTCCAGAGGCACCAGAGGACGCAAGGAGGCACTGAGCGGCAGAACTGGAAAACACACGGACTTATTGAGGAGATTTGCACCAGCCGACTGCGCCAGCCGAGAGAAGACACTGCACGCACTGTTTGCTACCGTTTTCTTGGATTCAGTAGTTGTTATTTACTATTTTATGATGTTTACCACTAGCATGTCTAGCTAAACACTTAGTGTTGGTCGGGCATGAACCTATGATGTATTACCTTTGAGACTTGAGCTTAATGCATAGTTTATTTACTTGTATTAATTCTGTGCGTACTGAGACAGTTAGTTGCATGAGTAGGGGAAGCCTTGAACCGCAATCTTACTTGTGTTGCTTGCTTGTCACCTGTTAAACTAGTTGCATGCGTAGGGGAAGCCTTGAACCGCAAACTTACCGTGACAATTAGGAGTAACGAGTTAGGGTAGGCAGTTGCTACTGTGACAGGATTCGCAGCTGTTTAGTCTAGTTCTAGGATTAATAGCACATGAACTTTGAACGGAACATGCGCACGTGTTAGGAAGCCTTTACCGGACACTAACCCAAGTAAACCACAAGCTATAGATGTTTAGAGTCGATGATAAGGAATGCATTCATAGAGGATTGTCTGCCCAGCACTTCTCATAAATATAGTACTTCATCTCTACTGCTTGCGCACGTCTAGTGCAATTTCCTGCGTTACGGTATTCACTGCTACTCGCGCATCGCGAAAAACCCCCAATCACTCACGCAACCCCCGTTTTCTTAAGTGTAGGTTACTGGCTAAGACTCACTGCTTGCTCCCTGTGGAGATCGACCCTTACTTAACCGTTGTACTAGTGGGAGAGGAAGGATTATATTTGACGCGCACGACGACGCGCGATCACACGCACACAAATTAGGAGGCGTGGCGTGAGATGGCGATCGGTCAAGTTTTTGCCGCGGGGCGCAGCCGAGGACGCGAGCTGCGCGACCCGTGGATGTTCTATCTCTGGCGCATGGTCGCCTATGCAATCATCGGGCGCTTTAATGGTGCGCCCAAGATCAGCCTGCTGGACATGGACATATTGAAGGGATTCTACTATGGGAAGAAGGTGCTGTTTGTCTCAAACATGGTGGTGCACTGGAGTCGGGTCAGCACCAAGGGGCCGCTGACTTGTGGAGGAATGATTACGCACCTGCTGCATGCGCTGCATGGAGAGCCGGAAGTGCCCGAGCACACGGTAGTGCCAGCCGTACCCTTGGACCGTGCCCATATACTGCAGCTCAGAGCGGTGGCCGTGAGAGAGGACGGGTCCTTGGAATGGTGCTACCAGCTGTAGCCGGCCAGAGCGCCGAGGAAAAAAGAAGAGAGCAACGCGCAACCAGAGGAGGCCGCTGAGGAAAGGGAGATGGAAGAGGCCCCAGAGCCAGTTGCGCCTCCAGTCAGGCGCATGAGGACTCGTGCGCAGACTGGAGCGCGCCAGAGGGCGAGTGCGCCGCAGGGGGAGCCAGTAAGCATAGCCATTGATGATTCTCCCCCGCGTGCACAGGGAAAGCACCCCATAACATAGGTAGAGGAGGCGCCTGAGGAGGCATCAGAGGAGCAGCGCACGATGTTCAACGTCATGCGTGTGCTAGAGTATTTAGCGCCAGAGGGGGAAGACCTGAGCGTCAGTCCACCATCAGGGTGGAAATTTGGAGATTCTATCCCCCCTCTCCTCAGTCTGCGTAGGCCGCCTCCAGGGTCCTCCAGCGAGCAGCGCTAGCCAGCCAGCCCTCCTGCCCAATCCCCGGTCCATGAAGCAGAGCCCACCCCAGCAGTAGACCCGGCACCAGCACCAGCAGCACCCCCTACGCAGCCTTCTGTACAGAGGTCCTCTGAGGCCGATCCCATTATAAGTTCTAGCTCAGATTCAATATGGGACCCTATCTCGGAGGACGACCTCTTGGCTCAGCCCGTCGCAGTTTCTGTCGTGCCGCCAGCTTCCAGTTCCGAATATGAGACAGATTCCCCAGATGAGGAGGCGCAAGGATCTGCGGCTGAGTCCAGCTCCGAGGATTTCTAGGGACGCAACGAGGGCGCTCATTTCTTTCGGGTGGTTCCTTATCTTTCTTTTTTGAAAACTATTGCTCAATGTTGCTATATTGCTATATTGTGCTGAATATTTTGTGACCCCTGACTTTGTCTTTGCTGCGTTGAATATATGTTTTTCTTTCTTATGTTCTTTGTTTTGCTTGCATGCATGTGTGCGCTCTCCGTTGCGCTTGAGCATGAGTCGTGGGGACACGTCTTTGTTTAAGTGTGGGGGGGAGCGTTACATTTACATTTCACGTTTTTTGAGCTTTGTAGTGTAGCTTAGTTTAGTTGAAGGGAATAGTAGCAGTGGTGCGCTAGTGTGCGGGTTGCGCACACTTTTCAGCTTGTATTGCGCTATTCATTTTGCATGCGCTGCTATCAACTGTTTTAGTATATTTTTTTCATTTTTTCTGCTCCTTTTAGTTGGGATATACAGGGGATGTGGAGTTGATAGAAAAGCTCTAGAGAGGCGGCTAGTCGTTTTTGCTTCGAAGGTAAGGTATATGGTCGAGAGCGCTAGTGGAGGCCGGTGCTTCGCGACCTTCGGAACAATAGAGCGCGCTCAGCCACGCAGATGCCGAAGGCGAATACCCAAAGCGTGGCGAGGTGGGAAAACAGACCACCTTTCCTCTGGAAGTCGAGCGAGGGAAGGCGGGCGCGGGTGTAAACGCGTGCGCTGACCTGCGCAAATAGATCAAGGAGGGAGAGCGGAGCGTTGTTCCATAGCTGCTATTTGGAGGCCGAGACTGGACCCGTTCTAGGAACAGAAGAACCGTAGATAAAGCTGTACAAAAAGAAAAAAAACACCAGCAGATGATATGCGCTAAAGAAACCAGCATGCGCACAACTCCGTACCAGCGTGCGCAAGTTCACAAGAAAATCATCAAGAAGGCTCGAGTTCCCAGGAAGTGCGCGGAAGAATCACGCACCTGAAGAAGCTTGTGCTGTTAACCATATACCCGTCCTCGAAGTAAAGACTAACAACCCGGAGCCTATGAAGAGCTATCTCCCAGCCATCCGAAATGATCTCCATCCCAGCTGAGAGGTAACGAATTGCGAAATTGTTATATTAAACTGTTGAAGGCAGATGCGCGCAGGTGATAGAGCAGCGCAAGGTGAATGGTAGTGCAGATCGCGCCAGAGTGCAAGACTGTGCGCTAGACTCTAGAGAGGTAATTGTATCCGTGCTTGAGGGCAAGTGTGGGGGGTTTGATAGAGCCTATTTATACGTGCTATTTAGATCCTAACACTATGCTTGTTTGCATTATTTTGTGTACAAGATTACTGGTTTCCGGTGTTGTTGTATTCCAGGGCGAAACGAGGGCCTAAGTCGGATAAGCGCTAATAGGCCGCGTTTAAGGAGCGCAACACATAGCCTGCGGAGTTAGCAGCGTAAATAGGAGAGGAAGCGGCAGATTCAGAGTGCGGTGCGCAGCCGACTGCGCGAACCAATGTGCGCAGTGCGCCATGCGCAAGATAGTGGTGTTTCCAAATCTTGACACCATAGGATTTGGAAGTTGCCAAGATTGTCCTCATGAGCAGTTTATAAAGAGAGGAAGGCTAGGCTTTGGACATACACAGACACACACAAGGAGGCAAGATCGAGGAGAGAGAGCCAGAACTGAAAAACACACGAGCAGCTGCGAGGACCTGCGCTAGCCGACTGCGCGAGCCGAGACACAACAACCTGCACGCACCTGCTTGTTACTGTTTTCTTGGATACTTTAGCTGTTATTTACTATTCCTATGATGTTTACTACTAGCATGTCTAGCTAAATGCTTTGTATCGGTTGGGCATGATTCTATGAGTATTTCCTTTGAGACTTGTGCTTAATACATAGTTTGTTTGCTTGTATTAATTCTGTGCACACGGTTGACAGCTAGCTGCATGAGTAGGGGAAGCCTTGAACCGCAATCTTACTCGTACTACTTGTCTGTTATATGTTAAACTAGTTGGTAGCTTGACGGTGACAACTAGGAGTAACGCACTAGGATAATCAGCTGCTACTGTGACAGGATTCGTAGCTGCTTAGACTAGTTTTAAGGATTAACAGCTCATGAACTTTGATCGAAACATGCGCACAGGTTAGGAAGCCTTGATCGGACACTAACTTCAGTAAATCGAATTATAGACATTTAGAGTCAATGACATTCATAGAGGATTGTCTGCACTGATACTTTTCATAGTCATAGTACTTAATCTCTATTGCCTGCGCACGTCTAGTGCAAATTCTGCGTTCACTACTGTTTATTCGCGCACCTGCGCAACCCAATCACTCACAACCCAATTTTTGTAAGTTGTAGGTTACTAGTTAGAACGAGTCTGCTTGCTCCTTGTGGAATCGACCCTGACTTAGCTGCTGTACTAAGTGGAGAAGGAAGGATTAATTTGACGCGTACAACGACGCGCGATCAGTCGTGCAAACAACCGACGGGCATGATAGAGGACGTTCTCGTCCGAGTGGGAGAGCTGGTGTTCCCAGCAGATTTCTACGTCTTGGAAATGGAGGGTGAGCCGAGCAAAGGAAGCGCGCAAATCCTACTGGGCAGACCATTTCTGATGACAACGCGCACGAAGATAGACGTGTGCAAAGGCATGCTCTCAATGGAGGTAGATGGCGAGGAGATTCACTTTAACATTTTTAAGGGGATGCAGCATCCTCATGAGGACGCCACAGTGCACGCATTAGATGGTATGGACGACTTGGTTGCGCATGCGCAGTGGGCGTGCGCAACAAGGGAGCCTGCACCACTGGCACAGACAGAGATGGAGGCACAAGATGATGAGCTGAGCAGCACAGAACCAGTGCCCAGACAAGTACGTGATCTGGTTAATGTTTGCGCTACTAATAAAATCCTGCCTTCTATTGAATAGGCACCCAAGGTTGAGCTGAAGCAATTGCCCGAGCACTTAAAGTACATCTTCCTGGGCAATGAGGACACCCTGCCTGTCATCATAAAGAAAGGATTAGAGGAGGAGCAGGAGGCGCGATTACAGGAGGTGTTGTGCAAGAACCAGCGCGGTATAGGATGGACATTAGCTGACCTGCGCGGAGTAAGCCCTGATGTGTGCATGCACAGAATTCTGCTAGAAAATGATGCCAAACCATCTAGGGAACCTCAGCGCAGACTGAATCCGATTATGTTGGAGGTAGTGCAGAAGGAGATCCTGAAGCTGCTGGACGCAGGTGTAATATACCCAATTTCAGACAGTAAGTGGGTAAGTCCAGTGCACGTTGTGCCAAAGAAAGGAGGCATCACAGTAGAGGAGAATGCGCAGGGCGAGCTAGTTCCCAAGCGCATACAAACTGGATGGCGCATGTGCATTGACTACAGAAAGCTAAACGCAGTCACACGCAAGGATCATTTCCCGCTACCGTTCATGGATCAGATGCTCGACCGGTTGGCGGGGAAGCCACACTTTTGCTTCCTGGACGGTTACTCAGGGTACAATCAGATCCCTATTGCTCCGGAGGATCAGGAGAAGACAACCTTTACCTGCCCATTCGGTACCTTTGCGTTCTGGCGCATGTCGTTTGGGCTGTGTAATGCGCCAGGTACGTTCCAACATTTAGTCATGAGCATTTTCTCTGATATGATTGGTTTATGTATAGAGGTATTCATGGATGACTTCACTTTGCATGGTGAGACTTTTGATGCATGTTTGGATAATCTTGATAAGGTCTTAGCGTGCTGCATTACCAAGAACCTAGTCCTCAGTTATGAAAAATGTCACTTATGGTGTCACATGGAGTAGTACTAGGACATATCATCTCGCATGAAGAAATTAAGGTTGATAAAGCAAAAATTGATCTTATCTCAAATCTGCCTTATTCCACTAATGTGCGCGACGTTAAGTCGTTTCTTGGGCATGCCGGGTTCTACAGGCGCTTTATAAAAGATTTTTCTAAAATATGTATTCCATTGTCTAACCTCCTTCAAAAGGACGTGTGTTTTGAGTTCACTGATGAGTGCAGGAATGCTTTTGATAAGTTAAAGGATGCGCTGACCAGTGCGCCAGTGATGCGCGCACCAGACTGGAACTTACCCTTTGAGCTGATGTGCGATGCTAGTGACTACTCTGTAGGCGCATTACTAGGCCAGCGCGTGGATAAGAGGCCGCACGCTATCTATTATGCGTCGCGCACACTGGACACTGCGCAGAGGAACTACACCACGACCGAGAAGGAACTTCTGGCAATCGTAATTGCGCTGGAGAAGTTCCGCGCATATCTTCTGGGCACTAAAGTCATTGTCTACATTGACCACGTTGCTATCCGTTACCAAATGTCCACCAAAGAGACTAAGCCGCGTTTGATGCGCTGGTTGTTGCTGCTCCAAGAGTTCGATTTAGAGATCAAGGAAAAGAAGGGAACGGAAAACACTGTTGCTGATCACCTAAGCAGGATAGTGAAGGAAGAGGAGCCAGGACAGATCACGGAGACATTCCCTGACGAGCACCTGATGGCGCTGAACGGTAAGGTACCATGGTATGCGCATATTGCAAATAACCTGGTCACAGGTGCGTTTCCCCCTCATTTCACTAAAGCTCAATGCATGAGGTTAAGACATGAGTCTAAATAATACGTTTGGGATGATCCGTACATGCTTAGAATAGGCCCTGATCAGATCTTGAGGTGATCTGTGCCTGATCATGAGATGAGCTCTGTTTTGAGATTTTGTCATGCGCATGCGTGCGGGGGACACGTTGGTCCAAAGCGCACGAGCAGGAAAATCCTAGATTGCGGTTTTTATTGGCCGCACTTATTTCGTGACTCATATAACCACTGCAGGGCTTGTGACAGGTGTCAGCCATCTTGTGGATACGAGTACATACTAGTTGCGGTGGATTATGTCTCAAAGTGGGTCGAAGCTAAGGCCACGCGCAAGGATGATGGTAAAACGGTTGTTGAGTTTCTAAGGACTAACATTTTCTGCAGGTACGGAGTGCCTAAGGCAATAATCAGCGACCAGGGGACGCACTTCTGCAACGGCATAGTGGCGCAGGTACTGAAGCATTATGGAGTGCGCCACAAGACGTCCACCGCATACCATCCTCAAACAAATGGCCAGGCCGAGGTTTCCAACAGAGAGATTAAGCACATTCTGGAGAAAACCGTGAGACCTTCGCGCAAAGACTGGAGCTAGCGGCTGGACGATGCACTTTGGGCATACAGGACTGCGCACAGGACACCAATTGGGACTTCACCATTTCGGTTGGTGTATGGAAAGGCGTGCCACCTACCGGTTGAGTTGGAACACAAGGCATACTGGGCATTGCGCACTTGCAATCTGAACCTCGATGAGGCTGGTAAGGAACGCGCATTTGAATTAAGCGAGCTAGAGGAGCTGCGGCTGGATGCATATGAGGGGCTGCGCGACTACAAAGCGCGCACGAAAGCATTTCACGATAAGTACATCCTCAGACGCACCTTCGAGCCAGGAGACCGGGTGCTTTTGTTCTCCTCGCGCTTAAATTTGATGCCCGGGAAGCTGCGCAGCAAGTGGACGGGACCTTACATAGTCACAAAGGTTTTCCCATATGGAACTATCGAGTTAGAGAACGAGCGCAAGCATCGCTTTCAGGTTAATGGGCAAAGAGTCAAGAAATACTTAGGAGAACCTTGGGAAGTTGATTTGGCGGAACCAGAAATAGAGGATGCGCAGGCTGCTGCGCCAGAGATACAACCTGGTGCACCGGAGGGAGAACTAGGAGCTACTGATTATATATCTTCTCCCTCACTGATTAACCTCGTTACTTATGATGTGCCACATAATTTTGGCCACACTGACCACCTATCTGTTCTTTTGCGCAGGACTAAGGAAGACATAGCACACACAGATGCACAAGAGCGCGCAGGAGTAAGTGTGGGGGGTGGTCACGAGCGCAAAATTGAGCAAGTAATAAGGTATTGTCGAGCCAACGACGTTAAACAAAGGCACTTGTCGGGAGGTAACCCGACAAGTTTTCCACGTTTTGTTCTTTACACTTTTTTTTTTAGGATTTGAGTTTTTAGCTAGTTCAGTACTTGCATTTTTTTTGAGTCACGTAGCAATGCGCGAGTCAGTGCGTAGTTCAGTGCGCAAGACAGATGCGCAGGTCAGAGAGTATATCAGGGAAGATACTTAGAAAATTCCAGGCATTCTGCAATTTTGACCGTTAGAGCCTTTCACTGCTACCAGCCGATCTTTGCCGTCCGCCCACCGATTCTGGTGTTCTTTAGTGAGATTTGAAGAGCACGACATCACCAGCCCACTAGGTAACCTTTCATTTCTTATTTCAGTCGCTTTAGTGAGGGTTTGGTGAAAGAAGCCGACTGAGGACGTAACCCTAGAATCAAAATCGCACCTAGTTAGCCAGCTCCGTTTGGTGTTTTCATTGCTGGGTTTTGTTGACAAGAGTGAGGCGCCCATCTGGTAGAGATTTGAGGGTTTGATACGAAGTTCTAATTTTGGGATCCTTAGTAGAGCGTTGACTACAGTTGACCGCTAGATTCTTGAGTTGATCGTCGCAAACATGAGGCCGGCAGAAAACCAGAACACCCCGGTGTCTTTCGCACGGAAGTATGACGCCTTCTGGAGATTGGACATGTATGGCACCCCGTGCATCAGCAGGGACTTCCTGCGCGAGGTGGGCTTAGAGGACTTGGTCACGGAGAAGCTCGCGCAAGCCGGCTGGGAGGCGCTGATTGACATGGATAGCGCAGCCGACAAGGAGGACACTTGTGAGTTCCTGGCGTCCCTGCAGATCACTGACTTAGAGATCTGTTACCCACACTGAGGGGTGTGGTACGTTGCATCGCCCAAGAGGCTGAAGCGCACCCTGCGCTATGATAAGGTGCGCGAGCAGGACGTAGATACGCACACCAACCAGGAGGCATGGCGCGAGATGGCATCGGGCAAACCGTTTGCCACTGGGAGCAGCAGAGGACGTGAGCTGCCCGACCCTTGGATGTACTATCTGTGGCGCATGGTCGAGTACGCAGTCATCGGGCGCTACAACGGTGCGCCAAAGGTCAGCCTGCTTGACATGGACGTGCTCAAGGGGTTGTATTACGGGAAGAAGGTGAGGTTTGTGTCGGACATGGTGGTGCACTGGGAGCGGCTCAGCACCAAGGGCCCGCTCACTTGCGGAGGTGTGATCACGCATTTGCTGAGTGGGCTGCACGGAGAGCCAGAGGTGCCCGAGCACACGGTTGTTCCAGCCGTCCCTCTTAACCGTACACAGATGCTGCAGTACCGAGCGGTAACTGCTAAGGACGATGGGTCACTGGAGTGGTGTTACCGGCTGTAGGCTGCTAGGGCACCGAGGCACGCAGCAATCAGAGGAGCGCCCGCAGAGAGTAGTGCGCAGCAAGAGGAAGCTGCTGATGAGATGGAAATGGAGAATGTGGAGGCACCAGTCGTGCAGCCAGCTAGGCGCATGAGGACGCGCGCACAGACTGGAGCGCGCGCGCAGGCGAGTGGGCCGCCAGGGGAAGTTGTGACCATTGACATCAAAGATTCTCCCCCGCGTGCGCAGGCGGAGCGGCACAGACAGGATTCTGAGGAGGCGCCAGCAGAGCAGCGCATGATGTTTAACGTCATGCGCGTGCTGGAGTACTTGGCGCCCGAGGGGACCGATTTAAGCATCAGTCCACCAGCTGGGTGGAAATTTGGAGATCCCATTCCCCCTCTTCTCAGTCTGCGCAGGCCTCCTCCAGGGTCACCTTTAGAGCTGCGCGAGCCAGCCAGTTCTCCCGCGTAGTCACCGGCCCAATCCTCAGTGCGCACCCCAGTCATGGACCCACTGCACATGCCGTCAGAGCCCCCTCCGCAACCCTTTGCCCAGATGATCAGATCGCCCTCTGAGGTCACCCCCATCAAAGAGTTAACTTCAGATTCGATATGGGAGACTGACTCGGAGGAGGAGCCTGCAAACCAGCCCGCAGCAGTTTCAGTTGCGCAACCATCCTCCAGCTCTGAGTATGAGACAGAGTCCATGGACGAGGAGGCACAAGGGTCTGCGCAGGACTCCAGCTCAGAGGATCTATAGGGCTACACAGAGGGGTAGGCACAAATCATTTCGGGTTGTCTTTGTTGCTTTTGAAAACTATCACTGGATATTCTGTTCCTATTTTGTGTTGGATATTTTGTGAACTCCTGACCTTGTTTTGTTTGCTGCATTGACTATGTTTTTCATTTTCATGATGCATTTTACTTTTAGTTCTTAGTTGTCCTAGTCGCTTGCATGAGTGCGCTCTCCGTTGCGCTTGAGCTTGAGTCGTGGGGACACGTCTCTGTTTAAGTGTGGGGGGGGGGACGTTACATTTACATTTCATATTTATCATTGTAGTTTAGCTTAGTTAGTGTAGTTATAGGAAATAGTAGCAGTTGTGCGCTTGTGTGCAGAGTGCGCACACTTTTCGACTTGTTTTGTCTTAATCATCCTACATGCGCGGCTATTAACAGTTTTAGTATAATTTTTTTCGATTTTGTCTTTTTAGTTGGGATATACAGGGGATGTGGAGTTGACAGAAAAAGCTCTAGAGAGGCGGTTAGTCGTTTTTGCTTTGAGAGTAATGTACATGGGTAAAAGCGCAAGTGGAGGCCGGTGCTTCGCAACCTTCGGAACAATAGAGCGCGCTCAGCCACGCAGATGCCAAAGGCGAATACCCAAAGCGTGGCGAGATGGGAAAATAGACACCTTTCCTCTGGAAGTCGAGTGTAGGAAAGTGGCCGCGGGTGTAAACGCGTGCGCTGACCTACGCAAGTAGACCAAGGAGGGAGAGCGGGGCGTTGTTCCATAGCTGCTATCCAAAGGCCGTGACTGGAACCGTTCTGGGAACATAAGAAGAGTGGACGAAGCCGTATAAAAGGAAAAACCAGTTGACGATATACGCAAGGAAAAGAAACCAGCATGCGCACACAACTCCATATTAGCGCATGCGCAAGTCCAAAAGTGAAGAAAAATCGTCAAGGACGAAAGGCTTGAGTTCCCAAGAAGCGCACGAATGAATCACGCACTTGAAGAAGCTTGCACGATTAACCATCTACCAGAAATCGGAGTGGAGACCGACAACAAGGAGCCTATGAAGAGCTATCTCCGAATCATCCGAATTAAATTGCATCCTGGCTGAGAGGTAACAAATTTCGAATTATTATATTAGAATTGTTAAGGGTTTGTGCGCGTAGGTCATAGAGCAACGCAGGGTGAACCGCTGTGCAAATCGCGCATGAGTGTAAGGCTGTGCGCTAGACTTCAGAGAGGTAATTGTATCTGTGCTTCAGTACTTGTTCGGGACGAACAAGGGCAAGTGTGGGGGATTTGATAGAGCCTAGTTATATGCGCTATTTAGATCTTAACACTATGCTTGTTTGCATTATTTTGTGTACAAGATTACTGGTTTTCGGTATTTTTGTATTTCAGGATAAAACAGGAGCATAAGGCAGATGTGCGCTAACGGGCGTTTTTAGAGCGCAATGCACGACCTGCGAAGCTAACAGCGCAAAAGGAGATAGTTGATTCGGACTACAGTGCGCAAACCGACTGCGCGAAGCAAGTAGCGCAATCAGCGTGCGCAGGATAGCTAAGTTTCTAAATATTGCTCACCATTATCTCCTAGATTTGGGAAGTAGTGATAGCGCGTCGTCGTGCGCCTCAAATTTGTATTTGTAACTCCTGTTAACACACTAGCAAGCGGTAAGCAGGGTCGAACCCAAAGAGAGCAAGTAAGATAGAGTTCTAATGAGAGTCACAGAAGAAGGAACAACTGAGGATATCAATCAATTCAGAGAAAATCAGTTCGGGAAATGCAATGCAACTAGTTATCATAGACCAAACTACATGTATAAACTAATGAATACTACCCCAGTCTAACATTCCCGCTAAAGATATGTCGACCATCAAATTCTACCTATTCGTAACCGCTAGGCTCTCGAACAAGTTCAATAGTTACTCGACTAATGCCACAAATTGGTTCTACCGCTAAGTTTTCCCAACAATGCAATCTAGTCAAGTATAACACAATTGATTTCAAATTAGCTCACCGCTAAGCTGCACTAAATTGACAATCAAAGCATTCGTTTCATTCATACAAGGGCAGCAAATCAAAAGCTCAAATCATGTTGTCATTGACCTCAAACTAAATGTCGCAATGAAAATCTCAAACTGAAATATTGATTTAGCTACTCATCATATCCCTGGTATACAATAGACACTAGGTTAAGTAGCTACAAACTGAAGTAGAACAAAACTGAACTAAAATGGAAATTCGGTGAATAGTGTTCTCCGGCCGTGAATAGTAATTCCGGCCATGAACAGTGAATAGTAACAGCACAATGAACAGTAACAGTGAACAGTACCGGCATGAATAGTGAATTCCGGCGACTTCTCTCTCAAGCTCTTCAACCTTCTCCTCCACTCCGTCACTGTAGCTCGTGAATAGTGCCGTCCAACAATGGAGTGAAGTGAAGTGAGATGTTTCTTTTCTTAATTTGTCCATCTTTTAAGTTTAGGATTTTTGGGGTTGAACCAAAATGAACCATATGTGCTTGAACCGAATCTGATTTCCAATTGAACCAGCAGAGTTGACTGCTGTTGACTTTTTGATTTTGGGTGAATGCTTCAAATATGCAATAAAATCCAATGCGATCTTGAACACACCTGCGATACGAAAACACTACAAAAGAGTAATCGATTCACGCAAAATGTAATAAAATTATGGGAATAAACAACTCAATGGAGCGTATAAATACGCTCCATCAAACTACCCCACACTTATTCTTGTTCGTCCCCGAACAACAACAAGATATGCAAGCACTCAAATCATTCCTATCATGCCATGATATAAACATTGAAATTACTCGAGAAGTCGTCCCTAAGCAGTCAATCAATACATGCTCACAATCATTCTCAAATAATGTGAAATTTGCAGCGTCTCTTGACAGACAGATTTGTGAACAGGCAGTTGCTGCAGCACACTCTTGTTCACTCGGAAATTGTCTCAGCAAAAACAATGAACAAGACAGAAGTTTGTTCACCCAGTTCGGCCAACTGCTTACGTCTGGGGAGGACTATTCTCCAGTCCTCAATCCATTAATCACAGAGGTCTCCAAGTACACTCGGTTACAACTCCACGCAACCTATGCTACTCAACCTTGTGTGGATCACTCGACACAATCAGAACAGGCTCTGACTTGTGTCTGCACACCCTCTACAAATGTCAATCTAGAATAGCTAGTATCTCCTCAAAACTCAGCCTATTCTAAACTACACTCAACTCTGCAGGATTGCTGCAGCATCTGCTATAGCACACAGCTGATGCACAATTGTCCGCGTCGCTCCAAGGCCTTCTGCTGAGCCGATCGAACGATTCCACGAGCGCTGCACACTCTGTAATACTCCCCCTTGCTCAGTGACCACCTGCCACTAGCAAGAACTGCCGCTTAGACACTCAACCGAGCCACACACCCGTCAGTTCTTCCGCGACCTTCCTTGATCAACCAACAAGCACCACTGTTCTGAATTGGCTTCCAGGTCAAGCTCAGATCAGACTACGCAAGTCCTGATCTCCTTCTACTTCAGTCACCACAGCTCTGCGCTCACGCTCTGCTTTCGGGTGATGATCGAAGAACTCGTCCGTCGCACACCAAAATTCCTCTCTCTGAATTCTGCGCATGCACTCGTGTATCCCTCAGCTTCGATCCACCTTTCTGCTCTGACCTGTTCTCTCTTAAATAGCAGCGCCAGCTTTAAACAAGAACAGAATTTAGCAATGTCCCAAAAGGAACAATTATCTCCTAATTTTTAGGAGATTAGATTTGTTTTTAATTCCCAAAACAAATCTCTTTCTCTAGCTATGAATTCCCCACTGGAATATTCTCCGCAGCACTTTAAAAGATTCTTCTGACGTTCTCCGCAGAGCTGCCAGGCTTTCTAGCCAAGCCCAGGTTGCTGCTGCTACTCGGACAGATGCTGCTGCGACTTGAACAAGCTCCTGCTATAGCATCCCCTGATGTAGCTGCTCCTTGTTCACTAGTGCTGGTTTTGTCAAACACTGCCATACAACATCATCAATCTCCCCCTTGGCATTTTGACAAAACCCTAGGACGGATTTCAAGACAGATTTTTTTTTTCCGGTAACCTCCCCTTCTTCTCCTCCCCCTTTTTGGAATAAATGACAAGGGGGGTGCTCCTGGCTGCCCTAGGGAGGCAATACACAGAGCCCCAGAGAGGCTCTCAGGTCTTCGAACCAGACTGCATCAAGAGCTTTTGTGAAGATATCAGCAAGCTGTTTGGCCGACACCACATGCTGTAGCGTAATGATATTCTTTTCCACTATATCACGGATGAAGTGATGACGAATGTCAATGTGCTTGGTTCTGCTGTGCTGAACCGGATTCTTAGAGATGCTGATGGCACTCATGTAGTCACAGTAGAGAGTCATTTCATCTTGATCAAGACCATACTCACTCAGCATTTGCTTCATCAACAAGATTTGAGCACAGCAGCTCCCGGCAGCTATGTATTCAGCCTCGGCTGTGGATAATGAAATGCTATTTTGCTTCCTGCTGAACCAGAACACCAGGTTATTTTCTAGGAAGAAGCATCCTCCAGAAGTGCTCTTCCTGTCCTTTGAGCATCCTGCCCAGTCCGCATCACTGTATCCCACCAGATTAGCATTTGTGTCCTTAGTATACCATAAGCCATAGTTCACAGTTCCTCCAACATACCGAATGATTCGCTTGACCAACTGCAAGTGACTATCTTTGGGACAGGCTTGAAATCTGGCACAGACTCGTACTGCAAAGGAAATGTCGGGGCGGCTGGCTGTCAGGTACAGTAAGCTCCCAATCATGCTTCTGTAGATTGTCTGACTCACTTTTACTCCATGTTCATCTTTGACATGTGTGGCAGCAGGGGTTCGTTTGTGACTGGCCTTATCTAGCTGAAATTTCTGCACAAGATTCTTGCTGTATTTGCTTTGTGCAATAAAGATGCCATCTTCTTTCTGGGTAATCTCCAGACCAAGGAAATAGGACAGTTCTCCGACCATGCTCATTTGGAATTCCTGCTGCATGTGATCCACAAACTGCTTCACCAGATGCTGAGACTTTGATCCGAAGACAATGTCATCCACATAAATTTGTGCAATGATCACATCTGACTTGGTTCTTTTTACAAACAGAGTTTTGTCAGCTCCCCCTCGTTTGTAGCCATGTTTTTCCCGAAACACTGTCAGCCTCTCATACCGTATAGGCTTTCTTTAACTTGTATACATGCTCTGGGTGATGAGGATCTTCAAAGCCTTTTGGCTGAGTAACATATACTTCTTCAGAGAGGTCTCCGTTCAGGAACGCACTTTTGACATCCATTTGATACAGTTTAAATCCTAGGAAACAAGACATAGCTAGAAGGAGTCTGATGGCCTCCAGGCGAGCAACTGGAGCAAACGTTTCTTCAAAGTCTAGGCCCTCAATCTGAGAGTATCCTTGAGCAACCAGTCTGGCTTTATTTCTTGTGATGTTTCCCTTTTCATCAGTTTTGTTTTTGAAGATCTACTTGGTGCCTATAATATTCACTCCATTGGGTCTGTCCACCAGGTCCCAAACATCGTGTCTTTTGAACTCTGCAAGTTCTTCCTGCATCGCTATCATCCAGAATTCATCACTCATGGCTTCCTTGAAGCTCTTAGGTTCCATACTGGACAGAAAGCAGGTATTGAGATAAGTATGGCTTCTGGTTCTTCTTCTTTCTGCCGGGTCTCCAATCACATATGTCAGGGGATGATTCTTCTGTATCTTCTTCGGAGGCTGCCTTGATGGTGGATCAGGAGCCTCATTATTCAGATCTTCAGACGGGCTTTCTAATTGTTCATCTGGATTTTCTGCTTCAGCACTTGCTATAGCATCTCCTGGAGCCACAGCTTGTTCACTTCTGTTCTGACTGACAAACACCTCTTCAGAGTCAGAGTCTTCATCATCAGTATCAGTGGCAGGGACTTCTTCAGCATCATTGACTACTACATTTATGGATTCCATTACTGTATTTGTCTGCTGGTTATAGACTCGATAAGCCCTGCTGTTTATCGAATAACCCAAGAACACTCCAGGATCACTCTTTGGGTCAAGCTTCTTCCTATACTCCCGATCTCTTAGAATGAAGCAGTCACTTCCAAAGATGTGGAAATATTTGACTGTGGGTTTCTTCGAATTCCAGAGCTCGTAGCAGGTCTGGTTGGTTCCTCTCCGTAAGGTGACTCTGTTAATGATGTAACATGCGGTGTTCATGGCCTCTGCCCAAAATCTCAGGGGAACCCTCTTAGCATGAATCATGACTCTGGCCATTTCTTGAATTGTTCGATTCTTTCGTTCCACTACACCATTCTGCTGAGGGGTGATGGGAGAAGAATACTGATGCGAGATACCCCTTTGACGACAGAAGTCATCTACAGCTTCGTTTTCAAATTCCCTACCATGATCACTGCGAATGCTGCTGATTCTGAGATTTTTCTCTTGCTCTAGACGAGACACCAGTGCCACTATAACTTTCACAGTATCTGATTTTTCTCTGATAAAATCAATCCAGGTGAATCTGGAGTAGTCATCAACACAGACGAAAGCATACCTTTTTCTGCCCAGACTCTCAACTTCCATCGGACCCATCAGGTCCATGTGTATCAACTGTAGAGGTCTGGTAGTACCTACATCTTTGACTCTTGGGTGAGAAGCCTTCTTTTGTTTCCCAATCTGACAATCTCAACAGATAGAGTTTGTCTCTCCTTTTATCAGCGGTATTCCTCTGACTAGCCCTTCTGTTGCAATTCTCTTCAGAGTTCTCAGGTTAACATGCCCCATCCTTCTGTGCCATAGAATCATTTCCTCAGCCTTTGTCAGCATACATTTCGGAGCCAGTGAGTTTGAACTCACGTTGAGAAGATAACAATTGCTTTTTGATCTGGCTCCTTCCATTATACATTCTCCAATTTTGTCGAAAACTTTGCACGAGTCTTTCGTAAATTTCACCTGTTTAGTTCCATCACACAGCTGACTGATGCTTATGAGGTTCGCCTTTAGTCCTTCCACTAGCAAGACATTGCTCAGGTTGGGCATTCCTTCAACTGCTAAAGTTCCCTTTCCTAGAACTCTTCCTCTCAGGCCGTTTCCAAACTTCACCCGTTGTTCCAGGCAGGGTGTTATGTTTTTCAAGAAGGATCTTTCTCCTGTCATGTGCCCTGAACAACCACTGTCAAAATACCAGCTTATCTTATCCGAGGTGCTTGCTGTGCTGACAAACGCGAGAAGCTGAGTCTGCGCATGTTTCTACTTGATTGGTTTCCTAGCTGAAACTTTTCCGGTGTATGCTGAAGAACAGTTCCTCTTTATGTGACCTTTGTGCCCGCAGCTATAGCATCTTTTATACTTCGAGACTTTCTTGTCACGGTGATACAGAGGTTTCTGTAGCAGGAGCTGGTTCACTCTTCCTTGTGTTTTTCTGCCTCTCCTGGCTGATCTGTATCTGGCCAAGTTGCATTCATCCTCACTCAGATCTGTCTCGTCTTCACTTCCACTAGCAGAGAGAGCCCTCTTTTTCATCAGTTTGCTGGGGCAGTTGATTTGTCGATGGCCATACCCTGCACAGTTCCAGCATTGGACACCTTTTTTTATTTCTTTCTTCTCATCGTCATTTTGAGCAGGTTCCTTCCCTCTCCTTTTATTTTCTCCACCTCTTCTGAATTGTTTTCGTGAGGATGAGCTTTGCCCAGTTCTTGAGTCCATGTTTTTAGGAGCTTTCCAAGGTTCTTGACTAGCATACTCAGCTGATCATCTGGAGCTGGCTTCTTAGCTTCTATTTCAGCCTTCAGTCCAATATTCTTGTCCTTAGGAGTGAGATCTTCTTTAACCAGTTTCATCTCAAATTGTTTGAGGGATCCCATCAACTCTTCCAGCCTCATGAATCTGACATTTTGAGCTTCTTCAATGGCCGTCACTTTCATGTCAAATCTTGTGGGCAACGATCTGAGAACCTTCCTGATCAGCTTCTCTTCAGGGATAGGTTCACCAAGAGCATGGGCTTCATTTGCCAGATCACAAAGTTCTGCATTAAACTCAGTGACAGTCTCCTCTTCCAGCATTCTCAGATTCTCAAACTGTGTGGCAATAATCTGTAATCTTGACAGCTTTACTCTATCAGTTCTTTCATGTGCAGTTTGCAGAATTTCCCAAGCTTGTTTGGCCATATCACAATTTGATATCAACCTGAAATTGTTAGCATCAACTGCAGCAAAAAATCGCATTCAGAACCTTTGAATTACCAGTTGCTGCAGCTCCCTCTTCAGCAGTCCATTGTTCTTCAGGCTTTATCCGTGTGACTCCCTGTTCATCCATGGTGATTGGGGGAGACCACTGGACCACGATAGCTCTCCAGGTCTGCTCATCAATGGCCTTGAGAAAGGCTTTCATCCTAGCCTTCCAATATCCATAGTTGCTTTCTTCCAACAATGGAGGTCTGCTTGTGCTCTGTCCTTCCTTCATTGTCTTGGCTTCTTCAGAGACACTGTAGGACTTTTACTCTGTGTGTTGAGCTCCCGCTCTGATACCAATTGAAATTCGCAGCGTCTCTTGACAAACAGATTTGTGAACAAGTAGTTGCTGCAGCACACTCTTGTTCACTCGGAAATTGTCTCAGCAAAAATAATGAACAAGACAGAAGTTTGTTCACCCAGTTCAGCCAACTGCCTACGTCTGAGGAGGACTATTCTCCAGTCCTCAATCCACTAATCACAGAGGTCTCTAAGTACACTCGGTTACAACTCCACGCAACCTATGCTACTCAACCTTGTGTGGATCACTCGACACAATCAGAACAGGCTCTGACTTGTGTCTGCACACCCTGTACAAATGTCAATCTAGAATAGCTACTGTCTCCTCGAAACTCAGCCTATTCTAAACTACACTCAACTCTGCAGGGTTGCTGCAGCATCTGCTATAGCACACAGCTGATGCACAATTGTCCGCGTCGCTCCAAGGCCTTCTACCGAGCCGATCAAACGATTCCATGAGCGCTGCACACTCTGGAATACTCCCCCTTGCTCAGTGACCACCTGCCACTAGTAAGAACTGCCGCTTACACACTCGACCGAGCCACACACCCGTCAGTTCTTCCGCGACCTTCCTTGATCAACCAACAAGCACCACTGCTCTGAATTGGCTTCCAGATCAAGCTCGGATCAGACTACGCAAGTCCTGATCTCCTTCTACTTCAGTCACCACAGCTCTGCGCTCACGCTCTGCTTTCGGGTGATGATCGAAGAACTCGTCTGTCGTACACCAAAATTCCTCTCTCTGAATTCTGCGCACGCACTCGTGTATCCCTCAGCTTCGATCCACCTTTCTGCTCTGACCTGTTCTCTCTTAAATAGCAGCGCCAGCTTTAAACAAGAACAGAATTTAGCAATGTCCCAAAAGGAACAATTATCTCCTAATTTTTAGGAGATTAGATTTATTTTTAATTCCCAAAACAAATCTCCTTCTCTAGCTAGGAATTCCCCACTGGAATATTCTCCGCAGCACTTTAAAAGATTCTTCTGATGTTCTCCGCAGAGCTTCCAGGCTTTCTAGCCAAGCCCAGGTTGCTGCTGCTACTCGGACAAATGCTGCAGCGACTTGAACAAGCTCCTGCTATAGCATCCCCTGCTGTACCTGCTCCTTGTTCACTAGTGCTGGTTTTGTCAAACACTGCCATACAGCATGATCATAATGATCAACAAGAACTAGAATGATACATGTTACCTTTAAGCTTGAGATGGGATTTAATGGATGACTAGGAGTTAGTCCTTTTTAGACTTCTAACTCCACTCTTTGGTTCAACTTCATAGCCACGCGCATGCAACTGAATTTGCTTTCTTTGGCACGTGATGAATCCGAGTTATGAGAGGATCAACCTTTTCTTCTTTTCTTGTAGGACATATTTCTTGCTTTTGGACTTTGCTCTTTTTTTCGATTGCTTTTCTTTCACTTCTTGTAAATCTGATTTTTCTTTTACGAGCTTCCAATGTGAAATGTTTGCTTCTTGTCCTTTTTGAGCTTTGCTCTCCAATTTGAACCGTTCCAATCATAGCCTTCGAATGGCAGCGTAAGGAACGCGTCCCGCTCTTTCTCATCATTACCCTTTCAGCGCGAGGCAGGATAGGGGTTACCCACCCATTCCCGGTTACTCGGACTAGAGATAGGACGGTTTGTTTTCCCGTCCCACCACTGCATAACACTGCAATGATGGAGTCAATATCACCCCTCATAACTCGAAGTGCCAACCTCCACAATTACAGTGCGCTACACAACTAATCCTTTGAACCTCCGAATGAATGCCAAGTCCCTCTAGGACATTTCTATCAACTCCACATCCTGAAATATCTCAGCTCAAAAGAACATATAACATTAAAGCGCAAACATCACAATATTTTGGAATTCTTGGAAAGCATAAATATCAAAACTTCAAAGAGAAGGCATCATCTCATAAAATCAGCATTTACATCGCAGCATTTGACTCATAAACTCGGCAACATCATCGCATGATATGTATCTCAAAAATCAGCAGCACAACTCAACAACTACATCCCAAAAAAAAAAAAAAACTAACGTGCTCTAACTACTAGCTAATGCATGCTACTAAAAGGGAAACATGTTGAACAAAGCATACTAACTTCCCACCCCACACTTGAATGGAACCGTGTCCTCATGGTATAATCTAGGGTAAGGAAAGGAAGCTCATGCAAGATTCACACAAGAATTAAGCTACTAACATGGCTAAACTAGTGAAGATAAAAAAAAAGTCAGAAAGCATTGCGCCCCAAGAAGACATTAAATTGCGCGCCCCAAGAAGACATTAAGTTACTAAAGTGTGAAGCTGGAGCGGAGCATAATGTTGCCTGGAGGCGCTTAACCCACTGAGATGGAAAACTCAAAAGATTGCTATTCAAACACTCTAATGACTTCTAACATGCATGACTCTCTTAAACACTAAATAGACTCACACTAAAACTTTAAAATTAAGCACCGGGTTGCCTCCCGCAAGCGCCTTTGTTTAACGTCTTTGGCTCGACGATACCTCCCATTTAAGCTCATGCCGGTTCGGCCAAATGGAACTCCTCATCATCTAGGATATCGGGTGGAATATCAAGTGGAATATCAGGTGGAATGGTAGGCTTCAGGTGCTCCGTCAAGGGCTTTAATTGAATATCCGGGGGTTGCACAACAGATGGGGCGAGGATAGTTTTATTGCACAATTTGATGGCATTGATATCATACCTAGGGATGTCATGGATTAATTGCCCAGCAGCAATCTCCTTGGTGTTCAGCCCCTCTTTGGTGTCTAGCTTCGATATGTCCTCCCCACATCGTGCGAGTGTAGCATCTTCGATGGTGTCCAAGGCTTGTATTCCTGGAAGGTTAGGTAGGAATTGCATAGGCTTATGAATATTAAAGTTGATCACTTCCCCTTCTACCTCCATGGAGAGATCACCCGTATGTATATCAATTTTCATCTTCGTGGTTGCCATAAATGGTCTCCCTAGCAGAATTGGTGAAGACCCTCTCTCATCCTCCATCTTGACCACATAAAAATCTGCAACCAATGAAAGTGTTCCTACCTGCACTAGCACATCAACAACAAGACCCTCTGGCTTTGTGCACGATCTATTAGCCATTTGAATTGTAAAATCAGTGGGTCTAAGAGGACCGACATGCAATGTTTCATATAAGGAATAAGGCAAGATATTAATCGAGGCACCCAAATCCAACATGAAATTATCCACTTGAACATCATTAATTATGCATGGAATTGTAAAGATACCTGGATCCTTACATTTCGGTGCTACCTTGGATGGAAGAATGGCCGAGATGTTGGGGTTGAGATTTACTTGCTCAAGACCTCCTTGTCGAGTGGTGCATAAATCTTTAAAAAACTTGTCATACTTCGGAATGTGCTTGATTGCGTCGAGAAGTGGGATTGTGACTTCCATCTTGCTGAATAGCTCTAAAAGCTCTTGATCCATTACTGGATTCCTCTTTGACTTTGAAATTTGCATAGGAAATGGAAGTGGAGGGTCAGCTTGGCGAAATTCAGAATTTGAGGCAGGGGGTACCGCGCCGGATGAAGACATTAGTGGCGCGCCAGATGAAGACATTAAGGGTCCGCGCGCCATGCTAATGTTCTCTTGGGGCGCTGCACACTCTGTTTCGGTTTCTTGTCTCGCCTCTTCTGCAATTTTCCTCCCACTTATCAAAGTGACTGCACAGACATTTCCTTTTGGATTGGGAATTGTTTGTGAGGGAAGCTTTCCTTTGTCCTTGTCATTCTTCAATTCGGACACGGTAGCCACCAGTTGGGACATTTGCTTAGATAACTCAGCTATGGTGCTATCGGTCTTGGCTTGATTATTTTGCATAGTCATCGCCATCTCCTTTATGACTTCTTCTACTGATTTCCCTTGATTTGCACTGCTCAGGCCAGCTTGGTTGTAGTTGCGCCTTTGTTGTTGCCCATAAGAATTGCTATTTCCACTTCCATTAAATCTCTCTTGTTGGTGAAATGGTGGGCGGTAGGCTTGTCCTTGTCCTTGGTTCTGATTCTGATTTTGTCCTTGATTAAATCCTCCTTCATTCCTCCAACTGAAACCGTTAGCTGCAAGTCCGAATTGCCTTGGCGCTTGCTTATTGTTGAACTGCTGGAATCCTCCCATAGCATTGACATCCGCGGCCTCATCCTCATGTAAGCTAGGACAGTCATCTGTTTTGTGGCTCGTAGTCCCACAAAGTCCACAAGCTTTAACTTCAGTGACTTGGCCAACCATAAGCTTCTGCACCATTTGCTTAAGCTCCTTGATTTCAGTTGCCATTTGATTTGAATTGGAATCCATTTGGGAGACATTCCTTGCTCGGCTTGTATCATCTCTTCTTCCGGTATCATCTCTAAATCTAGCACTCTTGGCATTCTCATTGATAAGCTCTCGCACCTCAGCAGGTGTCAAATTCAAAACCGTGCCCCCGGCTGCTGCATCCAAGCCTCTCCAATGGTCTCAATCCATCCAATAAGTATTCCACAAGCATTTCTTCTCTCATACTCAAATTACAACAGCTTTGTTTTAAGGCATTGAATCTCCCAAAATAATCATACATTGACTCACTTGGGCCTCGTTTAATGTTGGAAAGCTCTCTTCTTACTTGGGCAGCCCTAGCAGGAGGATAATATTTATCGAGAAACTTCCTTTGCATTTGCTCCCAAGTTCTAATGCTTCCTGAAGGCAAAGATAAAAACCAAGTTTTTGCAAGGTCAGTTAAACTGAAGGGAAATACTTTTAACTTAAACCTCTCTTCAGGGGCAGCATATGGTTTGAGAGTCCGACATATCCCGTTGAATTCTTGTAGATGCCTAGATGCTACTTCTCCTGGCAGCCCTCCAAATTTTGAGAGATGATGGACCACTGCTGTCTTCACTTCAAAGTCATCCTCATCTTGATCAGTGTTAATACACCATAGTTCATTGTTGAATGTTGGGGCTGAAAGCTCTCTAAGTGTAGGTGGTCTCATCCTTCCACGTGCATATTGTTGAGGTCGAGGTTGAGGTGGCTGTCTATACTCATATTCATCTTGCTCATCCATTCTTTCAACTCTATGATATCGAGCTTGCCTTTGGTTGAAAACTCTCTCTGACTCATCATAGAAAGGGGGGATAATTGGATTGTTGTTGTTGTTATGATCAGGTTCATGATCACCATGGACACTTCCTGCATGAGACATGCTAAAAAGCCAAGTGAAATGCAAAGACAAACTACCCAAACGATGTAAAAGCACAAAATGCAAAATTTTAAAAAAAAACTAAGAAAAACAAGAAAGACAAAGTTTAGAACTCAAATCTGAATGTTGCTCTCCCCGGCAACGGCGCCAAAATTTGACAGCGCGTCGTCGTGCGCCTCAAATTTGTATTTGTAACTCCTGTTAACACACTAGCAAGCGGTAAGCAGGGTCGAACCCAAAGAGAGCAAGTAAGATAGAGTTCTAATGAGAGTCACAGAAGAAGGAACAACTGAGGATATCAATCAATTCAGAGAAAATCAGTTCGGGGAATGCAATGCAACTAGTTATCATAAACCAAACTACATGTAGAAACTAATGAATACCACCCCAGTCTAACATTCCCGCTAAAGATATGTCGACCACCAAATTCTACCTATTCTTAACCGCTAGGCTCTCGAACAAGTTCAATAGTTACTCGACTAATGCCACAAATTGGTTCTACCGCTAAGTTTTCCCAACAATACAATCTAGTCAAGTATAACACAATTGATATCAAATTAGCTCACCGCTAAGCTGCACTAAATTGACAATCAAAGCATTCGTTTCATTCATACAAGGGCAGCAAATCAAAAGCTCAAATCATGTTGTCATTGACCTCAAACTAAATGTCGCAATGCAAACCCCAAATTGCTCATCATATCCATGGTATACAATAGACACTAGGTTAAGTAGCTACAAACTGAAGTAGAACAAAACTGAACTAAAATGGAAATTCGGTGAATAGTGTTCTCCGGCCGTGAATAGTAATTCCGGCCGTGAACAGTGAACAGTAACAATACAGTGAACAGTACCGGCGTGAATAGTGAATTCCGGCGACTTCTCTCTCAAGCTCTTCAACCTTCTCCTCCGCTCCGTCACTGTAGCTCGTGAATAGTGCCGTCCAAAAATGGAGTGAAGTGAAGTGAGATGTTTCTTTTCCTAATTTGTCCATCTTTTAGGTTTAAGATTTTTGGGGTTGAACCAAAATGAACCACATGTGCTTGAACCGAGTCTGATTTCCAATTGAACCAGCAGAGTTGACTGCTGTTGACCTTTTGATCTTGGGTGAATGCTTCAAATATGCGATAAAATCCAATGCGATCTTGAACACACCTGCGATACGAAAACACTACAAAAGAGTAATCGATTCACGCAAAATGTAATAAAATTATGGGAATAAACAACTCAATGGAGCGTACAAATACGCTCCATCAAGTAGCTAAAATTCTCTCGGGCCAAATCTAAGCATTCCTTGAGCTTCAAGACCAGTATATAAGAGGAGGGAAGCTAGGGTTTGAGAGGAGAGAGGACATATAGAGAGAAGGACACACAGCAGCAAAAACACACGCGCTACTCCAGCCCAGATTCTGCGCGAACCACCTGCGCCAGCTGAAAACAGCAATCTGCACTTGCGCCGACCTGCTACTTTTCCCTTGCTGCCTTAGTTTTAATTATTATTTCTATGATGTTTGTTTCTAGCATGTCTAGCTAAACACTTTGTATCGGTTGGGCATGATTCTATGAAGTATTTCCTTTGAGACTTGTGTTTAATGCTTAGTTCGTCTACTTATATTAATTCTATGCATATGGGTGATAATTAGTTGTGCGAATAAGAGAAGCCTTGAACCGCAATCTTATTCTAACTGCTCGTTATTGTATGTTAAACTAGTTGATAACTTGACGGTGACAACTAGGAGTAACGCACTAAAATAATCAGCTGCTACTGTGATAGGATTCGTAGCTGCTTAGGCTAGTTTCAGGAATTAATAGCTCATGGACTTTGATCGGAACATGTGCGCACGTTAGGAAGCCTTGATCGGACACTAACTTAAGTAGAACTGCACTATAGATGTTTAGAGTCGATGATCAGGGATGCATTCATAGAGGATTGTCTGTACCGATACTTTTCATAGTCATAGTACTTAATATCTATTGCCTGTGCAGGTATCGTGCAACTCTGCTTTCACTACTGTTCATTCACGCACCTGCGCAACCCAATCACTCACAACCCCAATTTCATAAGTTGTAGGTTGCTAGCTAAGACGAGTCTGCACGCTCCTTGTGGGATCGACCCTGACTTAGCCGCTGTACTAAGTGGAGAAGGTAGGATTAATTTGACGCGTACAACAACGCGCGATCACTCTTCCTTCTTGACTTTTTCTTCCGACCCTATTTTTGATGTTTGGCCGGCATATCCTCCCTCTATGCTTCATTGTGGCTTCTGTAAATTTTCCATCAGCATTACTTTCCTGGTTATCTTCTGCTGCTCAGTCTTTTTCCATAACTTCCATGTATTCTCTCAAAGAAGCTTTCATCCTCGGCCTTTGCTGTTTCTTCTTCAAACTCTTCTTCTGGTTTCTCCAAGAATTCTTTTAGCAACACCTCAATTACATCATCATTCTGCCACGGGTGCTCTACCTCTTTGAATAATCTAGTTTCTTCAGCAACTTGTTCAGATTCAGTCAGCTCTTTGATAGAGCCTAGTTATATGCGCTATTTTGATCTTAACACTATGCTTGTTTGCATTATTTTGTGTATAAGATTACTGGTTTTTGGTATTTTTGTATTTCAGGATGAAACAGGGGCATAAGTCAGATGCACGCTAACAGGCACTTTTAAGGAGCGCAATGCACAACCTGCGGAGCTAGCAGCGTAAATGGAGATGGGAGATAGCTAATTCAGACTGTAGTGCGCAAAGCAAGTAGCGCAATAAACGTGCGCAGCGAGCGATGCGCAGGATAGCAGCGTTTCTAAATTTTGATCATCATTATCCCTACAAAATCTCATAGATTTGGGAAGTAGCTAAGATTCTCACGGGCCAAATCTGAGCATTCCTTGGGCTTCAAGAGCAGTATATAAAGAGGAGGAACGATAGGGTTTGAGAGAGGACAGAAGATACACGAGGACAGAAGATACACGAGCTCCAGAAATTCTGCCGTCGAGATTCTGCGCGAGCCACCTGCGCCAGCCGAAAACAGCAACCTGCGATTGCACCGGCTTGCTACTTTTCCTTGGCTGCTTTAGTTTTACTTATTATTTCTATGATGTTTACTTCTAGCATGTCTAACTAAACACTTTGTATCGGTTGGGCATGATTCTATGAAGTATTTCCTTTGAGACTTGTGTTTAATGCTTAGTTCGTCTATATATATTAATTCTATGCGCATGGGTGATAACTAATGGTGCGAATAAGGGAAGTCTTGAACCGCAATCTTATTCTAACTGCTCGTCATTGTATGTTAAACTCGTTGATAACTTGACGGTGACAACTAGGAGTAACACACTAGGATAATCGGCTACTACTGTGATAGGATTCGTAGTTGCTTAGACTAGTTTCAAGAATTAATAGCTCATGGACTTTGATCGGAACATGCGCACACGTTAGGAAGCCTTGATCGGACACTAACTTAAGTAGAACTTAACTATAGATGTTTAGAGTCGATGATAAGGGATACAGTCATAGAGGATTGTCTTTACCAATACTTTTCATAGTTATAGTACTTAATATCTACTGCCTGCGCACGTATAGTGTAATTCTGCTTTCACTACTGTTCATTCGCGCACCTGCGCAACCCAATCACGCATAACCCCCAATTTCGTAAGTTATAGGTTACTAGCGAAAACGAGTCTACACGCTCCTTGTGGGATCGACCCTGACTTAGCCGCTGTACTAAGTGGAGAAGGAAGGATTAATTTGACGCGTACAACGACGCGCGATCACTCTTCCTTCAGTCTGATCATCAGTTTCTTCTGTAGCAACCTCTGGAGCATCTTATTGTGCTTCTTCTTTTATGTTGGCCGTAGATGTCAGTAATGCTTGCCCGGATCTCACTCTGTGTTGTCGAGTAATCGGCTCTGATACTAATTGAAATGTGCACTGCGTTATTATTGACTAGAAACCGCAGTTGGTTCAGCAACTTCTTCCGCTAAGTTGCTGACGGTTTGGCCAAATCTGAAATACACAACCAGATCTGTTCACTCAGTTTGACGATAGCCTACGTCTGCGGAGAACAACTCTCGGCCCTCAAGAGTCCACTATTTCTGGTTAAAGTACAAAGGATCCCATTCTCAATCTACGCTAGAAAATCCTCTACTTATAACCTAGCTGGAATCTGTGCTCAATCTGATCACACAGATTAGCTACACAGGTAATCTACTTTCAATAATAGATAGCTAGCATTTCGACAACTCTCAGCCTATCCTATTACAAAGTGTACCTAGATGATGCTGCAGCAACTTCTTCCACCAAGTTGCTGACGCTTCTGTCGATGACTTCTTCAAGCACTCCCTGCGGACTCAGTCAGACACTCTGCGCTGCTCCCCCTTGATCAATGACCCCTTGCCACTATTCAGAAGCACGCTTAGACGGCCTACGCAAGTCACACTCCGCTCCTGTCTTTCACACGATTGATATGTCTATCAACAAGGCTCCGCTTCAATTGACTCCCTCGAGTCAGTGTAGGATCAGACTTCTTCAGTACTGATCACTCTTCGGCTCTCACACAATCAACGCTCTAGCACTCTTTGCTTCCGCGGACTCTGATTTTTTCTTTGTGTGTGTGTTCTTGATTCGATGCTTGTTGCTTCGGTCTCTGCATTTATATATAGCTTCAGCACCCCAGCAACTTAGAAACTTCAGTCCGAAACGATAATGACACAGACTGAATCCTCCTCTGGATTTCTGGAAGTTTATTGAGATTTAGTTTCTTAAATTGAATTTTAGAATAAATCTTGTTTGTCTTCATCCGAGCCTCTTGCTGAAGATCTCTGATCAACTTTGACTCTCTCTGACCATTGCTATGCCGACAGCAATCACTCGAACATCCTCCGAGCTTCTCCAGATTAAACGACTACAAAGATACTCTCTTGATGTCATAGCCTTGAATCTTCAGGGGATGTTAGAGCTTCTTCTGGTTTGATCCTTTTTTATCATATGTACCAGCTTCAATAGTCACAGGATGTCATAGCTTCTTCTGGCTCTTTTGTTTTGTCAGTCTTCATTTGCATGTACCAGCTCCCGGTACCACAGGATGATGTAGCATCTTCTTCCGCTCGGCTTTGTCATAGATGCCATATCCATAACATGTTTCATTAAAGTGCTGTTTGTCATTACTGTTTGCGAGGCCCTGAAATAGAAGTTTAATTTTAAATTACTAGACAGACAGAAAAGGATTATGTGGGAATGCACAAAATTATGTGGGCCTCGTGTGTCTCGTTTCTATAATTTCTTCGGATTAGTGGGAGCTGATACTTGGATGCAAGCATTGCAGATCACAACTCGGGGGAGCTGATACTTGGCTACCTTCATCCTCATTTTGCTTTCAATATCCCCTTGTCTCGTTAAAGCTTGTAAATGTCGTCATCCTCGAATGTTGTACATGTGGGTTGTTGAAAAAGTTAGTGTATAATGTGAAGAAAATTTGGTGTGATCATATTTTATAATCAACATTGAGTATGTGTGCCTTCTTTTGTACTTAAACTTATTACTTTACTTATATTGACTTATATGTACTTATATTTTACTTATATGTACTATTCATCACCAACACAACAACCCGCCACCACCACTACCACAAAAATAACACACCACCAATAAAAAATAATAATTTAACTTAACTTGACTTAACTTAACTTGACTTGACTTGACTTAACTTAATTTAACTTAACTCTACCAATAACTCCACCACTCCACTACCACCACCATTACCACAACATTACCACCACCAATAGAAAATAATAATTTCACTTAATTTAGCTTACCTTAACTTAATAACTTAACTTAACTCCACCAACAACACCACCATTCCACTACCACCACCATTAGCACAACACAACATCACCACCATTGCCATACCAACACCACTACCACCACCATTACCACAATACTACCACCATCACCACCAATAAGAAAATAATAATTTAACTTAATTTAGCTAACTTAACTCCACCAACAACACCACCACTCCACTACCACCACCATTACCACAACATAACACCACCATCACAACACCACTACCACAACACTACCACCACCGCCAATAAAAAAAATAATAATTTAACTTAATTTAGTTTAACTTAACTTAATAACTTAACTCCACCAACACCACCACCACCACCACCACAATCACAACTACCACCGCCATTACCACAACACTACCACCACCACCACCAATAAAAAAAATAATATTTTAATTTAATTTAGTTTCACTTGACTTAATTTAATTTAACTTAACTTAATTTAAAATAATGAAAGAGATGATGAATAGTGGTGGTGGAGATGGTGGTGATGAATAGTGGTGGTGTGTTGATGAAAGAGATGATGAATAGTGGTGGTGGTGTTGTTATGGTGGTGGTGGTGATGAATAGTGGTGGTGGTGTGTTGATGAAAGAGATGATGAATAGTTTATATTTACTTATATGTACTTATATTTACTTATACTTTACTTATATTTACTTAAATAAGTACTTTATAAGTTCAAAAGAACATAGCCTATGTTATATGTTTCAATATGAAAATATTTAATTTAATTTAAATTCTTATTCATGAAAGGAACAAAATCAATTATTTACATGGCCAAATTGAAATCAAAATGAATTAAATAAAATGCTCAAAATTATAGAGAGTATTTAAATTTCACATATGTCAAGTGAAAAGCTTAATTTGTTTTCCTTAGAAGACATGGAGGCTTATCTTATTATGACATTATCATAATAATTGTGGTCTACTAGTTTCTTAATAGCATGGAAAACTTAGCTAGTCTTGGTAGTGATTATGCACTAATGAGAGACTTATTCATCTTTTCAAGTGTATTGAAGTTGATTTGGTCTTGTGAAATGAAGGGACTTCATTGTGAGACCAATAGTTCCCTTGGAACATTCATTTTGATGTCTTCAGGAGAAAATTATGGCACCCACAATGACATAATGATGGGCTGCCTCAGCGTCCCTTATAAAAGTAGGTGCAAATGAGGGCTTAAAAACACACAAGTCACACTACAACATCTCTCATTTCCAACATCTCCTCGCTTGATAGCCGGCTGATTTTTCTTTTTATTATTTCAACATACTCTTTTGAGTATGTCCTCGGTGATAGTTGCTAGCACAAGTTTGGTTCGCCGGAGTGTTACCTTGTGATGCAAAGAGGTATACTGACAAGTTGTTGAATCCTGAGAAGCTCTTGCCATTTCCTAGCACCTGGTGGGACGATAATAAAAGCTTTAATGAAATCGTCTAACGAGCCTCAACTCATTCTGATTTACTTATATTTTTATTCCTGTTCTTAGGCTATGTTCTTTTGGACTTATAAAGTGCTTATTTAAGTACATATAAGTAAATATAAGTAAATATAAGTACATATCAGTAAATATCAGTAAATATAAGTACATATAAGTAAATATGAGTATATATAAGTACATATAAGTACATATAAGTAAATATAATTATTCATCATCTCTTTCATCAACAACCCACCACCACTATTCATCACCACCACCATAACAACAATACTACCACCACAACCACTACTATTCATCATCTCTTTCATCAACAACCCACCACCACTATTCATCAGCACCACCATAACAACAACACCACCACCACAACCACTACTATTCATCATCTCTTTCATCAACAACCCACCACCACTATTCATCACCACCACCATAACAACAACACCACCACCACAACCACCACTATTCATCACCACCACCATAACAACCCACCACCACTATTCATCACCACCACCACCATAACAACAACACCACCACCACAACCACTACTATTCATCATCTCTTTCATCAACACACCACCACCCTTATTCATCACCACCACCACCATAACAGCACCACCACCACTATTCATCATCTCTTTCATCAACACATCACCACTATTCATCATCTTTTTCATCAACACACCACCACAACCACTATTTATCATCTCTTTCATTATTTTAAGTTAAGTAACTTAAATTAAATTAAGTTAAATTTTTATTATTTATTAGTGGTGTGTTATTTTTGTGTTGGTGAATTGTTGTGATTTTGAAAGTGTCATGATAATGGTGATAGTAGTCAGTGACGGATCGAGACAGTCGAGAGAGGGGAGTCACAAAATAAGATTGTATGGATTTATTAATATTTATTTAAAAGTAATTAAATAATAATTTTTTATAAAATATTTGGGGGGGGGGGGGGGGGGCACTGGTGGTAGTGGTGTGGTGGAACTGATATTGTGGTGGTGGTGGATTTTTGTGGTAGTAATGATGTTGTGGTGGTGGTGGGTTGTTGTTGTTGTGATGGTGGTAGTGGTGTTGTGATAATGGTGGTGGTAGTGGAGTGGTGGTGTTGTTGGTGGAGTTAAGTTAAGTTAAATCAAGTTAAATTAAAAGTCAAATCAAGTTAAGTTTAGTTATTTAAATTAAGTCAAGTTAGATTTTTTTTATTGGTGGTGTGTGTTTTTGTGATGATGGTGATTAATAGTACATATAAGTACGTATAAGTAAATATAAGTACATATAAGTACATATAAGTAAATATAAGTAAATATAAGTACATATAAATAAATATAAGTAAATATAAGTATAGCAATAAGTTTAAGTACAAAATATAAGTCCAAAAGAACACACCCTTACTTTGAGTAATTTGTTTATTTGATTTTATTCAATTTATATCTTCAATTTAGTTTGTATTGTATTGATTTGATTGTATTGAATTAAATTAAATAGATTTAAAAATCAATGTATTAAATAGACTAGATAATTAATTTAGTTACTTCATTTTTTTATATTGAATTTATGTAACATTTTGTTGAATATGACAATCATGATGCATGTATAAGTTTTCATTCATTAAAACACCTTTTTGAATATAATATAATATAATTATACTCACAAAATTTTGTCTATATGTTCCATCACTCATAAAATTAAACTTTTATCTAGTCCAACATGGATTTCTTTTTAGATGGCATGTGGGTTCATGAGAAAGCAGCATGTGCGAAGCATTAATAATTCTGTTCACCATGTTATTTAATCAGTGTGATATTTATGCTTTTCAATGTCCTGCTTTACCTGTTATTCGAAGCTCAGGAACACCACCCCGTAAAGTGCTTTTGCTGCTTCTACACTTCCCGTTAAAGAGGCATGTTTGTTCCCCAAAACTTTTGTTACAAAGAACTACAAAAATATTTAACCAAAAAAAGAGACTTTGATACTGGAAAGATATATCTATTATTGTTTGGAAGTGCTGATCGCACGTCGTTGTACGCGTCAAATTAATCCTTCCTCTTCCACTAGTACAGCGGTTAAGTCAGGGTCGATCTCCACAGGGAGCAAGCAGTTCAGTTTTAACCAGTGACCTACACTTACGAAAATTGGGGGGCTGAGTGATTGGGTCGCGCAATGCGCAAGTAAATAGTAGCTAACGCAGAACTTGCACCAGACGTGCGCAGGCAGTAGAGATTAAATACTATGACTATGAGAAGTATTGGGCAGACAATCCTCTATGAGCGCATTCCTTATCATTGACTCTAAACGTCTATAGTTTGAGTTCACTTAAGTTAGTGTCCGATCAAGGCTTCCTAACATGTGCGCATGTTCCGATCAAAGTTCATGTGCTATTAATTCTTGAACTAGACTAAACAACTACGAATCCGATCAAGGTAGCAATTGCTTATCCTAGCGCGTTACTCCTAGTTGGCACCGTCAGGCTATTCAACTAGTTTAACATACAACAACAAGCAACAAGAGTAAGATTGCGGTTCAAGGCTTCCCCTACTCATGCAACTCGCTGCTAACAATGTGCACGGAATTAATATAAGCAAACAAGCTATGCATTAAGCGCAAGTCTCAAAGGAAATACTCATAGATTCATGCCCAACCAATACCAAGCGTTTAGCTAGACATGTGATGGGGCGTATTTATACGACTCGCTAAACCGTTTAAACCCAACTATTTCGACATGTTTTGATGTGAACAGTTACTTCTTAGTGTTATTTGCATTTCAGGTGTTCGGAATACATGAAAAGAGACTTGTGACTCAAAACGGTGTTTTTAGAGGGTCGAATGCGAAACTCGACGAAGGAGGTGCATTGCAGTGAGTTGCGCTCCAGCAGGCAACATTAGCGTCGCGCGCCGGAGCTTAATGTCTTCTTCCGGAGCGCGAGTTAATGTCTTCTTGGGGAGCGCTATATTTTTGATGACGTCAGCAATCGGGCCCGCGGCCCGAAATCAATTTTAGAGCCCGATCTCAATTAGGGTTTCGGAAGATTGGGATGGCAGTTTTTTCGACGGGACAGAAGAGTTTTGGGAAGACGGAGGAGACGACGTACGAAATTTTGGAGATTGCGTGGACAGTGATTCCGGCGTGAACAGTACTTTCCGGCAGTGAACAGTGCTTTCCGGCAGTGAACAGTAATTCCGAACGGTTTTTGTTATTCCTTTCAGTTTAAGGTATTTTGCAGTTATGAATATGAGTAGCTAAACTTCTGTTTCAGTTTGGGGTTTTCAATTGGTGACATTCATGTTTGAGACTTGGTTTAATGCATATTTCTATTCATTCGTAAGTTCTGGATCTTAATTTGCCTGAATTGTATTGCACTGTTAGCGTATACTTTGTCGTGAAACTATCCGTTCATCCGTTCTGATTATTAACTCTTGTTGAAGCTTTGTCGTGGAAACAAGTAGTAGAATCCAGGCTCAGTATCACCTTTGTCGGGATACTCTAGATTATTACATTTGTCGGAATGATCGCATGTTTGATTAGAATGGCTATCCTTAGAAGTCAATGATAACAGTCACTATTGAATTCCCTGAGCTGAATATTTCTCTCGATTGACATTCGTACTTTTATTACATTCGTTCTTGCGACCATCCACTCAAAACCCTCCTTTTTAGTTCCGTATTCACAGGAAACAGCTTCACAGTCTGTTCTCTTGGGTTCGACCCTTGCTTGCCGCTACACTAGCTAAAGCTTGGAATTATAAATACAAGTTTGGCGCGCAGAACGACGCGCTTCAACATGCTAGTGGTAAACATCATAGAAACAGTAAATAATATCTAAAGTGTCCAAGAAAACAATAGCAAACAGTGCGTGCAGGTTGCAGTCTTGGCTGGCGCAGTCGGCTAGCGCAGGTCCTCTCAGCAAGCTCGTGTGTTTATGAATCTGGCTCTCTCTCGCTGATATCTTGTGTCTCTGAAGCTCTGGTCTCGCTTGTGATGTTATGATTATAAAACCCTAGCCTTCTTCTTCTTTATATACTGCTCAAGAGGCCCAATCTTGGCAACTTCCAAATCTGGTGGTGTCAGGATTTGGAAACACCACCATCTGCGCATGGCGCACGACATCTTGGTTAGCGCAATCGGTTAGCGCACCGTGGTCGACTCTGCCAATTCTTCTGTTTGCGCCGCTAGCTCCGCAGGCTTGTGTGATGTGCGTCCTAAACGCTGCCTGTTAGCGCGTATCCGACTTAGGCCCTCGTTTTGCCCTGAAATACAAAAACACTGGAAACCAGTAATCTTGTACATAAAATAATGCAAACAAGCATAGGGTTATGATCTAAATAATGCGTATAAATAGGCTCTATCAAGTGCCCAAACCAAAATACGGTTAAGAAAATATACGGCTGAAGCTTTGTTTAGAAAATGTCATCTGCTATCCAAAGATAATTGATTTTTATGTCCAGTTAGTGTCTAACGGACTTTTATGTATCCTTTACCTAAAAGCTTCATTTTTCAAAGGGAGTTTTCCGGCAAATCCCATCTTTGAAAAATTGACTTTCAGCAAAAACCAAACTCAAATAGAACAGCTCGAATGGGCACCGCTTTTGTTTCGTGTTCATTTAGCAAAAACTAAGCGTCTTTGCTAATACCTCATGCACGTTTTAGTGTTTTTGCAGAGTTCACTTTGATGAGAAGTAAGCACTCCTAAAAACATTTTATAAGTAAAATAGTATGAGGAAGTGAATGTATTCAAATCATCATGTAGTTGTAGTAAGGATGGTACAACTCGTCCCAACAGTTGTTATGACCACTTCTGATGAAACATGCTAGGAACGTTTCGAGTGAAAGTAAATACGAGACACATAAATTTGTCCGTAATGTGTGTGTGTGTGGGGGGGGGGGATTCTCGTAACAAGTAGATCAACTAATAACGATCAGAACACGAAGTACAAACTTGTAAGACTCCCTTTTCAAGTCCTTCTACCACTGACTCCTCTGGATGCGCAGTGAGCTTCCCTCAGTGGAGATCCATCTCTATGACTTGTCACAACAGCTTCGTTCTCCCGAACAGCTGCTCGTCCACACAATGTCCTCCCGGATAGCTGGACGGATCTGTTTTGAAACAGGATTTGTGGAACGTATATCGCCAGCAGATACTCCTGGTTCTGGTGCTTGAGTGCTAACTTTGCTCCGATCTCCGATGGGTGCACTCAATCACTTAACCATAAATTCTCTTGTATATTTTTATAACTCTGGAGAGATGCATTATCGTCCGCACTCTTCCACTTCGTTCCCCTTTCTTTTATAGCGCACGTCAATCTCCTAAAATATTTCAAACAATATTCAAAAAGAATATATTTGAATATTTGTTGATTTTATCTTCATCTTGTTGCCAAACCAAGAGATTGCATTTCCAGTAATATAGTTGAAGATATTTTGGGTCTTTATCCAGCCAAGACTTCAATAATCTCGGAATCTGCTGATTCCTGAGAATATACACCTTTGATTTGCAGCCAGCGCGTACTCCAGCACTTTCTATAAAATCTTGTGTTGCATCTCCTGACTTCAGTTTTGTAGTTTTAACATCTAACATTTCATGCACATCTCTAACTTACTTTGTTAAGGTATGTGGCATCATTGACAAACTCCTACAAAGTGCACTAGAGCCTGCTACAGCAAGTATGTAAAGAAAACAGCTGATGAAGAGCATTCCAGAGTGAGCAAACTCAGTAAGTGGCGCTCCAGATGAAGACATTAAGTGGCGCTCCAGATGAAGACATTAAGTGGCACCTGAGATTAATGTCTTCACCAGGCGATCCACCTAATGTTGCCTTGGGGCGCTCAGAAAACTGGAAGAGATCATGAAGACATCAGCTTGTGCAATCTGGGCAGAGTGACTATCTCAGTGCTCAAGCAGTGGAGTAAGCAAGTGCTATAGCAATCTCTGGAGCAGAAGTTCAGTAGCAGAAGATCAGCTCTCCTTCAGAAATCTAGTACATGTATACAAGGCAGAAAAGCTGCAAGTGCTACAGCAGACGCTGGTGCCTGGAGCTGCAGTAGAAGTATCGCGCACCTTCAGACAGCATGTGCTACAGCAGATGCTGGAGCTAAAATGCTGTAGCAGAAATTCAAAGCTTTCTCGGAGATTGCGTTCAAACAACAAATCAGTGGACCGAAGGGCTTTCGGAAAGAGCTGAATATTCAGGAGAATATTTTCTGGAGTGTCTCTCAATAACAAGGGTAGACTTGTTGAGTGAAGATTTGATTGGAAAATCGAAACTCCTACAAATTAGGAGATATGATCTTGTAGAGATCTTGGAGGATCTTCTTTAAAATTGATGGGATTGTTTCTTAATGCATTTAGGAATTTCCAGCAGCAGCAAACAACTCCAGCACAAGTGAACAAGGAGCAGCTACAGCAGGGGATGCTATAGCAGGAGCTTGTTCAAGTTGCTGCAGCATCTGTCCGAGTAGCAGCAGCAACCTGGGCCTTTGGCAAGAAGGCCTGGCAGCCCTGTTGAGAGCCCCAGAAGAATTTCTAAGTTGCTGCCAAGAATATTCCAGTGGGGATTTCCTAGCTAGAGAAGGAGATTTGTTTTGGGGATCAAATCAAATCTAATCTCCTAAATTTTAGGAGATAATTGTTCTTTTGGAGACATTGCTTAATTTCTGGTCTTGCTTAAAGCTGGTGCTGCTATTTAAGTGAGAGGAGTTCAGAGCTGAGAGGTGATCGAAGCTGAGGGATACACGAGTGCATACACAGAATTCAGAGAGAGTAATTTTGGTGTGTGACGGACGAATTCTTCGATCATCACCCGAGAGCAGAGCTGTGGTGATAGAAGCAGAAGGTGATTAGGACTTGCATAGTCTGATTCGAGCTTGATTTGGAAGCCAATTCAGAGCAGTGGTGCTTGTTGGTTGATCAAGGGCAGCCGCGGAAGAACTGACGGGTGTGTGGCTCGGTCGAGTGTTTAAGCGGTGGTTCTCGCTAGTGGCTGGAGGTCACTGAGTGAGGGGGAGTATTCCAGAGTGTGCAGCGCTCGTGGAATCGTTCGATCGGCTCGGCAGAAGGCTTTGGAGCGACGCGGACAATTGTGCATCAGCTGTGTGCTACAGCAACCCTGCTAAGTGAGTGTAGTTTAGAATAGGCTGAGTTTTGAGAAGACTGTAGCTATTCTAGATTGACATTTGTAGAGGGTGTGCAGACACAAGTCAGAGCCTGTTCTGATTGTGTCCAGTGATCCACACAAGGTTGAGTAGCATAGGTTGCGTGGAGTTGTAACCGAGTTGTGTTTAGTGGATTGAGGACTGGAGAATAGTCCTCCCCAGATGTAAGCAGTTGGCCGAACTGGGTGAACAAACTTCTGTCTTGTTCATTGTTTGCTGAGACAATTTCCGAGTGAACAAGAGTGTGCTGCAGCAACTGCTTGTTCACAAAATCTGTCTAACTGAGACGCTGCGAATTTCATACTTGAACAACTCTTTGCATAAAAACATGTCATACATAATCATGAGACTAACAATCTCACCCTTGGCAGTTTTTGGCAAAATACAAAGGTACCTATGCTACCGTAGTTGTTCAAGTTAGATCCCAAAAATAAACTACTCTCCCAAATATTCTCCTCCTTTTTGCCACAAACTCGGCAAGGGGATACAAGGTAAATGTTTCAACAAAACGACTGACAAAAAGTTCAACAACTGAAAGAAATAATTTTCTTTATAGAATGAGGGGTTCAGACATTACCAGCTTCATTGTCTTTTGGGGCAAGCTGATGATGATAGCGGAGGTCGATAAGCATCTGTACAATCTTCCTGATGCGGCAGTTTTGGTTCTCCACTGACTCTATCAGTGCTACTCTCTCGGCCTCCAAGAGATTTATCATCCTTCCCACCATGCTCCTTCCAATAATGGCAAATGTTGAGCTGGTCTCCTCAACAACTGCTCCAACAGACACTGGAGTCTGACGTTCACCGGTGGGTAGGGGAATGTCCAGAACATGCTTTCCCTTGAATAGCTTGAGATCGCTCACAAGGACCTCTGGGTTGCTGGAAAGCTTTACTCCACCTTTCTTCAACTCTGGACACGAACAAATAGCTAATTCATATATTAATGAGGGAAACCAAATATTTAAGTTTACTCCTTTGAAAACGGCGTGCTCTACTATCTGGTCAAAGATCACTTTCCCAAGACTGACCTTCTTCTCATCCCCAATCACCTCTAGAAGTAAGGCATAGCCCTTGCTGATCTTAGATACATTGATAGAGAGGTCCACCAGTTGTGTTGACTCACAACATGGATCACAGCATGCTTTGCAAATAAGACTCTGGATGTCAAATCCGCAGACCATACAAAAAGAGATCCCCCTGTTAGCTTCTTTGTTACTGCATCCCAGTTAGAATTCTCCTCAAAATTCACTTCAACAACCTCCTCAACATTTATGCCATAAAACTCATTAATGGCCTCTGGTGTAATCTTGATCAGGCTCCCCCAGACCCCATACATGTCCATACTCAAAACTCATCTCATCACCAAAATCGTCACCAAGATTAGCTACAATCTCTCTCACCACAACTTCATCATATCTCTTAGCTTTCCTCAGCGGGTGATACAACCCAGCTCTCGTGAACAGTTCGATCATGTGCTTGAAAGAAAAACTGTCTTCGTTCAGCACCCTCTAAGAAACCAAGCATCTTTTTTGCACATTCTTCCAACGATCTGCTCATGGTCTGTCAACAAAACAGACTTGATTTCTCATCACACCAACTGGTTTCACTGTCTTTGGCCTCTTCTTTGTTGGGGCATCATCAACACTCTTTCCTTTTCTCTTCGGCCTGTTGGACTCTGGCTGATCAACTCTTGCTGTAACAACACCTTCTATAGACGCTGGCTGCTCATCATCATCAAGAAAGTTCACAACTGGAACTTCTTCTGCCAAGGAAGATAGGCTTTCCTCAGAAGCGTCTGACTCTATATTCTCTGCTCTAACTAATTCAAACTGTTCCATACCTTTGGATGGTTCCTCAGCACTGAGAACATGCTCAACTGTCTGCTTCTCTCCAGAGGAAAATTCCTCTTCTATTTCATCACCAACATCCTCAGCAATGGCCGGTGCAACGGTCTCGTCACTTTCCACAGCACTAATTAGACTCTTCACACTCTCCTCCTCGGATTCCTCATCAACTCCCTCTAATTCTGATTCATTATCAGCAGCTGAGACCCCTTGAGCTTGGACCTCACAACCCTGGTCTACTCCCCCAGCATCTGTGTCAGGGGTATCCTCAGCCCTTTTATCAACAATTGCCTCCGCAGTCTCCTTGGTTTCTTTGATCACAACAGAAGATACAACAACCTCTATAACAGGTTCCTCAGCAATGGGTTCAACAACCCCTTTAACATTTTGCTTAACATTAATAGGAACAGGAGTTACCTCAACAGACGACGCAATAGCAGCTTCCTTAGCAATTGGTTCAACAGCCTCTGATGCCTTAATCTACAACTCAAGCTCTGTCGGTTCACGCGTCAGTCGTTCTACTCTCTCCTTGGCAGCTCTTATACTCTCCTCAGTGGCCTTTTTCCTCAACTTCAGCTCTAGCAACCTCTGCAGCTAGTCCTCTCATTTTCCATTTCAATTTTTCTATGAGTATCAGCCTTCCTCTTCATCTCAGGCCTCCTCGTCTGCTTTTCTTTCCTTTTCGCCCTTATCGATGACAATCTTGGAGGCAGTTCTTTTAGGCTTAGGCACCGGAGCTACCTTCTTGGGCGGATCTTGAGGCTTAGACACCTCCCCTCAATCAGAACGGACTTCTTCGCATGCATGTCCTTCTTGGAGTATGTCTTCCTTACAGCTTTCTTGGACGCTGGAGCTTCGCAGGCAGCGTTGGAGCGTCGCTCTTTTCTGACGATTTTTGTTGGCGGCTGATAGAGCCTATTTATACACATTATTTAGATCCTACCCTATGCTTGTTTGCATTATTTTATGTACAAGATTACTGGTTTCCAGTGTTTTTGTATTTCAGGGCGAAACGAGGGCCTAAGTCGGATACGCACTAACAGGCAGCGTTTAGGACGCGCATCACACAAGCCTGCGGAGCTAGCGGCGCAAACAGAAGAATTGGCAGAGTCAACCACGGTGCGCTAACCGTTAGCGCTAACCAATATGTCGTGCGCCATGCGCAGATGGTGGTGTTTCCAAATCCTGACACCGCCAGATTTGGAAGTTGCCAAGACTGAGCCTCTGAGCAGTATATAAAGAAGAGAAGAAGGCTAGGGTTTTATCATCATCATCATCATATCATCATACAATCGAGAGGACCTGCGCTAGCCGACTGCGCCAGCCAAGACTGCAACTTGCACACACTGTTTGCTATTGTTTTCTTGGATACTCTAGTTATTATTTACTATTTCTATGATGTTTACCACTAGCATGTCTAGCTAAACGCTTGGTATTGGTTGGGCATGAATCTATGAGTATTTCCTTTGAGACTTGCGCTTAATGCATAGCTTGTTCGCTTATATTAATTCTGTGCACATTGTTGGCAGCTAGTTGCATGAGTAGGGGAAGCCTTGAACCACAATCTTACTCTTGTTGCTCGTTGTTGTATGTTAAACTAGTTGAATAGCCTGACGGTGCCAACTAGGAGTAACGCGCTAGGATAAGCAATTGCTACCTTGATCGGATTCGTAGTTGTTTGGTCTAGTACAAGGATTAATAGCACATGAACTTCGATCGGAACATGCGCATATGTTAGGAAGCCTTGATCGGACACTAACTTAAGTGAAATCAAACTATAGACGTTTAGAGTCAATGATAAGGAATGCGCTCATAGAGGATTGTCTGCCCAATACTTCTCATAGTCATAGTATTTAATCTCTACTGCCTGCGCACGTCTGGTGCAAGTTCTGCGTTAGCTACTATTTACTTGCGCATTGCGCAACCCAATCACTCACCCCCCCCCCCAATTTTCGTAAGTGTAGGTCACTGGTTAAAACTGAACTGCTTGCTCCCTGTGGAGATCGACCCTGACTTAACCGCTGTACTAGTGCATGAGGAAGGATTAATTTGACGCGTACAACGACGCGCGATCAAATTTTGGCACCGTTGCCGGGGAGCAACACAGCTAAGTTTTAGCTAGTTTATGTTTTTCCTTTTTAGTAACTAGCTATTTTCAGTTTGTTTTGTTTTCTCGTTGTTGTTTCTGACAGCGCGCAATCACCATCAGCCTGTGCAACCTTGAAACAGTTGCGCTGCGCAGATTCTAGTTGCGCACTGACAGACGCAACAGCTTTGTTATCTTTTAATTTCATTTTCTTTGAGATTTAGAACAGGTCATGGAGGATAACAGTGTCGTTGGGGATAACTTAGGGGACAGAACCCCGGAAGAAGCAAGAGCACACAACCGCGCAGCCCTGTTCAGAGAGGAAGTGCAGCGCGAGGTTGAAGCACGGATGGCCGCTGAATTGTACAATGCGCCACCCGCGCGACAAGCTGCGCGACGCAGAACAGTGCGCGAGATGTCAGCCCCAGCAGTTAACCAGCCATGGTGCATCGTGCTTCCGCCAGACGGTCATTTTGAACTAAGGAGCTCGCTCATTCATCACATGCCCAAGTTCCACGGGATGAACAACGAAAATCCAGTCAAGCATGTGCGAGAGTTCCTAGTCATCTGCGAGAACATAAAGACCGAAGGAGAGAGCGATGAAGCGCTGAAGATGAAGGCATTCCCATTTTTACTTTGTGATACAGCCAGACATTGGTTGATGAACTTACCCGCAGGATCAATTCACACATGGGAGCAGCTGCAGAAGAAGTTCCTGGACAAATTCTATCCCGCAACAAAGATTGCGCTACTCAAGAGAGAACTTGCCGCACCTAGGCAGAGCGCAGGGGAGTCACTGTCAGAATATTACGAGCGTTTCAGGGAGCTGGAGGCCAATTGCTACAATCACGGCCTGCCCAGAATGTACTGATAGAGAACTTCCTGAACGGATTGCTACCCATGGAGCTGAGGTTATTGAACGCATGCGCAGGAGGCGACATTTGAAACATGTATCCAGAAGACGCGTGGTAGCTGATAGAAGACTCTGCTGGGCAGGTAAGACATCAGCTAACACTTGAAAATAGTCTTGCTCGTCCTGTGCATCAGGTAGAAACAAGCGCTGAGATCAAGGAAATGAAGGCCATGCTGCAGAAGTTGATGAGTGCGCAAGGCGCACAACCAGCTGCGCCAAAGGTATGTGAATTCTGCAGGTCCACCGAACACAAAACTGATGAATGTCCCACACTTTTCGAGTAATCAGGAGATGTCAATGCTCTTGGAGGATGGGATAACAGAGGACCACAGAGGCAGAATCAGCCGCGCTTTGGACTTGCTGCAAATGGGTTTAGATGGAAGGAGGAAAATAATTTCCAGAGGCAGTCCACGGATCAGCGCGCGCCACAGCAGACGCAACAAGCTGCGCCCTACAATCCACCGCATCGCCGCACTGACGCACCAGCGCACAACAACCAGCAACCGAGGCGATCTTTGGAAGATATCGTGGGGCAGCTAGCAGACACAGTGCGCAAAAATGACGAGAAGTATGACAAGCGGTTCGAGTCCATTGAAAAGCAGCTATCACAGATCGCTACCACGGTTTATGAGCTAAAGAAGAGCGATGGCGACCTGCCTTCGCAAGTGATTCAGAACCCCAAAGGAGGAGTCAATGCAGTGACACTGAGGACTGGGCGCACAATAGGAACAGAGCAGACCACGAAGGCGCCCGCGCAACCAGCTGCGCAAGTCCCGGATCCAGCAGAACAGAATGCGCAACCAGAGCAAGACGCGCAACCAGAAGTGCCAGCCACAAGCCAGCAGGGCGAAGCGCTAGGTATAACACAATTAAAAGATAAGGGCACGAATCGTACTAACATACCTGCACTTTTCTCTGTGCAGGCACCCTTGGCTAGGAAGGAAGCGCTGGACAAGGAGCTATACGAGTTATTCAGTAAGGTGGAAATAAACATTCCTCTTATTGAAGCAGTTCGGCAGATCCCTAGGTATGCCAAGTTTTTAAAGGAGCTGTGCACAAACAAGCGAAGGAAAGGCGAGTGCGCACAGGTAATGCTAAATGCGCAGGCCTCAGCCATCGTGCAACATAAGGTACCACCTAAGTGCCGAGATCTAGGTACGTTCACTATCCCATGCACTTTAGGTAAGACCATAGTAAGAAATTGCATGATTGATTTAGGCGCATCCATAAATTTGTTACCCTATTCCCTATATGCGACATTGCGCCTTGGACCACTAAAACCTGCAGGTCTCACCATTCAGCCAGCAGATCGGTCGTGCAAACAACCTGCAGGCATGATAGAGGATGTTCTTGTGCGAGTAGGAGAGCTGGTGTTCCCAGCAGATTTTTATGTGCTAGAAATGGAGGGTGAATCAAGCACCAGCAATGCGCAGATCCTACTGGGCAGACCTTTTCTGATGACCGCGCGCACAAAGATAGATGTGTGGAGGGGCACGCTCTCCATGGAGGTTGATGGCGAAGAAATCCATTTCAACATATTCAAGGGGATGCAGCATCCTCATGAAGACGCCACAGTGCACGCAATGGACAGCATTGATGATTTAGTCACAGATGCGCAATGTGCAAGCGCAACGGTAGGACCAGAGCCACGGGCACAGGCAGAGTTGGAGGAGCAGGAAGCCGAGCTGAGCAGTGCTGAACTAGAATCCAAACAGGTACACGATATAGTTCATATTTACACTGCTAATAAAATCTTGCCCTCTATTGAACAGGCACCCAAGATCGAGCTGAAGCAACTTCCAAAGCACCTCAAATACATTTTCTTAGGAAATGAGGACACCCTGCCAGTGATCAAAAAGAAAGGATTAGAAGAGGAGCAGGAGGCGCAATTACGGCAGGTGCTGCGCAAGAACCAGCGCGCCATAGAATGGACACTTGCTGACCTGCGCGGAGTGAGCCCAGATGTATGCATGCATAGGATTCTATTGGAAGATGGTGCCAAACCATCCAGGGAGGCTCAGCGCAGATTGAATCCAAATATGATGGAGGTAGTGCAAAAGGAGATCCTGAAGTTGCTTGACGCGGGAGTCATTTACCCGATCTCGGACAGCAAATGGGTCAGTCCAGTGCACGTTGTGCCGAAGAAGGGAGGAATCACAGTGGAAGAGAATGCGCAGGGCGAGCTAGTTCCCAAGCGCATTCAGACTGGATGGCGCATGTGCATCGACTACAGGAAGCTTAACGCAGTCACGCGCAAGGACCATTTCCCGCTACCCTTCATCGACCAAATGCTGGACAGATTAGCAGGAAAGCCCTATTTTTGCTTCTTGGACGGATATTCAGGGTACAACCAGATACCCATAGCTGCGGAGGATCAAGAGAAGACCACGTTCACCTGCCCATTTGGTACGTTTGCGTTTCGGCGCATGTCATTTGGGCTGTGTAACGCGCCAGGTACATTCCAACGTCTAGTCATGAGCATTTTTTCTGATATGATTGGTATATGCATAGAAGTGTTCATGGATGATTTTACTATGTATGGAGGTACCTTTGATGCATGCTTAACTCATCTTGATAAGGTCTTAGCGCGCTGTATTTCTAAGAACCTAGTGCTCAATTATAAAAAATGTCATTTCATGGTATCGCATGGTGTAGTACTAGGACATATCATCTCAGAGGAGGGGATCAAGGTAGATAAAGCTAAGATAGATCTTATTTCTAATCTGCCTTATTCCACTAACGTGCGTGACGTGAAGTCATTCCTTGGGCATGCCGGGTTTTACAGGCGTTTCATAAAAGACTTCTCTAAAATTTGTATACCCCTGTCTAACCTCTTGCAAAAGGATGTGTGCTTCGACTTTACTGATGAGTGCAGGGCCGCGTTTAATAAGCCGAAGGAGGCGCTGACAAGTGCGCCAGTGTTGCGCGCGCCAGACTGGAGCTTACCATTCGAACTAATGTGCGACGCAAGTGATTACGCAGTAGGAGCAGTCCTGGGACAGCGCGTGGACAAGAAACCGCACGCCATTTATTATGCATCGCGCACGCTGGACTCTGCGCAGAGGAACTACACCACCACGGAGAAGGAGCTTCTGGCAATCGTTTTTGCGCTAGAGAAGTTCCGCGCATATGTTCTAGGCGCCAGAGTCGTCATTTACACAGACCACGCAGCCATCCGCTACCTACTGTCCAAGAAGGAGACTAAGCCGCGCCTGATGCGCTGGGTACTCCTACTTCAGGAATTTGACTTGGAAATTAAGGATAAGAAGGGCACGGAGAATACAGTTGCTGACCATCTGAGCCGGATCGTGAAAGAGGAGGAGCCAAGGCAGATCACGGAGACATTTCCTGATGAGCATCTGATGGCGCTGACAGGTAAGGTACCATGGTATGCGCACATTGCGAATTACCTGGTCACAGGTACGTTTCCTCCGCATTTCAATAAAACCCAGTGCATGAGATTGAAACATGAGTCCAAGCATTACATTTGGGATGATCCATATATGCTCAGAATAGGACCAGATCAGATATTGAGGCGCTGCGTGCCTGACCATGAAATTAACTCTTTTTTGATGTTTTGTCATGCGCACGCATGTGGAGGACACTTTGGTCCCAAGCGCACGAGCAAGAAGATTCTGGATTACGGATTTTATTGGCCGCACCTGTTTAGAGATGCATATGATCACTGCCGAAATTGTGACAGGTGCCAGCGCACAGGGAGCATATCAATGCGCAACGAGATGCCGCAAACGCCGATTCTAGTGGATGAAGTGTTTGATATTTGGGGTATTGACTTCATGGGGCCATTCCCTCCATCTGCCGGATACGAGTACATATTGGTCGCAGTGGATTATGTCTCCAAATGGGTCGAAGCTAAGGCCACAAGAAAGGATGATGGTAAGACAGTCGCTGATTTTTTGAGAACTAACATCTTTTGCAGGCAATCATCAGCGACCAGGGGACGCATTTCTGCAACAGAGTTGTGGCGCAAGTTTTCAAGCACTATGGAGTGCGCCACAAGACGTCCACCGCTTACCACCCTCAGACAAATGGACAGGCCGAGGTTTCCAACCGAGAGATCAAGCGCATCCTGGAAAAAACCGTACGACCATCGCGGAAGGACTGGAGCCAGCGCCTAGACGATGCGCTGTGGGCATACCGGACCGCGCATAAGACACCAATCGGGACTTCACCGTTTAGGTTGGTCTATGGAAAGGCGTGCCATCTGCCAGTAGAATTGGAGCACAAGGCATACTGGGCAATGCGCATATGCAACCTAAACTTGGATGAGGCTGGCAAGGAACGCGCGTTTGAGCTGAGCGAATTAGAAGAGCTGCGCCTGGATGCCTATGAGGGACTGCGCGATTACAAAGCACGCACCAAGGCATTTCACGACAAGAATATTCTTAGACGCACTTTTGAGCAAGGAGACCAGGTATTATTATTCTCATCACGCCTGAAGCTCATGCCTGGAAAGCTGCGCATCAAATGGACAGGACCGTACACAGTCACTAAGGTTTTCCCCTACGGAACAATCGAGTTAGAAAACGGGCACCGGCATCGTTTTCAGGTGAATGGGCATAGAGTCAAGAAATACTTAGGAGAACCTTGGGATGGCACGGCGCTCGACATTGACTTGGCAGAGCCAGAGATAGCAGATGCGCAGGTTGCTGCGCCAGAGTCATCACCAGACGCGCCAGAGGGGGAACAGGGGACTATTGCTCATATTTCTTCTCCCTCTTTACCTACTCACGTTACTTATAATATCCATGCTGACTACCCTTTTGATCCTTTGCGCAGGACCAAGAAGAACACAACACATGCACAAGCGCAGGATCACTCAGGAGCAAGAGTGGGGGAGGTCGTTGGCACACATTTGGGCACGTAACGAGGTACAGTCGAGCCAACGACGTTAAACAAAGGCACTTGTCGGGAGGTAACCCGACACGTTTTACTTTTACATGTCTTTCTTTTAGTTTTTCTAGTGTCTTTTAGTTAGTTTAGGACTTGTAGTTTTTTTAGTCGAGCAGCAGTGCGCGGGTCCGTGCGCAGGACAGATGCGCCAGTCAGGGGGTATATAAGGGCAGTACTTAGAAAATTTCAGCACTTTTTTCACTCGACCGTTGCAAGTACAACTCCCGCCCTCACATTATATGCTGAACATTATTCGATATGCTGAACTCTTGTGCTACATATTTTGTGTCCCTATGCTATATTGCGCTGCTTTGACTATATGTTCTTAGTTTTTATGTTCTTTATTTTGCTTGCATGCATTTGCGCGTTCTCCGTGATAATGAGTATGGCAGTGTTTGACAAAACTAGAACAAGTGATCAAGGAGTTGCTGCAGCTTAAAGTATTTAAGCAGGCCAGCAGAAGTGAACTAGCAGCAGCTACAGCAGGGGATGCTGCAGCAGGAGCTTGTTCAAGTGGCTGTATCAACTGTCCAAATAGCAGCAGTGTCCTTGGCTGGGTTAGAAAGCTTGGCAGCTCTGCGGAGCAGTTCAGAGGTACTTCTAAATTGCTGTTAAGTTTTTTTCCAGTGGGTTTCCTAGTCAGAGAAGGAGATTTGCATTGAAGATAAAGATCAAATCTAATCTCCTAGATTTTAGGAGATAATTGTTCTTATTGGGACATTCCCTAAACCTGGACATTGCTAAAAGCTGGTGATGCTATTTAAGCAGAAGGGGTTTAGAGCAGAGAGGTTGATCGAAGCTGAGGGATACACGAATGCATACACAGATTTCAGAGAGAGCAATCTTTGGTGTGTGATGGACGAATTCTTCGATCATCACCCGAGAGCAGAGCGTGAGCGCAGAGCTGAGGTGATTGTGGCAGAAGGGAATCAGGACTTGCAGAGTCTGATTCGAGCTTGATCTGGAAGCCAATTCAGAGCTGTGGAGCTTGTTGGTTGATCAAGGGCAGCCGCGGAAGAACTGACGGGTTGAGGCTCGGTCAAGTGTCGTGCGGCAGTACTCACTAGTGGCAGGTGGTCACTGAGTGAGGGGGAGTATTCCAGAGTGTGCAGCGCTCGTGGAATCGTTCGATCGGCTTGGCAGAAGGCTTTGGAGCGACGCGGACAAATTGTGCTTCAGCTGTGTGTTACAGCAGTTGCTACACCAACCCTGCTGTGTCAAGTGTAATTTAGAATAGGCTGAGTCTTGAGAAGTCTGTAGCTATTCTAGATTGACATATTGTAGAGGGTGTGCAGGCACAAGTCAGAGCTTGTTCTGATTGTGCTAGGTGATCCACACAAGGTTGAGTAGCATAGGTTGCGTGAGTTGTAACCGTGTGTACGTGGAGACCTTCGAGTTAGTGGATTGAGGACTGGAGAATAGTCCTCCCCAGACGTAGGCAGTCGGCTGAACTGGGTGAACAAACTTGTGCCTTGTTCATTGTTTGCTGAGACAATTTCGAGTGAACAAGAGTGTGCTGCAGCAACTGCTTGTTCACAAATCTGTCGAACTAAGACACTGTGAAATTTCACTCCGTGCGCTTGAGCTTGAGTCGTGGGGACACGTCTCTGTTTAAGTGTGGGCGGGGGGAGCGTTACATTTATATTTCACGTATTTTTGAGCTTTATAGTGTAGCTTAGCTTAATTGAAGAAAACAGTAGCAGTAGTGCGCTTGTGTGCGGTTTGCGCATACTGTCAGCTTGTTTTGCGCTATCCATATTGCGTGCGCTGCTACCAACTGTTTTAGTATATTTTTTTCGTTTTTTCTGCTCCTGTTAGTTGGGATATACAGGGGATGTGGAGTTGACAGAAACGCTCTAGAGAGGCGGTTAGTCGTTCGAGCTTTGGAGGTGAGGTATATGGTCGAGAGCGCTAGTGGAGGCCTGTGCTTCGCGACCTTCGGAACAAGAGAGCGCACTCAGTCACGCAGATGCCGTAGGCGAAATACCCAAAGCGTGGCGAGGTGGGAAAACAGACCACCTTTCCTCTGGAAGTCGAGCTCAGGAAGGCGGGCGCGGGTGTAAACGCGTGCGCCGACTGCGCAGATAGACCACGGAGGGAGAGCGGGGCGGTGTTCCATAGCTGTTATCCGGAGGCCGAGACTGGAACCGTTCTGGGAAAGATAGGAACCATAGACAAAGCTGTACAAAAGAAAAATACCAGCAGATGATATGCGCTACAAAAGAATCAGCATGCGCACAAATAAGTACCAGCGTGCGCAAAGTCCACAAAGAAAATCATCAGAAGGCTTGAGTTCCCAGGAAGTGCGCGGAAGAATCACGCACGGGAAGAAGCTTGCGCTGTTAACCATATACCCATCCTCGGAGTGAGAGCTGACAACCTGGAGCCTATGAAGAGCTATCTCCCAGCCATCCGAAATGATCTTCATCCTAGCTGAGAGGTAACGAAATTCGAATTATTATATTAGAACTGTTGAAGGCAGATGCGCGCAGGTGGTAGAGCAGCGCAAGGTGTTCAGTAGTGCAGATCGTGCCAGAGTGCAAGACTGTGCGCTAGACTCCAGAGAGGTAATAGTATTCGTGCTTGAGTGCTTGTTCGAGGACGAACAAGGGGCAAGTGTGGGGGGTTTGATAGAGCCTATTTATACACATTATTTAGATCCTACCCTATGCTTGTTTGCATTATTTTATGTACAAGATTACTGGTTTCCAGTGTTTTTGTATTTCAGGGCGAAACGAGGGCTTAAGTCAGATATGCGCTAACAGGCAGCGTTTAGGATGCGCATCACACAAGCCTGCGGAGCTAGCGGCGCAAACAGAAGAATTGGCAGAGTCGACCACGGTGCGCTAACCGTTTGCGCTAACCAAGATGCCGTGCGCCATGCGCAGATGGTGGTGTTTCCAAATCCTGACACCACCAGATTTGGAAGTTGCCAAGAATGAGCCTCTGAGCAGTATATAAAGAAGAGAAGAAGGCTAGGGTTTTATCATCATCATCATCATATCATCATACAATCGAGAGGACCTGCGCTAGCCGACTGCGCCAGCCAAGACTGCAACCTGCACACACTGTTTGCTATTGTTTTCTTGGATACTCTAGTTATTATTTACTGTTTCTATGATGTTTACCACTAGCATGTCTAGCTAAATGCTTGGTATTGGTTGGGCATGAATCTATGAGTATTTCCTTTGAGACTTGCGCTTAATGCATAGCTTGTTCGCTTATATTAATTCTGTGCACATTGTTGGCAGCTAGTTGCATGAGTAGGGGAAGCCTTGAACCGCAATCTTACTCTTGTTGCTCGTTGTTGTATGTTAAACTAGTTGAATAGCCTGACGGTGCCAACTAGGAGTAACGTGCTAGGATAAGCAATTGCTACCTTGATCGGATTCGTAGTTGTTTGGTCTAGTACAAGGATTAATAGCACGTGAACTTTGATCGGAACATGCGCATATGTTAGGAAGCCTTGATCGGACACAAACTTAAGTGAAATCAAACTATAGACGTTTAGAGTCAATGATAAGGAATGCGCTCATAGAGGATTGTCTGCCCAATACTTCTCATAGTCATAGTATTTAATCTCTACTGCCTGCGCACGTCTGGTGCAAGTTCTGCGTTAGCTACTATTTACTTGCGCATTGCGCAACCCAATCACTCACCCCCCCCCCAATTTTCGTAAGTGTAGGTCACTGGTTAAAACTGAACTGCTTGCTCCCTGTGGAGATCGACCCTGACTTAACCGCTGTACTAGTGGAAGAGGAAGGATTAATTTGACGCGTACAACGATGCGCGATCAGCGGCACTATAGACAGAGGTACATATGGGTCAAACTTGGTGGTGGTGGCGGCGGCTAGGGATGCGCCGGAGTTTGTTGCTGAAGCAGCTTCACGGGTGTTCACCATTCTGATTTTTGAAGGTTTGGTCGTCGAAGAAGCTTGCGTCGGTGATGAATGAATTTCAAAATTCGAGCACTAGGGTTAGCTTTTCTGATGTGAGGGATATACCATATTTCTCAAAATGAAACAGCTTCCCAAAAATCTCTATCATATCCCTTTTTTCCCGCTTCAAATATTTGGCCCAAAATTAAATTAGTCCCATACATGATTCCTTCAACAGTTTGTCACAAATCTGAAATAGCACGCAAATAGGAAATGTTATAACGTTAGCTAAAATATAAGTGTCACATTTCCTACTACGGATGGTAGAACTCGTCCCACCAGTTGTTATGACAACTTATGAGAAAACACGTTAGGAATGTTTCAACTGTGTAAATATGAGACACGGAGATTTGGTAACCCACTTCAGGACAATGTGTTCTTAATGTCAGGGAGGGGAGGGGGGGGGGGGGTTCTCCTAACCCCAATAAACAGCAATCCACTAATAACGATCAGACAACAAAGTATAAACTTGCAAGACTCCTTCTTCAAGTCCTTCTACCACTAACTCGTCTGGTTGCGCAATGAGCTCCCCTCAGTGTAGAGATCCATCTTTATGGCTTGTCACAACAGCTTCATTCTCCCGAGTAGCTGCTCGTCCACTCAACGTCCTCCCGGATCACTAGCTTCCTCCCAGATAGATGCACAGATCTATTTTGCAACAGGATTTGTGGAACGTATATCTTCAGCAGATCCTCCTAGTTCTCGTGCTTGAGTGCTAACTTTGCTCCGATCTCCGATGGGTGCACTCAATCACCTAACCATAAATTCTCTTGTATATTTCTATAACTCAAGAGAGATCATTATCGTCCGTGCTCTTCAACTTCGTTCCCCCTTCTTTTATAGCGCACGTCAATATCATAAAATATCTCAAAAATATTCAAAAAGAATATATTTTAATATTTATTGATTTTATCTTCATCTTGTTGCCAAACTAAAAGATTGTGTTTCTAATAATATAGTTGAAGATATTCTACAACTTTATCCAGCCAAGACTCCAATAATCTCGGGAATGGGCCCCGCGCCCTTGATTCTTGGGATTTGCTGATTCCTGAGAATATACACCTTTGGTTTGCAGCCAACGCGTACTCCAGCGCTTGCTATAACATCTTGCATTGCATCTCATGACATCAGTTTTGCAATTTTAACATTTAATTATTTTATGCACATCTAACTTACTTGAACAACTCTTTGCACAAAAACATGTCATACATAATCATGAGACTAACACATCATCATTTGATTCGATAAGAAATACATCAAGCTAATTAGTAGTAGCAACTAATAATATCAAAGAATATCTAAGTGACAACTAATTAGTCTGATTGATATTAACTAGCTATAAGATATAAACTAATATTCTACTATATGTGTCACACATTAACACTCCCCCTCAAGCTGGAGCAAAGATATCGATCATGCCCAGCTTGATTAGAAAGTCTTCAAATGCTTGCTTGTACAGTCCCTTAGTTAGAACGCCAGCCAATTGTTCAAAGGTCGGCGGAACATATGACATACAAATGTCTCCTCGTTCAAGCTTTTATTTAATGAAGTGTTAGACAATTTCCACGTATTTTTTTCTGCCATGTTGCGCTGGGTTATGTGCAATGTTGATTGCTGATTTATCATCGTAGAACAATTTCATCAGCTTCTCAATTTTAATTGTTAATTCTTCCTATCCATATAACTTCTCATACTCCCTGAGGCATTGCTATATATCCTGTCTCTGCATTGCTCTTTGATAACACTTGCTGCTTCGTATTACTTCTCCATGTCACCAAAATTTTCCAAACAAATGTACAATAAGCTGATGTAGTTCTTCTATCAGTGGATGAGCCTGCACAATCAACGTATGTATATACTTCTCTGTCTATCCGAACCTTTGCTAAAGAGAATACCCTTTCCTGAACTTTCTTTGAGATAATGGAGAATTCGGTAGACGGCCTTGAAATCATCTTCAATAGGACAATGCCTGAACTGACTTACAGAGCTCACAACAAAGCCAATGGCAGGCCTTGTGTGAGCTAGTATATTATTTTCTGATATCTGACTTTATCCACAAAAACTTCACTCTCACTTCTGATTCGGATCAATAGAAGTTCAAACCGGTTTGCATCCAAGAAAACATGTCTCTTTTAGTAAATCCAAGACATATTTTCTATGTGACATTTCAACACTTTGATCTTGCAACCTCCATGCCGAGAAAATATTTAAGATGTCCCAAATCTTTAATTTGATATTGTTGTGCCAAAAATCTTTCAATTTTCTCAACTTCACATCACCACTCCTTGTTAGAACTGTATCATATACATACACTATTACAATTGAAATTTTACCTTCAGTCGTGTGTTTGAAGAATAAAGTATGATCAGATTGTGCTTGTGAATATCCGTACTCTTTCACAGCTTTTCAAACCTCCTAAACCGGGCTCGAGGGGATTGTTTTAGGATGTACAATAATTTCTTAGGAGGCAAACTTCCCTGCTACTTCTTAGTGTCACTCCAGAGCCTCACCGTGCAACTTCAGGTTGATCGGCATTCTGTTCTAGCTCTGGATCATTACGGAGTACTGAAGCAGACTCTGTCTCTTCATAGCTGTCTCTCGCCCATTTTTTAGATAGTGTCTCAGCTTCAAATCTTCAGGGAGTGCTGAAGGAGAGTCATGGTTCTTTATTGTTGTTGTTTTGTCATTCTTCAGATTGTGCTCCAGCCACCAATCTTCATGGAGTGCTTCAGCAATCTGTTGAGCTGTTTTGCCAAGGAATGTCATATCCTCATCAATCTCCCTCTTGGCATTTTGACAAAACTAAAATACAACTATAACTAGACTATTGATCCAGATACTCTGGTAAGAACTAGAGCTATGACTAGATAACTGCACTACTTATTATATTTGAGTTTAGAGTCCCTAAAGTGCGCTAAACATCAAAAGTAATGAAAGTTCTGCGAGCAAGTCAAGTAAGTGTCTAGGCTTATTACAACCTTCTCCCCTTTTGGCACAAATGCCGAGGGCTTCATTCACTGAGCGGATCCGGGGCGGTGCTGCTGGCTGCTAGGTACTCCAAGTCACGCAGGAGGCGGTTGATCTCGGGTCTCCGCATTGAGCTCTTCTTTGCGTCCGCTGTCAAGTGTGCACGTTCTGATTTAAGGTGACTGATCACCCTTTCATGCATAGCAGAATCTATGGCAGGAGCTGGAGCATCAGGGAGTGCTTCAGCACTCTCTAGGTCTTAGAAGTTGGTTCCTCTTTAGAAATGTCCACCACATGTCTCGTTTTAAAAAAGAATACAGGGGCACCAGACATGCCTTGTTGTGCAGCTTCCTACGTTCTGTGTTGACTGATCAAAATCTTATATATGAGCGAAGGAAATCCAACGCATATATTGGTCTTTGGCTTGACAGCATGTGTGGCAATCTGCTTGAATATTATCTGCCCGAGATTTACCTCCTTCCTCTCCCCAATACTGAATAGTAGCTGCCCCATAGCTTTGTTCACCTTGCCCTTGGGCATTCAGTCTTTCACCGTAAAGGAGTAGAGAATGGAATATTTTGTGGTTAAATCTGCAGCTCCTAAATTGTGGAATACCCAGCCTTTTCACAGTCCACCTATGAGCACAACAGCCAGCCTGTCAGAGCTCACATCATCCGGAGGACTTGGTATGTATCAACCCCCAAAAATTTATGTATCACAGCCGGTGTGATCACCACCCTCAGCCTTCTAACAAAACTTATCCCATATAGCAGGTTGTTTACTACTCCAAAGTCTCTATCATTATTTGCTAGAAACTCCTTAACTATATGTAAATTGTAACGCTTGGTAAAACTCAAGGAGCTCAGCAATTTTACCTCTCTCAGCAATAAGATCACCTCGGGTGCACGAAACCTACCAACCTCTAGCACTTTCTAAGGTGTAGAAGCTCTGGACGAGGCCTAGGAGCTCTGGTAGATGGTTCTGGGAGGTCTACGAGCTAGTCGTAATCATCTGAGTCTGTAGATTTTGCTTCAGCAGTTTCTTCTTCACTTGAAGAGATAGCTGTCATTGGCTCTTTCCCTTTGGTCACTGGCTTCCTTGAATGAGGGTGTTCCACTGCCTCAGCCTCCACTTCTTTACTGCTTGCAGCAGCAGCTGGTTCAGGCTCAGACGGAAGAGTAGGAACTGCAGCAACCTGTCTGTCCTGAGCCTTCTTCGTTCATAACTCATGGGAGGCGTCATTTGAGTCAGTGCTGGACCCAGAAGAAGCAGTCTCTTTGCCACTCTGGCTATGGCTTTTGCTTGCGGAACTCAGGGCTTCACCCTTGTCTATGAGCACAATATCTGTTGTGATGGACGGACCAGCATCGGCTTGGTCGGTAGACGAGAACCAAGTCAACCGAGGAACATATGTTGGTTCGTTGATCTGCGGCGAAGAACTTCTTTTTGCTACAGGGGGATCACTCACTGGAACGTCACTGCCTTTTCGCTTAGCATAACCTCCCCTGCGTTTGTATACCTTAGCTCCTCTCATTTTCACCATTGTGTATACTTATCTGAGAGCCGAACAACTTGATCGCTGAAATTGCCGATATTTCTCAGAGCCCTAGGTTAGTAACGGATAAACTACGTTCAACCTTTTTCGGTCTTTTTCTCACTTTTTCAAAAATATTGGACACGTGTCGACTTCACCTTAATCTCCTATTTTTGAAGACAAAGTTCAAAAGTTACAGCTCCAATATTCTAGGGATTGCTCCAGCACTCTGTTCACCTGTCCTGTCTGGATCCAATATAACTTTTGCTATAAGTTTCCGTTCCTCAGTTCCTGCTTCAGAGGGGACATTTGCTGGCTTTTTCTCAACCCAGTTCCTGCACTCTGTTCCTGCTATAGCTTCTTCTGAAGTTTCAAGGCTAAAGCTAAAGAGAGGAGCTTTGTAGCAGATCATTCCGGAAGGTGTCCAGGAGATTGTCGCCATCGTAGAAACAGGCAGTGGACGGCCTAAATGATCAGAGAATCTTCAGCAGCAGCGCGGATGGAGGCCGATAAGATAAGGTTTCTAAATTCCAATTTAGGAAACCGAATCTCAACAATCTTCGAGGAATCAAGGTGAGAATTCGGAAGGTAGTATTATCTGCTGGAAGAAGTTGCTGCGGTGAAAAAGGTATATGTAGCAGGTTGAAACCGAAGCAATAGATATCTCGAAGAATAAAAGATAACACACAATGAGCAGAGAAGTGCTGGAGCGATAGTTGTGTTCTGAGGGAAGAAGTAATCTGGACTGGAGTAGTCTGATTACCATCTTTGATTCGAGGGAGTCAATTGGAGCAGAGCCTCGTCGACAGGCCGATTGATTAACAGCCGCGGAGTGCAGCTTGCATAGACTGTCCCAGCGTGCTCCTTGATAAGTGGCCGGAGGTCATTGTTTGAAGGGAGCAGCATAGAACGCCCGATTACTCAGCAGGGAGTGCTTGGAGAAGTCAACGACTGAAGCGACAACAACTTGGCAAAAGAAGTTATTATAGAATCTGTTGTAACACATTGATAGAGCCTATTTATACGCATTATTTAGATCATATCCCCGTGCTTGTTTGTATTATTTTATGTACAAGATTACTGGTTTCCAGTGTTTTTGTATTTCAGGGCTAAACGAGGGCCTAAGCCGGATACGCGCTAACAGGCAGCGTTTAGGACGCACAGCACACAGCCTGCGGAGCTAGCGGCGCAAACAGAAGAAATGGCGAGACACAGCAGAGTTGCGCCGACCAATGCGCTAAGCAGTATGCTGTGCGCCAGGCGCAGAGTCCAGTATTTCCTAATCCTGACATGACCAGATTTGGAAGTTGCCAAGGATGGACCTCTCGAGCAGTATATAAAGGGGAGGAGGTTTAGGGTTTAAAAGAGACGAGACACATAGAGAGGCAACACCCCACATCAGAGGGCCACGATAGAGCGGCAAACTGGAAAACACACGGACTTGTTGAGAGGACTTGCGCCAGCCGACTACGCCAGCCGAGAGACATACTGCACGCACTGTTTGCTACTTGTTTCTCAGATACATTAGACCTTATTTTACTATTCTATGATGTTTATCACTAGCATGTCTAGCTAAACGCTTAGTATCGGTTGGACATGAATCTATGAGTATTTCCTTTGAGACTTGCGCTTAATGCATAGCTTGCTTGCTTATATTAATTCTGTGCACATTACTGGCAGCTTGTTGCATGAGTAGGGGAAGCCTTGAACCGCAATCTTACTCTTGTCGCTTGTTGTTGTCTGTTAAACTAGTTGAATATCCTGACGGTGCCAACTAGGAGTAACGCGCTAGGATAGGCAATTACTACCTTGATCGGATCCGTAGTTGTTTAGGTCTAGTGCAAGAATTAATAGCACATGAACTTTGATCGGAACATGCGCACATGTTAGGAAGCCTTGACCGGACACTAACTTAAGTAAAATCAAGCTATAGACATTTAGAGTCGATAATAAGGAATGCACTCATAGAGGATTGTCTGCGCCGATACTTCTCATAGTCATAGTATCTAATCTCTATTGCCTGCGCACGTCTGTTGCATTTCCCTGCATTTTACAACTGTTTACTTGCGCACTGCGCAACCCAATCACTCACCCCCCAATCTTCGTAAGTGTAGGTCACTGGCTAAAACTAAACTGCTTGCTCCCTGTGGAGATCGACCCTTACTTAACCGCTGTACTAGTGGAAGAGGAAGGAATTAATTTGACGCGCACAATGACGCGCGATCAAATTTTGGCATCGTTGCCGGGGAGCAACACAGCTAAGTTCTAGCTAGTTTACGTTTTCCTTTTAGTAACTAGTTATTTCAGTTTGTTTTGTTTTCGTTGTTGTTTCTGACAGCGCGCAATCACCATTAGCCTGCGCAACCTTGAAACAGTTGCGCTGCACAGATTCTAGTTGCGCACTGACAGACGCAGCAGCATTAGTTATCTTTTAATTTCGTTTTTCTTTAAGATTCAGAACAGGTCATGGAGGATAACAGTGTCGTAGGAGACAACTTGGGGGACAGAACCCCAGAGGAAGCAAGAGCACATAACCGCGCAGCCCTGTTCAGAGAGGAAGTGCAGCGCGAGGTTGAAGCAAGGGTGGCCGCTGAATTGTACAATGCGCCACCCGCCCGACAAGCTGCGCGACGCAGAACAGTGCGCGAGATGTCAGCCCCTATCACTGTTAACCAGCCATGGTGCATCGTGCTTCCACCAGACGGTCATTTCGAGCTAAGGAGCTCGCTCATCCATCACATGCCCAAGTTCCACGGGATAAACAATGAAAATCCAGTCAAGCATGTGCGAGAATTCCTAGTCATTTGCGAGAACATGAAGACCGAAGGAGAAAGCGATGAAGCGCTGAAAATGAAGGCATTCCCATTTTCACTGTGTGATATAGCCAGACATTGGTTGATGAACTTACCCGCAGGATCCATTCACACATGGGAGCAGCTGCAGAAGAAATTCCTGGACAAATTCTATCCCGCAGCAAAGATCGCGCTACTCAAAAGAGAACTGGCCGCGCCAAGGCAGAGCGCAGGGGAGTCACTGTCAGAATATTACGAGCGTTTCAGGGAGCTTGAGGCCAACTGCTACAATCATGGCCTACCCCAGAATGTGCTGATAGAGAACTTCCTGAATGGGCTGCTGCCCATGGAGCTGAGGTTATTGAACGCATGCGCAGGAGGCGACATTTGCAACATGTATCCAGAAGATGCGTGGCAGCTGATAGAAGACTCTGCGGGGCAGGTAAGACATCAGCTAACACTTGAAAATAGTCGTACTCGTTCTGTGCATCAGGTAGAAACAAGCGCTGAGATCAAGGAAATGAAGGCCATGCTGCAGAAGTTGATGAGTGCGCAAAGCGCACCACCAGCTGCGCCAAAGGTATGTGAATTTTGCAGGTCCACCGAGCACAAGACTGATGAATGTCCCACACTATTTGAAGAAACTGGAGATGTCAATGCTCTTGGAGGATGGGATAACAGAGGACCACAGAGACAGAACCAGCCGCGCTTTGGACTGGCAGCAAATGGATTCAGATGGAAGGAGGAGAACAATTTCCAGAGGCAGCCCACAGATCAGCGCGCGCCACAGCAGACACAACAAGCTGCGCCCTACAATCCACCGCATCGCCGCACTGACGCGCCAGCACATAACAACCAGCAACCGAGGCGATCTTTGGAAGATATCGTGGGGCAGCTAGCAGACACAGTACGCAAGAATGACGAGAAATATGACAAGAGGTTCGAGTTCATTGAAAAGCAGCTATCACAGATCGCAACCACGGTATATGAGCTGAAAAAGAGCGATGGCAACCTGCCTTCGCAAGTGATTCAGAACCCCAAGGGAGGAGTCAATGGAGTAACACTGAGGACTGGGCGCACAATAGGAGCAGAGCAGACCGCAAAGGCGCCCGCGCAACCAGTTGCGCAAGTCCCGGATCCAGCAGCACAGACTGCGCAACCAGAGCAAGAAGCGTAATCAGAAGTGCCAGCCACAAGCCAGCAGGGCGAAGTGCCAGATATAACACAAATAAATGACAAGGGCACGAAACGTACTAATATTTCTGCACCTTTTCCTGTGCAGGCACCATCGGCTAGAAAGGAAGCGCTGGACAAGGAGCTATACGAGTTATTCAGTAAGGTGGAAATCAACATTCCCCTTATCGAAGCAGTTCGGCAGATTCCCAGGTACGCCAAGTTTTAAAAGGAGCTGTGCACAAACAAGAGAAGGAAAGGCGAATGCGCACAGGTAATGTTAAATGCGCAAGCCTCAGCGATCGTGCAACATAAGGTACCACCTAAGTGCCGAGACCCAGGTACATTCACTATCCCATGCACTCTAGGTAAACCCACGGTAAGCAACTGCATGATTGATTTAGGCGCATCCATCAATTTGTTACCTTATTCTCTATATGCGACATTGCGCCTTGGACCACTAAAGCCTGCAAGTCTCACCATTCAGCTAGCGGATCGATCGTGCAAACAACCTGCAGGCATGATAGAGGATGTTCTTGTGCGAGTAGGAGAGCTGGTGTTCCCAGCAGATTTTTATGTGCTAGAAATGGAGGGCGAATCGAGCACCAGCAGTGCGCAAATCCTACTAGGCAGACCTTTCCTTATGACCGCGCGCACGAAGATAGACGTGTGGAGGGGCACGCTCTCCATGGAAGTGAATGGCGAAGAAATCCATTTCAACATATTCAAAGGAATGCAGCACCCACATGATGACGCCACAGTGCACGCAATGGACAACTTGGATGATTTAGTCACAGATGCGCAATGCGCAAGCGCAACAGTAGGACCAGAGCCACTGGGAAAAGCAGAGTTGGAGGAGCAGGAAGACGAGCCGAGCAGTGCTGAACCAGAGTCCACACAGGTACATGATATAGTTCATATTTGCACCGCTACTAAAATCTTGCCCTCCATTGAACAGGCACCCAAGGTCGAGCTGAAGCAACTCCCAGAACACCTCAAATACATTTTTCTGGGAAATGAGGACACCCTGCCAGTGATCATCAAGAAAGGATTAGAAGAGGAGCAGGAAGTGCGCTTACAGCAGGTGCTGCGCAAGAACCAGCGCGCCATAGGATGGACACTTGCTGACCTGCGCGGAGTGAGCCCAGACGTATGCATGCATAGAATTCTATTGGAAGATGGTGTCAAACCATCCAGCGAGGCTCAGCGCAGGTTAAACCCAAACATGATGGAGGTAGTACAAAAGGAGATCTTAAAGTTGCTTGACGTAGGAGTCATTTACCCCATCTCGGACAGCAAATGGATCAGTCCAGTGCACGTTATTTAGACCTTGTTATCACTATTCTATGATGTTTATCAATAGCATGTCTAGCTAAACGCTTAGTATCGGTTGGACATGAATCTATGAGTATTTCCTTTGAGACTTGCGCTTAATGCATAGCTTGCTTGCTTATATTAATTCTGTGCACATTACTGGCAGCTTGTTGCATGAGTAGGGGAAGCCTTGAACCGCAATCTTACTCTTGTCGCTTGTTGTTGTCTGTTAAACTAGTTGAATATCCTGACGGTGCCAACTAGGAGTAACGCGCTAGGATAGGCAATTACTACCTTGATCGGATCCGTAGTTGTTTAGGTCTAGTGCAAGAATTAATAGCACATGAACTTTGATCGGAACATGCGCACATGTTAGGAAGCCTTGACCGGACACTAACTTAAGTAAAATCAAGCTATAGACATTTAGAGTCGATGATAAGGAATGCACTCATAGAGGATTGTCTGCGCCGATACTTCTCATAGTCATAGTATCTAATCTCTATTGCCTGCGCACGTCTGTTGCATTTCCCTGCGTTTTACAACTGTTTACTTGCGCACTGCGCAACCCAATCACTCACCCCCCAATCTTCGTAAGTGTAGGTCACTGGCTAAAACTAAACTGCTTGCTCCCTGTGGAGATCGACCCTTACTTAACCGCTGTACTAGTGGAAGAGGAAGGAATTAATTTGACGTGCACAACGACGCGCGATCACACATTATAATAAGAATAGGTTGAGTCTGTGAGTTCGGGTCGTTAGCTATCAATTACTGGAGGTGTGTTGATAGTGTAGGTTAGTCTATGTTGAGAGATTGAGCAGAGACTTCGACTGGGTTAGGAGTAGTGGTTAGACTAGCATGGCTGAGTTGTTGGAAACCATTGTACTCTAACTGTGATAGTGAAGTCTTGAGAAACTAGCGTGGCTTTTGCTGTCGATAGAAAAAGATAGGTTCTCCCAATTCCTTACTCCATACAATTCAGAAGCCAAGACATTACCATGAAGTTTTCTGCTTCCCAACGATCGTAACCCTCATCGTTGCTTATTGGCTTCACCATTGCGCTAGCAAGATATCTGATTTTGCCCTTCCCGTTTGACTGATTGAGACCACTTCAGAAAATTACCACCATTTATTTTATAAGCGGTGATATAAAGACTCTCATGAGATTCAGAGGATGAGTGGAATATACTATTATTGTTACTAATAGCTTGAGAGTATTCATTCGTCAAAATGATGTTGTTATTAGCCATGATTGAAGAACCCAAGCACTGATACAATGTACGTAAAATAGTATGAGTAAGTGAATGTATTATTCATTACCATCATTTGGTTTTGATGACGCAGTATGACAGTGTTTGACAAAACTAGCACAAGTGAACAAGTAGCTGAACAAGATGCTGCTATAGCCAGAGTCCAGCATATGTGACCAAGATCAATGAACAAGGAGCTGCTATAGCTGGAGGCTGCTATAGCAGGAGCTTGTTCAGAAGAGTTGTAGCGTCTGTCCGAGGAGCAGCAACCTGGGTCTTTGGAAAGAGGGAGTGGCAGTCCTTCTAAGAGCATCAGAGGAGTTTCTGAGTTGCTACAGAGAATATTCCACTAGAGACTCCCAGCTGAAGAAGAAGATTTGATTGTAGAAGATTAGATTTGCCAATCAAATCTAATCTCCTACAAATTAGGGGTTTTGGCTTTTGGAGCTATAATCTGATAATGATGGAAGTGGGTGCTCCTATATAAAGAAGACCCTTCAGAGCAATGAAAATCGATCGAAGAAGAGCGCAGAAAAGCGAGAACATACACAGAATTCCGAGAGAGTATTTTTGGTGTGCGAACGAGGTCTTCGATTATCACCGAGAGCAGAGCGTGAGCGCAGAGCTGCGGTGACAGAAGTAGAAGGTGATCAGGACTTGCGTAGTCTGATCCAAGCTTGATCTCGAAGCCAATTCAGAGCAGAGAGTGCTTGTTGGTTGATCAAGGGCAGCCGCGGAAGAATTGACGGGTGAGTGACTCGGTCGAGTGTCTGGGCGGCAGTGCTCGCTAGTGACAGGAGGTCACTGAGTGAGGGGGAGTATTCCAGAGTGTGCAGCGCTCGTGGAATCGTTCGAATGGCTCAGCGGAAGGCTTGGAGCGACGCGGACAGTTTGTGCACCAGCTGTGTGCTACTGCAGATGGTATAGCAACCCTGCAGTATCTGAGTTTTCAGTAGAATAGGCTGAGTTTCGAGGAGAAAGTAGCTATTCTGGATTGATATCAGTAAAGGGTGTTGATAGAGCCTAGTTATATGCGCTATTTAGATCTTAACATTGTGCTTGTTTGCATTATTTTGTGTACAAGATTACTGGTTTTCGGTATTTTTGTATTTCAGGATGAAACAGGAGCAAGTCAGATGCGCACTAACGGGCACTTTTAAAGAGCGCAATGCACGACCTGCGAAGCTAGCAGTGCAAAAAGAGATAGGAGATAGTTGATTCAGACTGCAGTGCGCAAACCAACTACGCAAACCGAGTAGCGCAATCAATGTGCGCAGCGAGCCATGCGCAGGATAGCAGCGTTTCTAAAATTTGATCATCATTATCCCTACAAAATCTCCTACATTTGGGAAGTAGCTAAGATTCTCACGGGCCAAATCTAAGCATTCCTTGGGCTTCAAGACCCGTATATAAAGAGGAGGGAAGCTAGGGTTTGGAAGGAGGATATATAGAGAGAGACATATAGCAAAAGAAGACACACGAGCTCCAGGAATTCTGCCGCCGAGACTCTGCGGGAACCACCTGCGCCAGCTGAAAACAGCAACCTGCAATTGCGCCGGCTTGCTACTTTTCCTTGGCTGCTTTAGTTTTACTTATTATTTCTATGATGTTTACTTCTAGCATGTCTAGCTAAACACCTTGTATCGGTTGGGCATGATTCTATGAAGTATTTCCTTTGAGACTTGTGTTTAATGCTTAGTTCGTCTACTTATATTAATTCTATGCACATGAGTGATAATTAGTTGTGCGAATAAGAGAAGCCTTGAATCGCAATCTTATTCTAACTGCTCGTATTGTATGTTAAACTGGTTGATAACTTGACGGTGACAACTAGGAGTAACACACTAGAATAATCGGCTACTACTGTGATAGGATTCGTAGTTGCTTAGACTAGTTTCAAGAATTAGTAGTTCATGGAATTTGATCGCAACATGCGTGCACGTTAGGAAGCCTTGATCGGACACTAACTTAAGTAGAACTGCACTATAGATGTTTAGAGTCGATGATAAGGTATACATTCATAGAGGATTGTCTTTACCGATACTTTTCATAGTTATAGTAATTAATATCTACTGCCGGCGCACGTATAGTGCAATTCTGTTTTCACTACTGTTCATTCGCGCACTTGCGCAACCCAATCACTCACAACCCCCAATTTCGTAAGTTGTAGGTTGCTAGCGAAGACGAGTCTGCACGCTCCTTGTGGGATCGACCCTGACTTAGCCGTTGTACTAAGTGGAGAAGGAAGGATTAATTTGACGCGTACAACGACGCGCGATCAAATTTTGGCGCCATTGCCAGGGAGCAACACAGATAAGTTTTAACTAGTTCAAGTTTTCTTTTACAGTAGTTAGTTATTTCTTTTTTATTTTATTTTTTGTTGGTGTTTCTGACAGTACGCAATCAACATCAGCCTGCGCAACCTTGAAACGGTTGCGCTGCGCAGATTATAGTTGCGCACCGACAGGGGCAACAACCTAGTTGTCTTTTAATTTCGTTTTCTTTAAGTTTAGAACAGGGCATGGAGAATATTTGTGTCATCGGCGATAACTTAGGGGACAGAACCCCAGAGGGACCTAACAATGCAAGGGCAGATAACCGCGCAGCCCGGTTCAGAGAGGACGTACAGCCCGAAGTTGATGCTCGGATGGCCGCTGAAGCAGTGTATAATGCGCAACCCGCGCAACAGATCGTGCGACGTAAAACAGTGCGCGAGATGTCGGCTCCAATCACAGTCAACCAACCTTGGTGCATAGTACTTCCACCCGATGGGCATTTTGAACTACGGAGCTCATTCATTCATCATATGCCTAAGTTTCATGGGATGAACAACGAGAACCCGGTTAAGCATGTGCGTGAATTCCTAGTTATCTGCGAGAACATGAAGACCGATGGGGAGAGTGAAGAAGCGCTGAAGCTGAAGGCGTTCCCTTTTTCATTGTGAGATACAGCCAGGCATTGGCTGATGAGCTTACCAGCAGGATCTATTCGCACATGGGAACAGCTCCCGAAGAAGTTCTTGGATAAGTTCTACCCCGCAGCTAAGATCGCGCTACTCAGGAGGGAATTGGCCGCGCCTAGGCAGGGCGCAGGAGAGTCACTATCAGAGTACTATGAACGTTTCAGGGAGCTGGAAGCCAACTGCTATAATCATGGCCTGCCCCAAAATGTGTTGATAGAGAATTTCCTGAACGGGCTACAACCGATGGAACTTAGATTGTTGAATGCATGCGTAGGCGGTGAAATATGTAACATGTACCCGGAGGATGTATGGCAGATGATAGAGGATTCTGCTGGACAGGTGAGGCATCAACTGACGCTCGAGAACAGTCGTGCACGCGCTGTGCACCAGGTGGATTCTAGTGCTGAAATAAAGGAGATGAAAGCCATGCTACAGAAGCTGATGAGTGCGCAAGGCATGCAACCAGTTGCGCCGAAGGCATGCGAGTTCTGTACGTCCACTGAGCACAAAACCGACGCATGTCCCACACTTTTCGAGGAATCAGGAGATGTAAATGCTCTAGGAGGATGGGACAATAGAGGACCGCAGAGGCAGAATCAGCCGCGCTTTGGACTAGCCGCAAATGGATTCTGATGGAAGGAAGACAGCAATCTCCAAAGGCAGCCCGCGGAATATCGCACACCACAGCAGGCGCAGCAAGCATACAACCCACCGCACCGCCGCAATGATGCACCAGTACAGAATAACCAGCAACCGCGGCACTCCTTAGAAGACATAGTGGGTCAGTTAGCAGACACTGTGCGCAAGAATGATGAAAAGTATGACAAGAGGTTCGAGTCAATTGAGAAGCAGTTGTCGCAAATTGCTACCACGGTTTATGAGCTGATGGCAACCTACCTTCGCAAGTGATTCAAAACCCTAAGGGAGGAGTTAACGCCGTAACGCTGAAGACTGGGCGCACAGTTGAGACAGCTCCAATCGCGAAGGTGCCTGCGCAGCCAGTTGCGCAACCTCCAGAGCCAACACAGCTGGATGCGCAACCAGCTGCGCAAGCTACAAACCAACAGGGCGTGGCGCCAGGTATGATACAATCAGGAGAAAAGAGTATAAATCGAACTAATGCACCTGCACCTTTTCCTGTACAGGCACCTTTAGCAAGGAAGGAGGCGCTAGACAAGGAGCTGTATGAATTATTCCGTAAGGTGGAAATAAACATTCCCCTGATTGAGGCAGTTCGGCAGATCCCTAGATACGCCAAGTTCTTGAAGGAGCTGTGCACAAACAAGAGGAGGAAAGGCGAGTGCGCACATGTAATGCTTAACGCGCATGCATCAGCAATTGTGCAACACAAGGTACCACCTAAATGCCGGGATCCAGGAACGTTCACCATACCGTGCACCTTAGGTAAGACCACGGTAAGCAACTGCATGATTGATCTCGGTGCATCTATAAATGTGCTTCCTTACTCCTTGTATGTGTCATTGCGCCAGGTACGTTCCAACGCTTAGTAATGAGCATTTTCTCTGATATGATTGGCTTATGTATAGAGGTGTTCATGGATGACTTTTGTGCATGGTGAGACTTTTGATGCATGTTTGGATAATCTTGATAGGGTCTTAGCGCGCTGCATTACCAAGAACCTAGTTCTCAATTATGAAAAATGTCACTTTATGGTATCACATGGAGTAGTACTATGACATATTATCTCACAGGAAGGAATTAAGGTTGATAAAGCAAAAATAGATCTTATCTCAAATCTGCCTTATTCCACTAATGTGCGCGACGTTAAGTCGTTTCTTGGGCATGCAAGGTTCTACAGGCGTTTTATAAAAGATGTTTCTAAAATATGTATTCCCTTGTCTAACCTCCTTCAAAAGGATGTGTGCTTTGAGTTCACTGATGAGTGCAAGAATGCTTTTGATAAGCTGAAGGATGCGCTGACCAGTGCGCCAGTGATGCGCGCACCAGACTGGAACTTACCCTTTGAGCTGATGTGTGATGCAAGTGACTACGCCGTAGGCGCAGTATTGGGTCAGCGCGTGGATAAGAGGCCGCACGTTATCTATTATGCGTCGCGCACACTGGACACTGCGCAAAGGAACTACACCACGACTGAGAAGGAACTTCTGGCAATCGTATTTGCGCTGGAGAAGTTCCGCGCATATGTTCTGGGCGCTAGACTCATTGTCTACACTGACCACGCTGCTATCCGTCACCTGATGTCCAAGAAAGAGACTAAGCCGCGCTTGATGCGCTGGTTGCTTCTGCTCCAAGAGTTCGATTTGGAGATCAAGGATAAGAAGGGAACGGAAAACACTGTTGCTGATCACCTAAGCAGGATAGTGAAAGAAGAGGAGCCAGGGCAGATCACGGAGACATTCCCTAACGAGCACCTGATGGCGCTGAATGGTAAGGTACCATGGTATGCGCATATTGCAAATTATCTGGTCACAGGTGCGTTTCCCCCTCAGTTCACTAAAGCTCAATGCATGAGGTTAAAATATGAGTCTAAATATTACGTTTGGGATGATCCGTACATGCTTAGAATAGGCCCTGATCAGATCTTGAGGCGATGTGTGCCTGATCATGAGATGAGCTCTGTTTTGAGGTTTTGTCATGCGCACGCGTGCGGAGGACACTTTGGTCCAAAGCGCACGAGCAGGAAAATCCTAGATTGCGGTTTTTATTGGCCGCACTTATTTCGTGACTCATATAACCACTGCAGGGCTTGTGACAGGTGTCAGCGCAAGGGAAACATATCAGCGCGCAACAAGATGCCACAGACGCCAATATTGGTAGACGAAGTGTTCGACTTGTGGGGGATTGACTTCATGGGGCCGTTTCCTCCATCTTTTGGATACGAGTACATACTAGTTGCGGTGGATTATGTCTCGAAGTGGGTCGAAGCTAAGGCCAGCGCAAGGATGATGGTAAAACGGTTGTTGAGTTTTTAAGGACTAACATTTTCTGCAGGTACGGAGTGCCTAAGGCAATAATCAGCGACCAGGGGACGCACTTCTGCAACAGAATAGTGGCGCAGGTACTAAAGCATTATGGAGTGCGCATCCTCAAACGAATGGCCAGGCCGAGGTTTCCAACAGAGAGATTAAGCGCATTCTGGAGAAAACCGTGAGACCTACGCGCAAAGACTGGAGCCAGCGGCTGGATGATGCACTTTGGGCATATGGGACTGCGCACAAGACACCGATTGGGACTTCACCATTTCGGTTGGTGTATGGAAAAGCGTGCCACCTACCGGTTGAGTTGGAACACAAGGCATACTAGGCCTTGCGCACTTGCAATCTGAACCTCGAGCGCGCATTTGAATTGAGCGAGCTAGAGGAGCTGCGCCTGGATGCATATGAGGGGCTGCGCGACTACAAAGCGCGCACGAAAGCATTTCACGATAAGTACATCCTCAGACGCACCTTCGAGCCAGGAGACCGGGTGCTTTTGTTCTCCTCGCGCTTAAAGCTGATGCCCGGGAAGCTGCGCAGCAAGTGGACGGGACCATACACAGTCACAAAGGTTTTCCCATATGGAACAATTGAGTTAGAGAACGAGCGCAAGCATCGTTTTTAGGTTAATGGGCAAAGAGTAAAGAAATACTTAGGAGAACCTTGGGATGGGGCCACGCGCGAAGTTGATTTGGCGGAACCAGAGATAGAGGATTCGCAGGTTGCTGTGCCAGAGATACAGCCAGATGCACCTGAGGGAGAACTGGGAGCCACTGCTTATATATCTTCTCCCTCACTGATTAACCTCGTTACTTATGATATGTCACATGATTTTGGCCACGCTGACCACCTATCTATTCCTTTGCGCAGGACTAAGGAGGACATAACACGCGCAAGGGCAAGTGTGGGGGCTCACGTGCGAAAACTTAAGCAAGTAACGAGGTACTGTCGAGCCAACGACGTTAAACAAAGGCACTTGTCGGGAGGTAACCCGACACGTTTTAATTTTTTTACACATTTTAATTTTTACACGTTTTTTTAGTTATTAGTTGTCCTAGTAGCATGCATGAGTGCGCTCTCCGTTGCGCTTGAGCATGAGTCGTGGGGACACGTCTCTGTTTAAGTGTGGGGGGGGCGTTACATTTACATTTCATATTTATCATTGTAGTTTAGCTTAGTTAATTTAGTTAAAGGAAATAGTAGCTGCGAATTGCACACACCTTTCGACTTGTTTTGTCTTATTCATCCTATATGCGCCACTTTAAACCGTTTTAGTATAATTTTTTCGATATTTGTCTTTTTAGTTGGGATATACAGGGGATGTGGAGTTGACAGAAAAAGCTCTAGAGAGGCGGTTAGTCGTTTTTACTTCGAGATTAAGGTACATGGCTAAAAATGCTTGTGGAGGCCGGTGCTTCGCAACCTTCAAAACAAAAGAGCGCGCTCAGGCACGCAGATGCCAAAGGCGAATACCCAAAGCGTGGCGAGGTGGGAAAAAATACCACCTTTCCTCTAGAAGTCGAGTGTAGGAAAGTGGGGGCGGGTGTAAACGCGTGCGCGGACCTGCACAAGTAGACCAAGGAGGGAGAGCGGGGCGTTGTTCCATAGCTGTTATCCGAAGGCCGAGACTGGAACCGTTCTGGGAATATAAGAAAAGTGGACAAAGATGTATAAAAGGAAAGAAACCAGCGTGTGCACACAACTTAATATTAGCGCATGCGCGAGTCCAAAAGAAAATAAAATCGTCAAGGACGAAAGGCTTGAGTTCCCAAGAAGCGCGCGAATGAATCAAGCACCTGAAGAAGCTTGTGCGATTAAGCATGTACCAAAAATCGGAGTAGAGATTGACAACCAGGAGCCTGTGGAGAGCTATCTCCCAGTCATCCAAATTAATTTGCATCCTAGCTGTGAGGTAACAAATTTCGAAGTTATTATATTAAAATTATTGAGAGTATGTGCGCGAAGGTGATAGAGCAACACAGGGTGAACCGATGTGCAGATCGCGCATGAGTGTAAGGCTATACGCTAGACTTCAGAGAGGTAATTGTATCTGTGCTTAAGTACTTGTTCAGGACGAACAAGGGCAAGTGTGGGGGATTTGATAGAGCCTAGTTATATGCGCTATTTAGATCTTAACATTGTGCTTGTTTGCATTATTTTGTGTACAAGATTACTAGTTTTCGGTATTTTTGTATTTCTGGATGAAACAGGAGCATAAGTCAGATGCGCGCTAACGGGCACTTTTAAAGAGCGCAATGCACGACCTGCGGAGCTAGCAATGCAAAAGGAGATAGGAGATAGCTGATTCAGACTGCAGTGCGCAAACCAACTACGCAAAGCGAGTAGCGCAATCAACGTGCGCAGAGCCATGCGCAGGATAGCAGCATTTCTAAATTTTTATCATCATTATCCCTACAAAATCTCCTACATTTGGGAAGTAGCTAAGATTCTCACGGGCCAAATCTAAGCATTCCTTGGGCTTAAAGACCAGTATATAAAGAGGAGGGAAGCTAGGGTTTGGAAGGAGGATATATAGAGAGAGACATATAGCAAAAGAAGACACACGAGCTCCAGGAATTCTGCCTCCGAGACTCTGCGCGAACCACCTGCGCCAGCCAAAAATAGCAACCTGCGATTGTGCCGGCTTGCTACTTTTCTTTGGTTGCTTTAGTTTTACTTATTATTTCTATGATGTTTACTTCTAGCATGTCTAACTAAACACCTTGTATCGGTTGGGCATGATTCTATGAAGTATTTCCTTTGAGACTTGTGTTTAATGCTTAGTTCGTCTACTTATATTAATTATATGCACATGGGTGATAATTAGTTGTGCGAATAAGAGAAGCATTGAACCGCAATCTTATTCTAACTGCTCGTTATTGTATGTTAAACTGGTTGATAACTTGACGGTGACAACTAGGAGTAACACACTAGGATAATCGGCTACTACTGTGATAGGATTCGTAGTTGCTTAGACTAGTTTCAAGAATTAATAGCTCATGGACTTTGATTGGAACATGCACGCACGTTAGGAAGCCTTGATCGGACACTAACTTAAGTAGAACTGCACTATAGATGTTTAGAGTCGATGATAAGGGATACATTCATAGAGGATTGTCTTTACCGATACTTTCCATAGTTATAGTAATTAATATCTACTGCCTGCGCACGTATAGTGCAATCTGCTTTCACTACTGTTCATTCGCGCACTTGTGCAACCCAATCATTCACAACCCCAATTTTGTAAGTTGTAGGTTGCTAGCGAAGACGAGTCTGCACGCTCCTTATGAGATTGACCCTGACTTAGCCGCTGTACTAAGTGGAGAAGGAAGGATTAATTTGACGCGTACAACAACGCTCGATCAGGTGTGCAGACACATGTCAGAGCCTGTTCTGATTGTGTTCGAGGATCCACCTAAGGTTGAGTAGCATAGGTTGCGTGGGTTGTAACCGTGTGTACTTGGAGACCCTTGAGATTAGTGGATTGAGTACTGAGAACAGTCCTCCCCAGACGTAGGCAATTGGCCGAACTGGGTGAACAAACAATTGTCCTTGCTCATTCTTGCTGAAACAGTTTCCGGGTGAATAAGAGTGTGCTGCAGCAACTGCTTGTTCACGAATCTGTTTAAGAGGCGCTGCAAATTTCAGGTTTAAATAAAAATGCATCAACCTAATTCATAGTAACAAATAATAATATGAAAGAATATATAATTAACAACTAATTAGTAATTAACTAGCTATCAAATATACACTAACATTTTACTATACATATCACAGGTTAACACTTTTCAAAATGATATAGCAGTGATTCATCATATTTGTTAATTCGTGTAGCCTAGTCTCGAAGGCTTCGTTTGGATTTTAGAAAATTTAGCGGAAAGAAAATAAAATGAAAAGGATTTCATCATGAAAAGTTATATGAAAAATTTTGTAATGTGTTCTTCTATTTTGTTTCATTTTTCATGCCAAACCAAACATAAGATTCATTTTCCTTCAAATTTCTTTTCATCCCTTAAATTTTCCAACTACTAAACGGGCCTAAGGGAATGTAATTTTATTTAGAAAGTAACATGTATGATCATGCCGTTAGAGACTGTCTTGTGGTTAATGCTGGTATCATTGCCCAAGAAGTTGATGATGATGTATGAGTAATGGGTATTGTTGGATCGTTAGATTAGCTTTCCCCCTCAAGTAAGGAAGTGGTGTCTTCCCCGAGAGGTAAGGCAGCAGCGGAATGAAATAAACAGATAAAGATCAAATGGCTTACACGTTCGTATATAGTAGAAACCTTAGCACCAATTGGTAGCTAAGTAAAACCACTAGCTTCCAGTTTCTACTGGAAGGATTTGTGAAAGCAGATGCTTTGTATTGAGGATATGCTTGTTGGTTACAAAGGTTCTGAGCACCTAACTAGTACTCTTCATACTCAGTCTTGCTTAACCTGTGAATCTGCCAACTCAACCCAACCCTTAAGCATACTACTTCTCACCTTCGAGATCTTTCAATCTCAATGCTCTGCGTTCTTGAATCACTTGACTTGCTCGCTCGATCTCTTCTCTCAAAAATCACACACTTCGCTTCTCTTTTCCTCAATCTTTAAAACCTTCCGGTTACAGGAATCTCGCAAGCTTTGGTGTAGAGATCTTTTTGGGATCTCTAATTGATCTTGACATTGATTATGTTCTGTCTTAAGATTGGGAAGCAAATCAATTAAGAAGATTTGCTTCCTAATTTAGAGAGAAACACATCAATTGTTATCCTGACAATACCCATGCTATCTTCTGGATTGATAACATATTTCCATAAATATGTTCTCAATATTTTCTGGATCTTCACAATGATTTTGATCCTGCCATGTTATCTTCTGGATTGATAACATATTCCTATAAATATGTTCTCAGTTTTTTCTGGATCTTCTCAATGATTTTGATCCTGCTGGAGAAAGAAGATCTTTTAGTGTATTAATGTAGCCTCCTGCGCATTAAATACACTCATTAGCTAAGTTTTTGTAATCATCAAAACTTCAGCATCCAACAAATTCCCCTTTCTTGATCACAAACACTTCTTCGAGAGACATAAAAACATCATATAATGTCATGCAAGAATATTTTCTATCTGGTGCAGTACTGGTTCGTTCCCTCTCAGACAATTATGTGTAACAAAATTCCGAGGTATAACATGTTTGGCTTTTCCCTGTCAGGTATAGCACTGGTTAGTTCCCCTCAGAAAAACATGTGTATAGAGATGAATATTACACTTCCCCCTCAGACGAAGCATTCCCTGCATAACTTCCCCCTTTTGGCATCATTAAAAAGAATTCGTTAAGAACAAGTTAAAGACCACATCAATTTAGAAACCCCTTTATCAATCAAAACCGGATGCCATACGAAGTGGCGCCAACCGCAAGTCATAAGGCATAATCTAAGACTAACATAGATAACAGATAGCGCATGATGAGGAATAAAGGAATAGCAAGGAACGGGTATAATGAGGCAGGGAAACAAGGAGGGGGTGAACCATAGAGCATGAACCGATTACGGGACGTCATGAAAAATTTCTTGCAGTTGTGTGAGCGGCTCTACCAGGGAGGTAACCATACCCTCCAGCCTTTGAATTCCATCTATGACAGGTTGACATCCTCTTGAGGGAGTCTGAATGAGCAGTACTCTGCATTCCCTCCACCGGGGACACCACCTTGACAACTTTGGATTTTAGAGCATCCTTTACTCAACTGACCCCAGAGGGGAACGTATACCCCATTTTATCGCATTATCATCCATGAATCCTTTCCATGCACGGATCTCCTTCTCTGCTTGGTATATGACTATTAATGATAATGAGCTTTGCCACATAGGGATGTGTCGTGCCATGTTTACCCATGTTGCGAATATGTGATGTATCATGATCTAGGCAAGGTTGATATACGCCTTCTTTAGAAGGTAGACTCCCTGATTCTAAGAAACGCCAAGGTTTGGTAATCAAGTCCCTCAAATCTCTCCAGTTCCCAAAAACGTATCCGAAGACTTGATAAGCGTCCATAAAGGTACTGCCCAGTTTTTTTTTTCGATTTATGTTTTCCCTTGTCTTTTTGCAATTTGTTGCTGCTCGATAACTCCCGCTCGATAACTTTTTGCTCAGCCCAGATATTCAGTTCGAGCCTTATGGTTCAATCAATGAGGGGTATGATGTGGTTGAGTTACCCAAGTGGTACAAGAGAGGCATCATACAAACAAGAAATTGTAAGTGAGAGAGTATGTGAGCAATATATGAGTACCTCAAGATCGATCGCCCCAGTGTTTAATATGGCAATGGGTTCTGATCCGTGTGTCGTTGTGCGCGTCAAATTAATCCTTCCTTCTCCACTTAGTATAACGGCTAAGTCAGGGTCGATCCCACAAGGAGCAAGCAGATTCGCTCTAACTAGTGACCTAAACTTACGAAAATTGGGGTGTGAGTGATTGGGTTGCGCAAGTGCGCGAATGAAAATAGTTAATGCAAGATGTGCACTAGACGTGCGCAGGCAGTAGAGATTAAGTACTATGACTATGAAAAGTATCGGCGCAGACAATCCTCTATGAATGTATTCCTTATCATCGACTCTAAACGCCTATAGTTTGATTTACTAAAGTTAGTGTCCGATCAAGGCTTCCTAACATGTGCGCATGTTCCGATCAAAGTTCATGAGCTATTAATTCTTAAAACTAGTCTAAGCAGCTACGAATCCTGTCACAGTAGCAACTGATTATCCTAGCGCGTTACTCCTAGTTGTCACCGTCAAGCTACCAACTAGTTTAACATATAACAACCGAGTAGCAAGAGTAAGATTGCGGTTCAAGGCTTCTCCTACTCACGCAACTAGCTGTCAACCGTGTGCACAGAATTAATACAAGCAAACAAACTATGCATTAAGCACAAGTCTCAAAGGAAATACTCATAGAATCATGCCCAACCGATACAAAGCATTTAGCTAGACATGCTAGTAGTAAACATCATAGAAATAGTAAATAACAACTAAAGTATCCAAGAAAACAGTAACAAGCAGGTGCGTGCAGGTTGTAGTGTCTCGGCTGGCGCAGTCGGCTAGCGCAGGTCCTCTCAGCAGCTCGTGTGTTTTTCTGTTCTGCCTCTCTCTCTCGTGTGTGTCTTGATGCCTTTTCGATTCCCCTCTCAAACCCTAGCCTTCCTCTCTTTATATACTGCTCATGAGGCCCAAGGACGGCCTTGGCAACTTCCAAATCCGTTGGTGTCAAGATTTGGAAACACCAATATCTTGCGCATGGCGCACTGCACACATTGGTTAGCGCAATCGGTCTGCGCACCGTAGTCGACTCTGCCACTTCCTATCCTATTTGCGCTGCTAGCTCCGCAGGCTGTGCGTTGCGTTCCTTAAACGCTGCCTGTTAGCGCGTATCCGACTTAGGCCCTTATTTTGTCCTGGAATACAAAAACACCGGAAACCAGTAATCTTGGACACAAAATGATGCAAACAAGCACAGTGTTAGGATCTAAATAGCGCGTATTGAAATTCGCAGTGTCTCAGTTCGACAGATTTGTGAACAAGCAGTTGCTGCAGCACACTCTTGTTCACTCGGAAATTGTCTCAGCAAACAAAGAACAAGACAAAGTTTGTTCACCCAGTTCGGCCAACTGCCTACGTCTGGGGAGGACTCTTCTCCAGTCCTCAATCCACTCAAAACAAAGGTCTCCAAGTACACTCGGTTACAACTCACGCAACCTATGCTACTCAACCTTGTGTGGATCACTCAACACAATCAGAACAAGCTCTGACTTGTGACTGCACACCCTCTACAAATGTCAATCTAGAATAGCTACAGACTTCTCAAGACTCAGCCTATTCTAAACTACACCCACCCAGCAGGGTTGCTGTAGCAACTGCTGTAACACACAGCTGAAGCACAATTTGTCCGCGTCGCTCCAAGGCCTTCTGCCGAGCCGTTCGAACGATTCCACAAGCGCTGCACACTCTGGACTACTCCCCCTCACTCAGTGACCACCTCCCACTAGCAAGAACTGCCGCACGACACTTGACCGAGCCAACCAACCGTCAGTTCTTCTGCGGCTGTCCTTGATCAACCAATAAGCACTACTGCTCTGAATTGGCTTCCAGATCAAGCTTGGGTCAAACTCTGCAAGTCCTGACCACCTTCTGCTTCTGTCACCACAGCTCTGCGCTACGCTCTGCTCTCGGGTGATGATCGAAGAATTCGTCCGTCGCACACCAAGAATTGCTCTCTGAATTCTGTGTATGCACTCGTGTATCCCTCAGCTTCGATCAACCTCTCAGCTCTGAACACCTCTCGCTTAAATAGCAGCCCCAGCTTTAAGCAATGTCCAGGTTTAGGCAATGTCCCAAAAGGAACAATTATCTCCTAAAATCTAGGAGATTAGATCTGATATTTATCTTCAATGCAAATCTCCTTCTCTGACTAGTAAACCTCACTAGAATATACTCCACAGCATATTAGAAATTCTTCAGATGCTCTCCGTAGAGTTTCAAGACACGCCCAGGTTGCTGCAGCCTCTCAGACAGATAATGCAGCCAGTTGAACAAGCTCCTGTTGTAGCATCCCCTGCTGCAGCTGCTGCTAGTTCACTTCTGCTGAACTGCTTGTTTACTTGTGCTGTAGCAACTCCTTGTTCACTTGTGCTGGTTTTGTCAAACACTGCCATACTACATTATCACGTATAAATAGGCTCTATCAAACCCCCCACACTTGCCCTTGTTCGTCCCGAACAAGCATTCAAGCACGGATACAATTACCTCTCTGGAGTCTAGAGCACAGTCTTGCACTCTGGCGCGATCTGCACTACTATTCACCTTGCGCTGCTCTATCACCTGCGCGCATCTGCCTTCAACAGTTTAATATAACAATTTCGAAATTCGTTACCTCTCAGCTGGGATGAAGATCATTTCGGATGGCTGGGAGATAGCTCTTTATAGGCTCCGAGTTGTCAGCTTTTACTCCGAGGACGGGTATATGGTTAATAGCGCAAGCTTCTTCCGGTGCGTGATTCTTCCGCGCACTTCCTGGGAACCCGAGCCTTTTTGATGATTTTCTTGTGAACTTGCGCAAGCTGGTACGTATTTGTGCGCATGCTGATTCTTTTGTAGCGCATATCATCTGCTGGTATTTTTCTTTTTGTACAGCTTTATCTATGGTTCCTGTGTTCCTAGAACGGTTCCAGTCTCGGCCTCCGGATAGCAGCTATGGAACAACGCTCCGCTCTCCCTCCTTGGTCTATTTGCGCAGGTCAGCGCACTCGTTTACACCCGCGCCCGCCTTCCCTAGCCTGACTTCCAGAGGAAAGGTGGTCTGTTTTCCCACCTCGCCACGCTTTGGGTATTCGCCTTTGGCATCTGCGTGGCTGAGTGCGCTCTTTTGTTCCGAAGGTCGCGAAGCACCGGCCTCCACTGGCGCTCTCGACCATATACCTCACCTTCGAAGCAAAAATGACTAACCGCCTCTCTAGAGCATTTCTGTCAACTCCACATCCCCTGTATATCCCAACTAACAAGACCAGAAAAAAATGAAAAAATATACTAAAATAGTTGATAGCAGCGCACGCAAAATGAATAGCGCACTACAAGCTGAAAAGTGTGCGCAACCCGCACACAAGCGCACCACTGCTACTATTTTCTTCAACTAAACTAAGCTACACTACAAAGCTCAAAAAAAATGTGAAATGTAAATGTAGCGCTCCCCCCCCCCCACACTTAAACAGAGACGTGTCCCCACGACTCCTGCTCAAGCGCAACGGAGAGCGCACACATGCATGCAAGCAAAACAAAGAATATAAGAAAGAAAAACATATAGTCAGCGCAGCAAAGACAAAGTCAGGGGTCACAAAATATTCAGTACAATATAGCAACATCGAGCAATAGTTTTCAAAAAAGATAAGAAACCACCCGAAAGAAATGCGCGCCCTCACTGCAGCCCTAGATATCCTCGGAGCTGGACTCAGCCGCGGATCCGTGCGCCTCCTCATCTGAAGAATCGGTCTCATACTCGGTACTGGAGGCTGGCGGCACTACAAAAACGGCGGCGGGCCGAGTCAAGGGGTCGTCCTCTGAGATAGGGTCCCATAGTGAATCTGAGCTGGAACTTATGATGGGATCGGCTTCAGGGGACCTCTGAACAGAAGGCTGCGCAGGGGGTGTTGCAGGTGCTGGTACTGGGTCTACTGCTGGGGTGGGTTCTGCTGCATGGACCGGGGACTGGGTAGGAGGGCTGGCGCGGCTCGATGGGGGATCCTGGAGGCGGCCTACGCAGACTGAGGAGAGGGGGGATAGAATCTCCAAATCTCCACCCTGATGGTGGGCTCATGCTCAGGTCTGCCCCCTCTGGCGCTAAATACTCGAGCACGCGCATGACGTTGAACATCATGCGCTGCTCCTCTGATACCTCCGCAGGCGCCTCCTCTGCCTCTGTCCTGGGGCGCTTTCCTTGTGCACGCGGGGGAGAATCATCAATGGCAATGGTAACTGGCTCCCCCTGCGGTGCGCTCGCCCTCCGGCGCGCTCCAGTCTGCGCACGAGTCCTCATGCGCCTGACTGGAGGCGCAACTGGCTCTGGGGCCTCTTTTGTCTCCCTCTCCTCCGCGGCCTCCTTTGGCTGCGCGCTGCTCTCTGCTCTTTGCCTCGGCGCTCTGGCCGGCTGCAGCTGGTAGCACCATTCTAATGTCCCATCCTCTCTCACGGCCACCGCTCTGAGCTGCAGCATATGGGCGCGGTCCAGGGGAACAGCTGGCACTACCGTGTGCTCGGGCACCTCCGGCTCTCCATGCAACGCACGCAGCAGGTGCATGATCATTCCTCCACAAGTCAGCGGACCCTTCGTGCTGACCCGACTCCAATGGACCACCATGTCCGAGACAAATAGCACCTTCTTCCCATAGTAAAATCCCTTCAATATGTCCATGTCCAGCAGGCTGATCTTTGGCGCACCATTAAAACGCCCGATGATTGCATAGGCGACCATGCGCCAGAGGTAGAACATCCACGGGTCGCGCAGCTCGCGTCCTCGGCTGCGCCCTGCGGCAAAAACTAGGCCGGTCGCCATCTCACGCCACGCCTTCTGATTCGTGTGCGTGTCTATATCCGCCTCACGCATCTTGGCGCACCTCAGCGTGCGCTTCAGCCTCTTAGCCGAGGCAATGTACCAGACCCCTCTGTGCCGGTACCTTATCTCCAGATCGGCCGTGTCCAGCGACGCCAAAAACTCACATGTATCCTCCTTGTCCGCTGCGCTGTTGATCTCCAACAGCGCCTCCCAGCCCGCCAGCGCGAGCTTCTCCACAATGAGGTCCTCCATCCCGACCTCGCGCAGGAAGTCCCGTACATCTCCAGCCTCATGAAGGCTTCAAACTTGCTGGCAAATGATGCTGGGGTCTCTTGATCCTCGGCAGGCTGCATGGTGCGCTAGGGGTTCTCCGGTCAACTAAGGTCAAAGCTCCACAAATACTCAAAAATCCAAACTTCGACAAACGCCCTGAAATTGTCACCCAGGGGTCGCCTAACGTCCGCTTACAAACCCCACTGCCCAGAACTCCGAATGGTGCAGGCTATCTAGGGCCGATTTCAAAACTAGGGCAACGCTTCCACCGCACAAACCCTAACCAAATCGGCTTAAACTGAGGGGAAGGGTTACCTGGGGAGTGTGCGACGGTAAGCTCTTCGAATCTTTCTAAACAGATGCTTGGTTGAGTGTCGGACGGTGAGCGGAGGCTGAGGGCAGGAGCTTTCTTGCAACGGTCAAATGTGAAAGTGCTGAAATTTTTCTAAGTCCTGGCCTTTTATACCCCCTGTCTGGCGCAGCTGTTCTGCGCACTGAATTTGTGCACTGACCTGTGCATTGCTGCGCGACTAAAACTACAAGTCCTAAACTAGCTAAAAGATACTAGAAAACTATAAAAAAAACGTGTAAAAGTTGAACGTGTCGGGTTACCTCCCGATAAGTGCCTTTGTTTAACGTCGTTGGCTCGACTGTACCTCGTTACTTGCGTAAAAGTGTGCCAGCGACCTCCCCCACTCCTGCTCCTGAGTGACCCTGCGCTCGTGCGTGTGTTGCGTTCTTCTTGGTCCTGCGCAAAGGATCGGAAGGGTGGTCAGCATGGTTAATAGTATGTGATAAGTCATAAGTAACGAGGTTAGGTAAAGAGGAAGAAGAAATATGAGCAATAGTTCCCAGTTCTCCCTCTGGTGCATCTGGTGGCGACTCTGGCGCAGTAACCTGCGCATCTTCTATTTCGGGCTCTGCCAAGTCAACTTTGCGCGCTGTGCCATTCCACGGTTCTCCTAAAAACTTTTTCACTCTCTGCCCATTGACCTGAAAACGATGCTGGTGCTCGTTTTCTAACTCGATTGTTCCGTAAGGGAAAACCTTGGTAACCGTGTATGGTCCCGTCCATTTACTGCGCAGCTTCCCAGGCATGAGCTTTAGGCACGAGGAGAACAATAGTACCTGGTCTCCTGGCTCAAAAGTGCGTCTGAGGATGTTTTTGTCGTGAAATGCCTCTGTGCGCGCCTTGTAATCGCGCAGCCCCTCATATGCATCCAGGTGCAGCTCTTCTAATTCGCTTAGCTCAAATGCACGCTCCTTCAGCTTATCAAACGCGGCCCTGCACTCATCAGTAAATTCGAAACACACATCTTTTTGCAAGAGGTTAGACAGGGGTATACAAATCTTAGAAAAATCTTTTATGAAACGCCTGTAAAACCCAGCATGCCCAAGGAATGATTTCACATCGCGCACGTTAGTAGAATAAGGCAGATTAGAAATAAGATCTATTTTAGCTTTGTCTACCTTGATCCCCTCCTGCGAGATAATATGTCCTAGTACTACTCCATGTGATACCATAAAATGACATTTTTCATAATTGAGCACTAGGTTTTTTGAAATGCAGCGCGCTAAGACCTTATCAAGATGAGTTAAGCATGCGTCAAAGGTACCTCCGTACACAGTAAAATCATCCATGAACGCTTCTATGCATATACCAATCATATCAGAAAAGATGTTCATGACTAGATGTTGGAACGTACCTGGCGCGTTACACAGCCCAAATGACATGCGCCGAAACGCAAACGTACCGAATGGGCAGGTAAACGTAGTTTTCTCTTGATCCTTCGCAGCTATGGGTATCTGATTGTACCCTAAATACCCGTCCAAGAAACAAAAGTAGGGCTTCCCCGCTAATCGATCTAGCATCTGGTCCATGAAAGGTAGCGGGAAATGGTCCTTGCGCGTGACTGCGTTAAGCTTTCTGTAGTCGATGCACATGCGCCATCCAGTTTGCATGCGCTTGGGAACTAGCTCGCCCTGCGCATTCTCCTCTACTGTGATTCCTCCTTTCTTCGGCACAACGTGCACTAGACTTACCCATTTGCTGTCCGAGATTGGGTAAATGACTCCTGCGTCAAGCAGCTTCAGGATCTCCTTTTGCACCACCTCCATCATATTCGGGTTCAATCTACGCTGAGGCTCCCTGGATGGTTTGGCACCATCTTCCAATAGGATCCTATGCATGCATACGTCCGGGCTCACTCCGCGCAGGTCAGCAAGTGTCCATCCTATAGCGCGCTGGTTCTTGCGCAGCACCTACTGTAATCGCGCCTCCTGCTCCTCTTCTAATCCTTTCTTTATGATTACCGGCAGGGTGTCTTCATTTCCCAAAAATATGTATTTGAGGTGCTCTGGGAGTTGCTTCAGCTCGACCTTGGGTGCCTGTTCAATAGAGGGCAATATTTTATTAGCAGTGCAGACATTAACTCTATCGTGTACCTGTCTGGGTGCTGGTTCAGCACTGCTCAGCTCATCCTCATGCGCCTCCAACTCTGCCTGTGCCAGTGTCTCAGGTCCTTTTGCTGCGCTCGCACATTGCGCATCTGCAACTAAGTCATCTTGCTGTCCATCGCGTGCACTGTGGCGTCCTCATGAGGGTGCTGCATCCCTTTGAATATGTTAAAGTGAATTTCCTCGCCATCGACCTCCATTGAGAGCGTACCCCTCCACACATCTATCTTTGTGCGCGCTGTCATCAGGAATGGTCTGCCCAATAGGATCTGCGCACTGCCTTTGCTCGACTCACCCTCCATTTCAAGGACATAGAAATCTGCTGGGAACACCAGCTCTCCTACTCGGACAAGGACGTCCTCGATCATGCCCGTCGGTTGCTTGCACGACCGATCTGCTAGCTGAATGGTGAGACCTGCAGGCTTTAGTGGTCCAAGGCGCAATGATGCATACAGGGAATAGGGAAGCACATTTATAGATGCGCTTAAGTCAATCATGCAGTTGCTTACTGTGGTCTTACCTAAAGTGCATGGGATGGTGAACGTACCTGGGTCTCGGCATTTAGGTGGTACCTTATGTTGCACGATTGCTGAGGCCTGCGCATTTAGCATTACCTGTGCGCACTCGCCTTTCCTCCTCTTGTTTGTGCACAGCTCCTTTAAGAATTTGGCGTACCTAGGGATCTGCCGAACTGCTTCAATAAGGGGAATGTTTATTTCCACCTTACTAAATAACTCGTAGAGCTCCTTGTCAAGCGCTTCCTTCCTAGCCGATGGTGCATGTACAGGGAAAGGTGCAGGTATGTTAGTACGATTCATGCCTTTGTCTTTTGATTGCGCCATACCTGGCGCCTCGCCCTGCTGGCTTGTGGCTGGCGCTTCTGGTTGCGCATCTTGTTCTGCTGGATCGGGAGCTTGCGCAACTGGTTGCGCGGGCGCCTTTGCGGTCTGCTCTGTTCCTACCGTGCGCCCAGTTCTCAGTGTCACTGCGTTGACTCCTCCCTTGGGATTCTGGATTACTTGCGAAGGCAGGTTGCCATCGCTCTTTTTCAGCTCATACACCGTGATAGCAATCTGTGACAGCTGCCTCTCAATCGACTCGAACCTCTTGTCATACTTCTCATCATTCTTGCGCACTGTATCTGCTAGCTGCCCCACAATATCTTCTAAGGATCGCCTCGGCTGCTTGTTGTTTTGTGCTGGTGCGTCAGTGCGGCGATGCGGTGGATTGTAGGGCGCAGCTTGTTGCGTTTGCTGTGGTGGGCGCTGATCCGCGGACTGCCTCTGGAAATTGTTTTCCTCCTTCCATCTAAACCCATTTGCGGCTAGTCCAAAACGCGGCTGATTCTGCCTCTGTGCCCCTCTATTATCCCATCCTCCTAGAGCATTGACATCTCCCGATTCCTCGAAAAGTGTGGGACATGCATCGGTTTTGTGCTCAGTGGACGTACAGAATTTGCATGCTTTTGGCGTAGCTGGTTGCGCCCCCTGCGCATGCATCAACTTCTGCAGCATGGCCTTCATTTCCTTTATCTCAGCGCTTGTTTCTACCTGATGCACAGAACGAGCATGACTATTTTCAAATGTTAACTGATGTCTTACCTGTTGATCGCGCGTCGTTGTGCGCGTCAAATATAATCCTTCCTCTTCCACCAGTACAGCGGTTAAGTAAGGGTCGATCTCCACAGGGAGCAAGTAGTTCAGTCTTCAATCCTGTCGTCTACACTAAAAATGGGGGTTGTGTGAGATTGGGATGCGCGATGCGCAAATGAACAGTAGCTAGCGTAACGCAGGAAATTGCACTAGACGTGCGCAAGCAGTAGAGATTAGATACTATGACTATGAGAAGTATTGGGCAGACAATCCTCTATGCGTGCATTCCTTATCATCGACTCTAAACGTCTATAGTTTGTGTTTTACTCGGGTTAGTGTCCGGTAAAGGCTTCCTAACACGTGCGCATGTTCCGTTCAAAGTTCATGTGCTATTAATCCTAGAACTAGACTAAAACAGCTGCGAATCCTGTCACAGTAGCAACTGCTTACCCTAGCTCGTTACTCCTAGTCGTCACCGTAAGATTGCGGTTCAAGGCTTCCCCTACTCATGCAACTAGTTTAACATACGACAAGCAAGCAACACAAGTAAGATTGCGGTTCAAGGCTTCCCCTACTTATGCAACTAACTGTCTCAGTGTGCACAGAATTAATACAAGTAAATAAACTATGCATTAAGCTCAAGTCTCAAAGGTAATACTTCATAGATTCATGCCCGACCAACACCAAGAGTTTAGCTAGACATGCTAGTAATAAACATCATAGAATAGTAAATAAGGTCTAATATGTCTGAGAAACACAGTAGCAACAGTGCGTGCAGATTGTCTTCTCGGCTGGCGCAGTTGGCTGGCGCAAATCCTCTCAACAAGTCCGTGTGTTTTCCAGTGTTGCCGCTCTCTCTGATGTGCGTTGTCCAATGACGGTTGTGATGTCTCTCTCTTTTCTGTGTGCCTCTCGGCCTCCAGAAAAGTCTCCCTGCGAAACCCTAGACTTCCTCTCCTTTATATACTGCCCAGGAAGCTCATCTTTGGCAACTTCCAAATCTGGTCACTGGGACTTTGCGCCTGGCGCACGGCATCGGCTAGCGCATACGGCTAGCGCACCTCTGCTGACTCTCGCCAACTTCTCTCCTGCTTGTGCTGCTAACTCCGCAGGCTGATCTTTCACTCCTAGAACGCTGCCTGTTAGCGCGTATCCGACTCAAGGACTCGTTTTGCCCTGTAATACAAAAACACTAGAAACGAGTAATCCTGCTCATAAAATATTGCAAACAAGCATAGGGTTATGATCTAAATAATGCGTACAAATAGCCTCTATCAAACCCCCCACACTTGCCCCTTGTTCGTCCCGAACAAGCACTGAAGCGCGGATACAATTACCTCTTCTGGAGTCTAGCGCACAGTCTTGCACTTTGATGCGAATGCGCAATTTGCTCAACTCGCACTGCTCTATCACCTGCGCACAACTACTTTCAACAGTTCTAATATAATAATTTCGAAATTCATTACCTCTCAGCCGGGATGAAGATTTTTGGATGGCTGGGAGATAGCTCTTCTTAGGCTCCTGGCTGCCAGCTCCTACTCCGAAGATAGGTATATGGTGGATAACGCAGCTTCTTCCAGTGCGTGATTTGCCCGCGCACTTCCTGGGAACCTGAGCTCTCTGATGATTTCCTTATGGTCTTTGCGCATTTTGATGTTTGTGCGCATGCTGATTCTTTTGTAGCGTGTATCATCTGCTGGTATTTTTCTTTTGTGCAGCTTCATCTTTAATTTCTTGCATTCCCAGAGCAGTTCCAGTCTCAGCCTTCGGATAGCAGCTATGGAACTCGCCCCGCTCTCTCTCCTTTGGTCTGCGCCGGTCAGCGCACGCGTTTACAACCGCGCCCGCCTTCCTTAGCTCGATTTCCAGAGAGAAGGTGGTCTGTTTTCCCACCTCGCCACGCATTGGGTGTTTTGCCTTTGGCATCTGCGTGACTGAGCGCGCTCTTTTGTCCCGAAGGCTGCGAGGCACCGGCCTCCACTAACGCTCTCGACCATATACCTTGCCTTCGAAGCAAAAGCGACTAACCGCCTCTCTGGAGCATTTCTGTCAACTCCACATCCCCTGCATATCCCAACTAACAGGAGCAAAAAACGAAAAAATTATTCTAAAACAGTAGATAGCAGCGCACGCAATATGGATAGCGCAAAACAAGCTGGAGCGCATGCGCATCCTGCACTCTAGCGCACTGCTGCTACTATTCTCTTCAGTTTAAACTAAGGTCTACTAAAAATGCTCAAAAACGTGAAATGTAAGCGTAACCCCCCCCCCCCCACACTTGAACAGAGACGTGTCCCCACGACTCAAGCGCAAGCGCACGGAGAGCGCACACATGCAGGTAATGCAAAAAATAAAGAACATAAGAACAAAAACAAATAGGAAAACGGGTAAAAGTAAAAATGTGTCGGGTTACCTCCCGACGAGTGCCTTTGTTTAACGTCGTTGGCTCGACTGTACCTCGTTACGTTCCAAAACGTGTGTCTGCGACCTCCCCCACTCTTGCTCCTGAGTGTCCCTGCGCCAGTGTGTGTATTGCGTTTTCCTGGGTCCTGCGCAACGGGTGAAAAGGGTAGTCAGCATGTGATAAATCATGCGTAACGAGGGTAGATGCAGAGGAAGAAGAGATATAAGCAATAGGTTCCAGTTCTCCCTCTGGTGCATCCGGTGGTGCGTCTGGCGGAGGCTCTGGCGCAATGCTCATGCGCCATCCAGTTTGCATGCGCTTGGGAACTAGCTCGCCCTGCGCATCTGCAACCAAGTTATCTTTGCTGTCCATTGCGTGCACTGTGGCGTCCTCATGTGGATGCTGCATCCCCTTGAATATGTTGAAATGGATTTCTTCGCCATCCACTTCCATGGAGAGCGTGCCCCTCCACACGTCTATCTTCGTGCGCGCGGTCATCAGAAAAGGTCTGCCCAGGAGGATCTGCGCACTGCTGGCGCTTGATTCACCCTCCATTTCTAGCACATAAAAATCTGCTGGGAACACCAGCTCTCCTACTCGAACTAGGACATCTTCTATCATGCCTGCAGGTTGTTTGCACGATCTATCTGCTAGCTGAATGGTGAGACCTGCAGGCTTTAGTGGTCCAAGGCGCAATGTCGCATATAGGGAATAAGGTAATAAATTAATGGATGCGCCTAAGTCGATCATGCAATTGCTCACTGTTGTCTTACCTAGCGTGCATGGAATAGTAAATGTACCTGGATCTCGGCACTTAGGTGGTACCTTTTGTTGCACGATCGCTGAGGCCTGCACATTTAGCATTACCTGTGCGCATTCGCCTTTCCTTCGCTTGTTCATGCACAGCTCTTTCAAAAACCTTGCATACCTGGGAATCTGCCGAATAGCTTCAATGAGGGGAATGTTGATCTCCACCATGCTGAACAACTCATAAAGCTCCTTGTCCAGCGCCTCCTTCCCAACTAATGGTGCCTGCACAGGGAAAGGTGCAGGTATGTTAGTGCGATTTATGTTTTTTGACTGTGACATACCTGGCGCTTTGCCCTGCTGGTCTGTGGCTGGCGCTTCCGGTTGCGCATCTTGCTCTGGTTGCGCATTCTGATCTGCTGGATCCGGGATTTGCGCAACTGGTTGCGCGGGCGCCTGTGCGGTCTGCTCTGTTCCTACTGTGCGCCCAGTCCTCAGTGTCACTGCATTGACTCCTCCTTTAGGGTTCTGAATCACTTGCGAAGGCAGGTTGCCATCGCTCTTTTTCAGCTCATACACCGTGGTTGCTATTTGTGATAGCTGCTTTTCTATGGACTCAAACCTTTTGTCATATTTTTCGTCATTTTTGCGCACTGTATCTGCTAGCTGCCCCATGATGTCTTCCAAGGAACGCCGCGGCTGTTGGTTGTTCTGCGCTGGTGCGTCATTTCGGCGGTGCGGCGGATTGTAGGGCGCAGCTTGTTGCGTCTGCTGTGGTGCGCGCTGATCTGTGGGCTGCCTCTGGAAATTGTTCTCCTCCTTCCATCTGAATCCATTTGCGGCAAGCCCAAAGCGCGGCTGATTCTGCCTCTGCGGTCCTCTGCTGTCCCATTCTCCAAGAGCATTGACATCTCCAGTCTCTTCGAAAAGTGTTGGGCATTCGTCTGTCTTGTGCTCAGTGGACCTGCAGAATTCACATACCTTTGGTGCAACTGGTTGTGCGCTCTGCGCACTCATCAGCTTCTGTAGCATGGCCTTCATTTCCTTGATCTCAGCGCTTGTTTCTACCTGATGCACAGAACGATTACGACTACTTTCAAGCGTCAATTGATGTCTTACCTGCCCAGCAGAATCTTCTATCAGCTGCCACGCATCTTCTGTGTACATGTTGCAAATGTCCCCTCCTGCGCATGCATTCAGTAGTCGCAGCTCCATGGGCAGCAGTCCATTTAGAAAGTTCTCTATCAGCACATTCTGGGGAAGCCCGTGATTGTAGCAGTTGGCTTCTAGCTCCCTGAAACGTTCATAGTATTCTGACAGAGACTCCCCTGCGCTCTGCCTTGGCGCGGCCAGTTCCCTTCTGAGCAGCGCAATCTTTGCTGCTGGATAGAATTTATCTAGGAATTTCTTCTGCAGCTGCTCCCATGTGTGAATGGATCCTGCGGCTAAGTTCATCAACCAATGTCTGGCTGTATCACACAGTGAAAATGGGAATGCCTTCATTTTCAGCCCCTCATCACTCTCCCCTTCGGTCTTCATGTTCTCGCAAATGACTAGGAACTCTCGCACATGCTTGACTGGATTTTCATTGTTCATCCCGTGGAACTTGGGCATGTGATGGATGAGCGAGCTCCTTAGCTCAAAATGACCGCCTGGTGGAAGCACGATGCACCATGGCTGGTTAACAGTGATAGGGGCCGACATCTCGCGCACTGTTCTGCGTCGCGCGGCTTGTTGCACGGGTGGCGCATGATACACTTCAGCGGCCCTTCTTGCTTCAACCTCGCGCTGCACTTCCTCTCTGAACAGGGCTGCGCGGTTATGTGCCCTTGCTTCCTCTGGGGTTCTGTCCCCCAAGTTGTCTCCTACGACACTGTTATCCTCCATAACCTGTTCCGAATCTCAAGAAAAATGAAATTAAAAGATAACTAATGTTGTTGCGGCTGTCAGTGCGCAACTAGAATCTGCGCAGCGCAACTGTTTCAAGGTTGCGCAGGCTGATGTGAATGCGCGCTGTCAGAAACAACAACGAAAACAAAACAAACTGAAAGAATTACTATATATAAAAAAAACTCAGACTAAAGACTTAGCTGTGTTGCTCCCCAGCAACGGCGCCAAAATTTGATCGCGCGTCGTTGTGCGCGTCAAATATAATCCTTCCTCTTCCACCAGTACAGCGGTTAAGTAAGGGTCGATCTCCACAGGGAGCAAGTAGTTCAGTCTTCAATCCTGTCGTCTACACTAAAAATGGGGGTTGTGTGAGATTGGGATGCGCGATGCGCAAATGAACAGTAGCTAGCGTAACGCAGGAAATTGCACTAGACGTGCGCAAGCAGTAGAGATTAGATACTATGACTATGAGAAGTATTGGGCAGACAATCCTCTATGCGTGCATTCCTTATCATCGACTCTAAACGTCTATAGTTTGTGTTTTACTCGGGTTAGTGTCCGGTAAAGGCTTCCTAACACGTGCGCATGTTCCGTTCAAAGTTCATGTGCTATTAATCCTAGAACTAGACTAAAACAGCTGCGAATCCTGTCACAGTAGCAACTGCTTACCCTAGCTCGTTACTCCTAGTCGTCACCGTAAGATTGCGGTTCAAGGCTTCCCCTACTCATGCAACTAGTTTAACATACGACAAGCAAGCAACACAAGTAAGATTGCGGTTCAAGGCTTCCCCTACTTATGCAACTAACTGTCTCAGTGTGCACAGAATTAATACAAGTAAATAAACTATGCATTAAGCTCAAGTCTCAAAGGTAATACTTCATAGATTCATGCCCGACCAACACTAAGAGTTTAGCTAGACATGCTAGTAATAAACATCATAGAATAGTAAATAAGGTCTAATATGTCTAAGAAACACAGTAGCAACAGTGCGTGCAGATTGTCTTCTCGGCTGGCGCAGTTGGCTGGCGCAAATCCTCTCAACAAGTCCGTGTGTTTTCCAGTGTTGCCGCTCTCTCTGATGTGCGTTGTCCAATGACGGCTGTGATGTCTCTCTCTTTTCTGTGTGCCTCTCGGCCTCCAGAAAATTCTCCCTGCGAAACCCTAGACTTCCTCTCCTTTATATACTGCCCAGGAAGCTCATCTTTGGCAACTTCCAAATCTGGTCACTGGGACTTTGCGCCTGGCGCACGGCATCGGCTAGCGCATACGGCTAGCGCACCTCTGCTGACTCTCGCCAACTTCTCTCCTGCTTGTGCTGCTAACTCCGCAGGCTGATCTTTCACTCCTAGAACGCTGTCTGTTAGCGCGTATCCGACTCAAGGACTCGTTTTGCCCTGTAATACAAAAACACTAGAAACGAGTAATCCTGCTCATAAAATATTGCAAACAAGCATAGGGTTATGATCTAAATAATGCGTACAAATAGCCTCTATCACCTGTCCAGCAGAGTCTTCTATCAACTGCCACGCGTCCTCTGGGTACATGTTGCAAATGTCGCCTCATGCGCATGCATTCAATAATCTCAGCTCCATGGGTAGCAATCCATTCAGGAAATTCTCTATCAGCACATTTTGGGGCAGGCCGTGATTGTAGCAGTTGGCCTCCAGCTCCCTAAAACGCTCATAATACTCCGATAGTGATTCTCCTGCGCCCTGCCTCGGTGCGGCCAGCTCCCTACTGAGTAGCGCAATCTTGGCTGCGGGATAGAACTTGTCCAAGAACTTCTTCTGCAGCTGCTCCCATGTGTGAATTGATCCTGCTGGTAAGTTCATCAGCCAATGCCTGGCCGTGTCACACAATGAAAAAGGGAACGCCTTCATTTTTAGCGCTTCGTCGCTCTCCCCTTCGGCCTTCATGTTCTCGCAAATGACCAGGAATTCTCGCACATGCTTGACTGGGTTCTCGTTGTTCATCCCGTGGAACTTGGGCATGTGATGAATGAGCGAGCTCCTTAGCTCAAAATGACCGTCTGGTGGAAGCACTATGCACCATGGCTGGTTAACTGTGATTGGAGCTGACATCTCGCGCACTGTTCTGCGTCGCGCGGCTTGTCACGCAGGTGGCGCATTATACACTTCAGCGGCCATCTTTGCTTCAACCTCGCGCTGCACTTCCTCTCTGAACCGAATTGCGCGGTTGTCCGCCCTCGCATTCTCAGGGGTTCTGTCCCCTAAGTTGTCTCCAACGACACTGTTATCCTCCATGACCTGTTCTAAATCTCAAAGAAACGAAATTAAAAGACAACTAAGCCGTTGCGTCTGTCAGTGCGTAACTAGAATCTGCGCAGCGCAACTGTTTCAAGGTTGCGCAGGCTGATGTTGATTGCGCGCTGTCAGAAACAACAACGAGAATAAAGCAAACAGAAATAACTAACTATTGTAAAAGAAAACTTAAGCTGGTTAAAGCTTATCTATGTTGCTCCCCGGCAACGGCGCCAAAATTTGATCCGCGCGTCGTTTTGCGCGTCAAATTAATCCTTCCTTCTCCACTTAGTATAGCGGCTAAGTCAGGGTCGATCCCACAAGGAGCAAGCAGATTCGCTCTAACTAGTGACCTACACTTACGAAAATTGGGGTGTGAGTGATTGGGTTGCGCAAGTGCGCGAATGACAATAGTTAACGCAGGGTGTGCACTAGACGTGCGCAGGCAGTAGAGATTAAGTACTATGACTATGAAAAGTATCGGCGCAGACAATCCTCTATGAAAGTATTCCTTATCATCGACTCTAAACGTCTATAGTTTGATTTACTGAAGTTAGTGTCCGATCAAGGCTTCCTAACATGTCCGCATGTTCCGATCAAAGTTCATGAGCTATTAATTCTTAAAACTAGTCTAAGCAGCTACGAATCCTGTCACAGTAGCAACTGATTATCCTAGCGCGTTACTCCTAGTTGTCACCGTCAAGCTACGAACTAGTTTAACATATAACAAACGAGTAGCAAGAGTAAGATTGCGGTTCAAGGCTTCCCCTACTCATGCAACTAGTTGTCAACCGTGTGCACATAATTAATACAAGCAAACAAACTATGCATTAAGCACAAGTCTCAAAGGAAATACTCATAGAATCATGCCCAACCGATACAAAGCGTTTAGCTGGACATGCTAGTAGTAAACATCATAGAAATAGTAAATAACAACTAAAGTATCCAAGAAAACAGTAACAAGCAGGTGCGTGCAGGTTGCAGTGTCTCGGATGGCGCAGTCGGCTAGCGCAGGTCCTCTCAGCAGCTCGTGTATTTTTCTGTTCTGCCTCTCTCTCGTGTGTGTCTTGATGCCTTTTCGATTCCCCTCTCAAACCCTAACCTTCCTCTCTTTATATACTGCTCATGAGGCCCAAGGACGGCCTTGGCAACTTCCAAATCCGTTGGTGTCAAGATTTGGAAATACAAATATCTTGCGCATGGCGCACTGCATACATTGGTTAGCGCAATCGGTCTGCGCACCGTAGTCGACTCTGCCACTTCCTATCCTGTTTGCGCTGCTAGCTCCGCAGGCTGTGTGTTGCATTCCTTAAACGCTGCCTGTTAGCGCGTATCCGACTTAGGCCCTTATTTTGTCCTAGAATACAAAAACACCGGAAACCAGTAATCTTGTACACAAAATGATGCAAACGAGCACAGTGTTAGGATCTAAATAGCGCGTATAAATAGGCTCTATCAGGTTCATAGGGGCGTCAGATCCTGAGCGGCTAAGGTTGGCTTTAGAGATCTTCCTTGGCTTGTAGAGGGGGATCAACATTCTGGAAGACTCATTAGGTCTAGAAGGAAACTCATCATGTCTTTCTGGAACCAGTGTTAGACAAAGAATATGATACATATATGCTTCAGATGCTACAATGAAACAGCTATCCAAAAGTGATTAAAAATTGGTGTTTCAGAAGTAAATGATATCTCAAACATATACTTACGTATGTTTTTCATAGCCAGTCATTGAAGGAGTATGACAGGGAACGCACATATCAGATGAGGGAAGTCATACCTAGCTCCAGACGCAATTTTCAAAGGTTTCTCTATTCAGTGCTTAGGTGAATGTTGCAGCTACTTAATCCTCCATGTGACAAAACCTTATTGTTACAAGCCCCTTTTCACGCAGAAAATGATATCATATCTCTATGAGTTTAGTAAATGAGAACTGCACAGGGTTCTTTAAGATATTTATGGCAATGGAATTATCACAAAATATAAGAGAATGATAAATATTGAAACCATAATCACTTAGCTGTTGTCAGAAATTGTGAGTCAGTACGCGGCAGCTACACATTCGGCTTCACCAGTGGATATGGCAATGAAGTTCTATTTATTTGATCCCCATGAGTTAAGGCAGGGGCCTAGGATTTGAGTCACTCCTGATGCGAACTTTCGATCGGTTCTGCTTCTAGCATAGTCTCATCTATAAATCCTGGAAGTCGCAGGTTCCCCCTCTTGGATACCATAGGCAGAGCGCATCTGTATCTTTCGGGTAACGCGGTATCTGCTTTACCACTTCCACATGTGTCTCTTTTGGATCAACCTGAGAACAAGCACATAAGCAAACACTGAACATAATGTTAGGCCTACTATTTAGAATAAGTAGTGACCCGATCATTCCTCTATGCAGAGTTGAATTCAAGGTGGGGGAGCTGTCATTCTTTCCGTGGGACTCATTTGGGGACATGGGAGTGTGGTACATCTAAGAGATGCCCATTCCGAACTTCTTGAGTATTTCCTGAGACACTTTTGTTGATGGATCCGACTCCCATCTTGACCTTGTACTACTATACCACCAGTGTATGCTTTTCTTCTCTAAGGGGGAACAGAGTCTTGTCGACCTCCTCTTTTAGATTGCCGTTTATAAGGGCAGTCTTGACTTCTATTTGCTGCAAGATGAAACTAGGATAAGTAGGATAAATAATCAATAGATGAATAGCTTCTAACCTGGCGACAGGGCTAAAGGTCTCGTCGTAGTCAATTCCTACTTATTGATTGTATCATTTGACTACTAGTCAGCCACGGTTTTGGGTTTGTTCTCCCGCTGGAAGTGGTTCTTTGTTCAGGCTACGTGTCATCCTGAGTCTGTTCCTCGATAGGTACTGAAGCCTCTTCCTCTTTCCCTTGAGGTAATGCTTCAGTCTCTTCCCCCTGAGGGAATGCTTCTTCTGTTTCCTCATTATGGGTGAGGAACCTGACTCTTGTACCTTTCCAAACTTGGAAATTTTCCCTTTCTCTTATTTCCGAAGAATATGTACCCTTCGGAGTGTTGTTGGAGTGAGTTGAACCATCCTTGGTTTCTGGTCATGTGTTTCAAGCAGCGCTACTAATGTACTAGGGACGGGACCTCACTCTTACCTGCAAGGGAAATGTCAGTTTTTGCGTACCCAGACAAGCTTGGGCTTATTGGGTTTAGACGATGGCTTTAAATCAGTGATAGTTTCAGCTAGTTCAATCTTAATCCTTGGATTTGTTCTCGGTTTCCTGTAGGCAGCTGCTCCATGGAATCTTTGATTCTTCCTTTCAAGCTTCTTGAGTTGGTGGCAGTCTCTTCTATGGTGTCCTTCCTTAGCACAATGCCAGCATATGCGATGACATTTAAGTCCTACATATTTGCTTTTTACGGCGGGTACTAATTTGTCATCCTTTCTCGCTTGAAAGTTTATGCTGGATGGCTTTTTATTCATACTTGCTTCTTCCAAATTGCATAAGCCTTCTTTGCATTGAAGGGAACATAGTCCTCAGGTGAATATTTGTTTCGGGATCTGTTACCTGGTAGGGAATTCTGGCAGGAGCAGTTGCATGTGTTCTTTGATCTTGTCTCACTATTTGACTTTGTTTCACTTGTTGGAACAGACTCTTCCTTTGGAAATCCAATACTAGGTCCGGTGAAGTGTTTAGAGAAGTTCTTGCGCTGCTCATCGGCTCTTATGCTCTCTTGTTCCTTCATCCATTGTTTTTTCTTTCAGTTTCACCTTCTCTAGTATTTTTCAATGTGTGCAGCAGCTCTGTATTGTCAGCCTTTAGTTGTGTCATGCTGTCTTCCATATGTTTGATGTTGACCAGGTGTTCCTCATAGGTGTGGCAATGATCCTTTTGTGGTTCTTTTTCCATTCTTGTGACCTTGTGCTCCTTTATTCTCTATTCTTTTATCTTAGATTCTTCTCTGACTTCTTTTAAGGAGTGTACCAACTCGGCCGTGTCTGTCTTTAGTGCTGTTATATTGGTTTCGAGATCTTTAACTTGGAACAGATTTACCTCACAGGTGTGGCACTTATCCTTCCCTGTCTCCCTTTCCCTTTCAAGTCTCATTGCTTTATCAGCCCAAAGTGTGTTATTCTCAACCATTCCGTCAATCAAATCATCCTTTTCTTCTATGATCTGACTGAGTCAGTCGTTCTCCTTTACTAAGTTTTTTATAACATCAATGAATTCAGAGTCAGAATAAACAAGGTTATTGAGTGAGGAGGGAGAGGTTACCTGATAGAGCCTAGTTATACACATTATTTAGGTCATAACCCTATGCTTGTTTGTAATATTTCATGAGCAAGATTACTCGTTTCCAATGTTTTTGTGTATCAGGTCAAAACGAGTCCTTAAGCCGGATACGCGCTAACAGGCAGCGTTCTAGGAGTGAAAGATCAGCCTGCGGAGCTAGCGGCGCAAACAGAAGAAGAAATGGCGAAAGACAGCAGAGGTGCGCTACCCGATTGCGCCAATCAATGCCGTGCGCCAGGCGCAAAGTCCCAGTGACCAGATTTGGAAGTTGCCAAAAGATGAACTTCCTGGGCACTATTTAAACAAAGAAAGTCTAGGGTTTCAGGAGATCGGAACATCATCACTCAGTGGCATTCCAGAGGCACTGCGCGGCAGAACTGGAAAACACACGGACCTATCAAGGAGAGTTGCGCCAGCCGACTGCGCCAGCCAAGAGAAGACACTGCACGCACTATTTGCTACCGTTTTCTCTGATACAGTAGTTGTTATTTACTATTTTATGATGTTTACCACTAGCATGTCTAGCTAAACACTTAGTGTTGGTCGGGCATGAACCTATGATGTATTACCTTTGAGACTTGAGCTTAATGCATAGTTTATTTACTTGTATTAATTCTGTGCGTACTGAGACAGTTAGTTGCATGAGTAGGGGAAGCCTTGAACCGCAATCTTACTTGTGTTGCTTGCTTGTCACCTGTTAAACTAGTTGCATGCGTAGGGGAAGCCTTGAACCGCAAACTTACCGTGACAATTAGGAGTAACGAGTTAGGGTAGGCAGTTGCTACTGTGACAGGATTCGCAGCTGTTTAGTCTAGTTCTAGGATTAATAGCACATGAACTTTGAACGGAACATGCGCGTGTGTTAGGAAGCCTTTACCGGACACTAACCCAAGTAGGACACAAACTATAGACATTTAGAGTCGATGATAAGGAATGCATTCATAGAGGATTGTCTGCCCAGCACTTCTCATAAACATAGTATCTCATCTCTACTGCTTGCGCACGTCTAGTGCAATTCCCCGCGTTACGATATTCGTTGTTACTCGCGCATCGCGCAAAACCCCCAATCACTCACGCAACCCCCGTTTTCTTAAGTGTAGGTTACTGGCTAAAACTCACTGCTTGCTCCCTGTGGAGATCGACCCTTACTTAACCGCTGTACTAGTGGGAGAGGAAGGAATTATATTTGACGCGCACAACGACGCGCGATCAAATTTTGGCGCCGTTGCCGGGGAGCAACACAGCTAAGTTTTAGCTAGCTTACATTTCTCATTTTAGTAACTAGTTATTTCATTTTGTTTTGTTTTCTCGTTGTTGTTTCTGACAGCGCACAATCACATCAGCCTGCGCAACCTTGAAACAGTTGCGCTGCGCAGATTCTAGTTGCGCACTGACAGACGCAACAACTTCGTTGCCATTTAATTTCGTTTCTTGAGTTTGGATCAGGACATGGAGGATAACAGTGTGGTTGGAGATAACCTGGGAGACAGAACCCCAGAGGAAGCAAGGGCACATAACCGCGCAGCCCTATTCAGAGAGGAAGTGCAGCGTGAGGTCGACGCACGGATGGCCGCTGAACCATACATTGCGCCACCCGTTCGTCCAGTCGCGAGGCGCAGGACAGTGCGCGAAATGTCAGCCCCACTCACTGTTAACCAGCCATGGTGCATAGTGCTTCCGCCCAACGGACAGTTCGAACTGAGGAGCTCACTCATCCATCACATGCCCAAGTTTCAAGGAATGAACAACGAAAATCCAGTCAAGCATGTGCGGGAGTTCCTAATCATTTGCGAGAACATGAAGACCTTGGGGGAGAACGAAGAAGCGCTGAAGATGAAGGCGTTCCCATTTTCATTGAGCGATGCAGCCAAACACTGGCTGATGAGCCTACCTGCAGGATCAATCCACACATGGGAGCAGCTGCAGAAGAAATTCTTAGACAAATTTTATCCAGCAGCGAAGATTGCGCTGCTCAGAAGGGAATTGGCCGCGCCAAGGCAGAGCGCAGGGGAGTCTCTGTCAGAATACTACGAGCGTTTCAGGGAGCTAGAAGCCAACTGCTACAATCACGGGCTTCCTCAGAATGTGCTGATAGAGAACTTTCTGAATGGACTGCTGCCCATGGAGCTGCGACTACTGAATGCATGCGCAGGAGGGGACATTTGCAACATGTACCCGGAGGATGCATGGCAGCTGATAGAAGATTCTGCTGGGCAGCTAAGACATCAATTGACACTTGAAAGTAGTCGTAATCGTTCTGTGCATCAGGTAGAGGCAAGCGCTGAGATCCAAGAAATGAAGGCCATGCTACAGAAGCTGATGAGTGCGCAGAGCGCACAACCAGTTGCGCCAAAGGTATGTGAATTCTGCAGGTCCACTGAGCACAAGACAGACGAATGCCCAACACTTTTTGAAGAAACTGGAGATGTAAATGCCCTTGGAGGATGGGACAACAGAGGACCGCAGAGGCAGAATCAGCCGCGCTTTGGGCTTGCTGCAAATGGATTCAGATGGAGAGAAGAGAACAATTTCCAGAGGCAGCCCACTGATCAGCGCGCGCCACAGCAGACGCAACAAGCTGCACCCTACAATCCACCGCAACGCCGCACAGACGCACCAGCGCAGAACAATCAGCAACCAAAGCGATCCTTGGAAGATATCATGGGGCAGCTAGCAGAGACAGTGCGCAAGAATGACGAAAAGTATGACAAGAGGTTCGAATCCATAGAAAAGCATCTATCACAAATTGCAACCACGGTGTATGAGCTGAAAAAGAGCGATGGCAACCTGCCTTCGCAAGTGATTCAGAACCCTAAGGGAGGAGTTAATGCAGTAACACTGAGGACTGGGCGCACAGTGGGAACAGAGCAGACCGCGCAGGCGCCCGCGCAACCAGTTGCGCAAGTCCCAGATCCAGCAGCTCAGAGTGCGCAACCAGAGCCAGAGGCGCAATCAGAAGCGCCAACCACGAACCAGCAGGGCAAAGCGCCAGGTATGTCTCACTCGACAAACAAGGACAAAAATTGTACTAACATACCTGCTCCTTTCCCTGTGCAGGCACCACTGGCGAGAAAAGAAGCACTGGACAAGGAACTATATGAGCTGTTCAGCAAGGTGGAAATCAACATACCTCTCATAGATGATATTCGACAGATTCCCAGGTATGCGAAGTTTTTAAAAGAGCTGTGCACAAATAAAAGGAGGACAGGCGAATGCGCACAGGTAATGCTAAATGCGCAGGCCTCAGCAATCGTGCAACAAAAGGTAAAACCACGGTAAGCAATTGCATGATCGATTTAGGCGCATCAATCAATTTATTACCATATTCTCTCTATGCGACTTTGCGCCTTGGACCACTAAAACCTGCAGGTCTCACAATTCAGCTAGCAGATAGATCGTGCAAACAACCTGCAGGCATGATAGAAGATGTCCTAGTTCGAGTGGGAGAACTGGTGTTCCCAGCAGACTTTTATGTGCTCGAAATGGAGGGTGAATCAAGCGCCAGCAGTGCGCAGATCCTCCTAGGCAGACCATTTCTGATGACTGCGCGCACGAAGATAGACGTGTGGAGGGGCACGCTCTCCATGGAGGTAGATGGCGAAGAAATCCATTTCAACATCTTCGAAGGGATGCAGCACCCACATGAGGACGCTACCGTGCACGCAATGGACAGCTTTGACGATTTAGTCACAGAAGCGCAGTGTGCGAGCGCAACCATAGGACCAGAGCTACTGACCCAGGCAGAGCTGGAGGAGCAAGAGGAGGAGCTAAGCAGTGCTGAACCAGCACCCACACAGGTACTTGATATAGTTCATATTTGCACCGCTAACAAAATCTTGCCCTCTATTGAACAGGCACCCAAGATCGAACTGAAGCAACTCCCAGAGCACCTCAAGTACATTTTCTTGGGAGATGAGGACACCCTGCCAGTGATCATCAAGAAGGGATTGGAAAAAGAGCAGGAGGCGCGCTTACAACAGGTGCTGCGCAGGAACCAGCGCGCTATTGGATGGACTCTTGCTGATCTGCGCGGAGTGAGCCCAGACGTGTGCATGCACCGAATTCTGTTGGAAGATGGTGCCAAACCATCCAGGGAGGCTCAGCGCAGGTTAAACCCAAATATGATGGAGGTAGTGCAAAAGGAAGTCCTGAAGTTGCTTGACGCAGGGGTCATTTACCCAATCTCAGATAGCAAATGGGTCAGCCCGGTGCACGTTGTGCCAAAGAAAGGAGGAATCACGGTGGAGGAGAATGCGCAGGGCGAGCTAGTTCCCAAGCGCATACAAACTGGCTGGCGCATGTGCATCGACTACAGGAAGCTGAACGGTGTAACGCGCAAGGACCACTTCCCGCTACCCTTCATGGACCAGATGCTGGATCGCTTGGCAGGTAAGCCTTACTTTTGTTTTTTGGACGGATATTCAGGTTACAATCAGATACCCATAGCTGCGGAGGATCAAGAGAAGACCACGTTCACATGCCCCTTCGGAACATTTGCGTTTCGGCGTATGTCTTTTGGGCTGTGCAACGCGCCAAGTACGTTCCAACGCCTCGTCATGAGCATTTTCTCTGATATGATTGGTATATGCATAGAAGTGTTCATGGATGATTTCACTGTATATGGGAGTACCTTTGATGCATGCTTAGCATATCTAGATAAAGTCTTAGCGCGCTGCATCTCTAAGAACTTAGTGCTAAATTACGAAAAATGTCATTTCATGGTAACGCACGGAGTAGTACTAGGTCATATCATTTCAGAGGAGGGTATTAAGGTAGACAAAGCTAAGATAGATATTATTTCTAATCTGCCTTATGCCACCAACGTGCGCGACGTGAAATCGTTCTTAGGGCATGCTGGGTTTTACAGGCGTTTTATTAAGGATTTCTCTAAAATTTGCATACCCCTGTCTAACCTGTTGCAAAAAGACGTGTGCTTCGATTTTACTGATGAGTGCAGGGCGGCGTTCGATAAGCTGAAAGAAGCGCTGACCAGTGCGCCAGTGATGCGCGCACCTGACTGGAACCTGCCATTCGAGCTGATGTGTGACGCAAGTGACTACGCAGTAGGAGCAGTCTTGGGGCAGCGCGAGGACAAGAAGCCGCATGCCATCTACTATGCATCGCGCACACTGGACTCCGCGCAGAAGAACTACACCACCACGGAGAAGGAGCTTCTGGCAATTGTATTTGCGCTGGAGAAGTTCCGAGCATATGTTCTAGGCGCCAGAGTCATCATCTACACGGACCACGCAGCTATCTGCTACCTCATGTCCAAAAAAGAGACCAAGCCGCGCCTGATGCGCTGGGTACTTCTGCTTCAGGAATTCGACTTAGAGATCAAAGATAAGAAGGGCACGGAAAATACCGTCGCTGATCACCTGAGTAGGATCGTAAAGGATGAGGAGCCAGGGCAGATCAAGGAGACATTCCCTGACGAGCATCTGATGGCGCTAACAGGTAAGGTACCATGGTATGCGCATATCGCAAATTACCTGGTCACAGGTGCGTTCCCTCCTCATTTCAATAAAACTCAGTGCATGCGATTGAAACATGAGTCCAAGCATTACCTTTGGGATGATCCTTACATGCTTAGAATAGGTCCAGATCGGATATTAAGACGTTGCGTGCCTGACCATGAGATTAACTCTGTGTTGATGTTTTGTCATGCGCACGCCTGTGGAGGACATTTCGGTCCCAAGCGCACGAGCAGGAAGATCTTGGACTGCGGATTCTACTGGCCGCACCTATTCAGAGATGCCTATGACCACTGCAGGAAGTGTGACAGGTGCCAGCGCACTGGAGGGATCTCCGCGCGCAACGAGATGCCGCAGACCCCGATTTTGGTGGATGAAGTATTCGATGTTTGGGGAATCGACTTCATGGGTCCATTTCCCCCATCTGCCGGCTACGAGTACATACTGGTGGCCGTGGATTACGTATCCAAATGGGTCGAAGCTAAGGCCACGCGCAAGGATGATGGTAAGACTGTCGCTGATTTTCTCAGAACTAACATATTTTGCAGGTACGGAGTGCCTAAGGCGTTTTGGAAAAGACTGTGAGGCCGTCGCGCAAGGATTGGAGCCAGCGCCTGGATGATGCGCTATGGGCATACCGCACTGCACACAAAACGCCCATTGGAACCTCACCATTCCGGCTGGTCTATGGGAAGGCATGCCACCTGCCAGTAGAGCTCGAGCACAAGGCATATTGGGCCTTACGTATTTGCAACCTGAACCTGGATGAGGCAGGAAAAGAGCGCGCATTTGAGCTGAGCGAACTAGAAGAACTGCGCCTGGACGCCTATGAGGGACTGCGCGATTACAAAGCGCGCACCAAAGCATTTCACGACAAGCATATCCTCCGGCGCACGTTTGAACCAGGAGATCAGGTATTATTGTTTTCATCCCGCCTGAAGCTCATGCCTGGGAAGTTGCGCAGCAAGTGGACGGGACCATACACCGTCACCAAGGTTTTCCCCTACGGCACAATTGAATTAGAAGACGGGCACCAGCATCGTTTTCAGGTTAACGGGCAGAGAGTCAAACGGTACTTGGGCGAACCTTGGGATGGCGCAGCACGCAACATTGACTTGGCCGAGCCAGAGATAGTGGACGCGCAAGCTGCTGCGCCAGACGCACCACCAGATGCTTCAGAGGGAGAACTAGCACCCATCGCCTATATCTCCTCTTCCTCTGCCTCTACCCTCATTACGAATAATGTATCACATGCTGACCTTCCCTTTTATCCTTTGTGCAGGACCAATGAGATCGTAACACAAGCACTGGCGCAAGGACACTCAGGAGCAAGAGTGGGGGAGGCTGCAGACGCACTTCTTGGCACGTAACGAGGTACCGTCGAGCCAACGACGTTAAACAAAGGCACTTGTCGGGAGGTAACCCGACACATTTTATTTTGGCACATTTTATTCTGCTTGTTTTGCTTTTTTTTGAGTGTTTTTAGCTAGTTTAGGGTTTGGTAGTTTTTTTTAGTCACACAAGTGCGCAGGACCGTGCGCCTATCAATGCGCAGGTCAGTTGCGCTAGCCAGAGGGGGGTATATAAGGCCAGACTTATAAAAAATTCCCAGCACTTTTCACTCGACCGTTGCACACGAGCTCCCGCCTTCAGGCTGCGCTAACAAGCCGAGGGCAGGCGCAGTGATTTTCTTTAGGATGGTGTCTTTTATTTTGCTGCGTCTAGTTGACTATTATGTGTGCTGAATATTTGTGCCCTACATTCTGTGACTCCCTTGCTATATTTTGTGTGACTATTTGTGTTCACTCTTATGTTCTTTATTTTCATTGCATTGCATGCATGTGCGCCGTCTCCATGCGCTTGAGCTTGAGTCGTGGGGACACGTCTCTGTTCAAGTGTGGGGGGGGGGGGGGGGGGGGGGCGTTACTCTTACATTTCATGTTTTGAGCATTTTTAGTATAGCTTAGTTTAAGTTGAAGAGAATTAGTAGCAGTAGTGCGCTAAGGTGCAGGATGCGCATGCGCTCCAGCTTGTTTTGCGCTATCCGTATTGCGTGCGCCGTTCTCTACTGTTTTAGCATAATTTTTTCGTTTTTTCTGCTCCTGTTAGTTGGGATATACAGGGGATGTGGAGTTGATAGAAATGCTCCAGAGAGGCGGTTAGTCGCTTGTGCTTCGAAGGCGAGGTATATGGTCGAGTGCGCTAGTGGAGGCCGGTGCTTCGCAACCTTCGGAACAAAAGAGCGCGCTCAGTCACGCAGATACCAAAGGCGAAATACCCAAAGCGTGGCGAGGTGGGAAAACAGACCACCTTCCCTCTGGAAGCCGAGCTAAGGAAAGCGGGCGCGGTTGCAAACGCGTGCGCCGACCGGCGCAGACGGACCAAGGAGGGAGAGCGGAACGAGTTCCATAGCTGCTATCCGAAGGCTGAGATTGGAACTGTTCTGGGAATGAAACAAATTGGAAAGGAAGCTGTACAAAAGAAAAATACCAGCAGAAGCAGATGATTTGCGTTACAAAGAATCAGCATGCGCACTACTTAGTACCTGCGTGCGCAAGACCAAAAGGATATCATCAAAGGCTCAGGTTCCCAGGAAGTGTGCGAACGAATCACGCACTGGAAGAAGCTCACGCAAGAAACCATATACCTATCTTCGGAGCGGGAGCTGACAACCAGGAGCCTAAGAAGAGCTATCTCCCAGTCATCCAAAGATCTTCATCCCGGCTGAGAGGTAACGAAATTTCGGGATTATTATATTAGAACTATTGAGTGCAGTTGTGCGCAGGTGATAGAGCAGCACAAGTTGAGCAACTGTGCATTTTTGCGCTAGAATGCAAGGTTGTGCGCTAGTCTCCAGAAAAGGTAATTGTATCCGCGTTTCAGTACTTGTTCGGGACGAACAAGGGGCAAGTGTGGGGGGTTTGATAGAGCCTAGTTATACACATTATTTAGGTCATAACCCTATGCTTGTTTGCAATATTTCATGAGCAAGATTACTCGTTTCCAATGTTTTTGTGTATCAGGTCAAAACGAGTCCTTAAGCCGGATACGCGCTAACAGGCAGCGTTCTAGGAGTGAAAGATCAGCCTGCGGAGCTAGCGGCGCAAACAGAAGAAGAAATGGCGAAAGACAGCAGAGGTGCGCTACCCGATTGCGCCAATCAATGCCGTGCGCCAGGCGCAAAGTCCCAGTGACCAGATTTGGAAGTTGCCAAAAGATGAACTTCCTGGGCACTATTTAAACAAAGAAAGTCTAGGGTTTCAGGAGATCGGAACATCATCACTCAGTGGCATTCCAGAGGCACTGCGCGGCAGAACTGGAAAACACACGGACCTATCAAGGAGAGTTGCGCCAGCCGACTGCGCCAGCCAAGAGAAGACACTGCACGCACTATTTGCTACCGTTTTCTCTGATACAGTAGTTGTTATTTACTATTTTATGATGTTTACCACTAGCATGTCTAGCTAAACACTTAGTGTTGGTCGGGCATGAACCTATGATGTATTACCTTTGAGACTTGAGCTTAATGCATAGTTTATTTACTTGTATTAATTCTGTGCGTACTGAGACAGTTAGTTGCATGAGTAGGGGAAGCCTTGAACCGCAATCTTACTTGTGTTGCTTGCTTGTCACCTGTTAAACTAGTTGCATGCGTAGGGGAAGCCTTGAACCGCAAACTTACCGTGACAATTAGGAGTAACGAGTTAGGGTAGGCAGTTGCTACTGTGACAGGATTCGCAGCTGTTTAGTCTAGTTCTAGGATTAATAGCACATGAACTTTGAACGGAACATGCGCGTGTGTTAGGAAGCCTTTACCGGACACTAACCCAAGTAGGACACAAACTATAGACATTTAGAGTCGATGATAAGGAATGCATTCATAGAGGATTGTCTGCCCAGCACTTCTCATAAACATAGTATCTCATCTCTACTGCTTGCGCACGTCTAGTGCAATTCCCCGCGTTACGATATTCGTTGTTACTCGCGCATCGCGCAAAACCCCCAATCACTCACGCAACCCCCGTTTTCTTAAGTGTAGGTTACTGGCTAAAACTCACTGCTTGCTCCCTGTGGAGATCGACCCTTACTTAACCGCTGTACTAGTGGGAGAGGAAGGAATTATATTTGACGCGCACAACGACGCGCGATCATTACCTCAGAGGTATTTGAGTGAGCCATCAGGCATGCTTCCCTGGTTGATTGATCACCATCGCTGTCATCTTCAGATTCTCCCCAAGTCGCAAGCATGGCTTGTACACTCTTTTGAGCTGGCGGCTCACCATTTCTTTTCTTGATACAGTTCTTGGCCATGTGTCCTTTGCGTTGACAGTGATAGCATAAGATGTCTTTGTTTTCCCAAACAGTGTGCTTATGTTCTGGGTTTCTTTTGGTGAAATTTTGCTGACCAATGATCCTAGCCATCTTGAATGCTCTTGCCATTTGTGTGGTTGTCTCATCCTCTTCCTCATCGTGTCCGTCTATCTGTGAAAGGTCGAAGGCCTTTTCGATTTTCAGGGCAATGGAGTAAGTGATGTCCGGCTCGCGTCTTGCCAATTTTCTTTCTATGATTCCTGCATTGCTTTGGAGACTCGCCACCAGTTCTTCCAGCTTTATCTTTTTAATATTACTTTGTCCCTGTAGTGCCAGAGTTACTGCATCCCACTTATCATTTACGACCTTTAAGAATTGGTGAGTTACTTTCCATTTTGTACGAGGAAATTCTAAATTGTTCATTGTCAAAACTCCTCTTCTCTTGCGGTTTATCACGTATAGCCTAATTTTTGAGAACGAGTTTATTGTCTTGAGCTTATGGACTTGCCCTTAGCAAGCATATGTGATTGATTTGACAAAATTTTTGTGCTAGCAACGCTTATCTTCATACTACTTGCATAGGAAATTGAGCGGAAATTTGAATTTGACGAATGCTAGATTGACATCGATTCTATGAACATTTATTATCGCATTGAAGTGAATGATCCTTAGAGTTTGCGTGAAGTGAATAATTTGCACAACTCTATTCCAATTTGAGGTGATAGTGAACTACTTGCTTAGCTAGCTATATTTGGACTTTAAACTCTCATGGATTATTGCAATTGGGATTTGTGAGTATTCCTTTTCTGAAAACTCTCGCTTGACTTATGCACATATTTGTTCGGGACGAACAAGTCTTAAGTGTGGGGTATTTTGATGAGCGGACAAATAACCTTATATTTGTCCACATTTTTCCCTTACTTCTTGTTTGTTCCGCAATTCTATAAAGCCATTTGATGATTTCTTCGTGTATTTCAGGTTAAAATTATGTATCTCGCAATACGAAGTGACCCGAAGAAAATCTAGACGATATCCGGTCGATGGAGATCAAAAGAAGCAAAGCTGAGCAAACTGCAGAAGTGATTCGGCCGAATCACTAGTGATTCGCCCACCAGCTTGACCGAATCACCCTCAGCTGCACGAATTGACCTGATCCGGGGAAGTCCTGAAGGTTTGACCGAATCACATAATGGGTGTGACCGAATCAGTGGTGATTCGGCTAAGAAAATTGATTCGCCCAGTCAAGAAGCTACTGAACAGCTGATTCGGCCGAATCATAGGTGATTCGCCCAGAGGTGCCCGAATCAGTTTAGCTCCACAAGGCGTTTGACCGTATCAAAACAAAGACATTTGACTGAATCAAAAGTGATTCGGCCAGGATAATTGATTCGCCCAAACTCAAAACTGCACTGAACAAAAGGTTCGAGCGAATCACATGGACAGTGACCGAATCAAGTGATTCGGTCACTTCGGTCATTTGTGGGAAACTTCAAAGAGTATAAATAGAAGGAGATAGAAGTGAAGAAAAGAGCTTGCTTTTTCTCTCAACCCTAGACGACAAGTTTCCACTTTTTGCAACCCTAGACGACAAAACTCAAGGAAGATCAAGCTTGATGGAAGATTGAAGCTTGGATTGAAGATTCCACATCATCCTCTTCTAAACCCTAACTTTGTATTTACATTTATGCTTCCTTTAGTTGTCATGTTTTTGTACACACTCATTATGAGTGAGTAGTTACTCTTGTGGTTGGGGATTAAATGGATCCCCTAGGATTGGATATGATGTAGAACACTATTGTTGTTGCATTGAATGAAGTTTGGTTTGATCTTATTGTGCCCTAGCTATGTATTCATTGTATGCACACCAAGTGTTTGAAGAAATGCTTAAGTGAGTATGCTTGGTTAGAACCCCTAAGGAAGGAGCGAGAGTTGAACTTAGGATGTTTCATAGCTATCGTATGATCATAGATGGAGTGTTTGTGCGTGAGAGCGACATGCATTCTTGACATTAGGCTAAGTTTTGAGCGGATTTGAGTAACCGGCCAATAGACCGAGAGGGTGCGGTTATGGGACTCATATTCTACACGGTTCAATAGAATGAGAGTTTGAGAACCTTGTCATTTATGTATCCTCTCCATTCTAGGGAAGGAGCGAGAGTTGAACCTAGAGTGGACGATGCATTAGCCTTGCTTTTATCAACCAAATGTAGTTCATGCATGTACTAGTGAGTTATTTCATTTCCTCATATCCTAGGAGAGAAGTTGAATCCCTAGTCACCCCTTTTTATTCATTAAGTAGAACTCAAGAATATCATTTATCTTTAGTGCTTGCTAGAGATACCTCTATAGGAGGACATATTCCCCCCCAAAAACCGTAGACTTACATTAGTAGCATTGATTAGTTGTCAATTAGTCTAAGCTTTTCCCTTGGGTTCGACTCGAGGTCACTCGATTATAAATATTGTTTGATATTTGCGTGACTAGAATAGCACTTCATTTTGCTTGCCTAAAACGCCAACGTCATCTACCCTTTACAAAAGCACTTTTATTTAAAGAAATTATCTCTGAAGTAACATCATTGCGTCTGTTAGCCTAGGCTTTGGTAATCCTCCAGCTTCCTTGGCTTTTTTACCTTTGGAATTAAAAAAAAGAAGAAGTTTAGGAACAATTTTCATTTCATTTAACTAATCATCATTTAAAAAATTCAGCACCTCATGAGTAACCTTGCGCTTCACCATCTTCTAGTTTTTCTGAAAGTAAAGTTCAAGAAAACCATCAATTCCAGGAGCTTTAGTAGGGTTGGAAAAGGGCAGCTTTGACCTCTTTTATCATAAATGGCTCACTTAATATTCTATTCATGTCTTCAGATACAATCTTAGTAACTTCCTCGAGTTCTTTCTCCAAGTTGACTATGTCATTGCTGCCATTGGTTCTGAAAAGACACCTGAAGTGGTCCTCTACTTCTGTTAGCAAGTCTTCACTCGAAGTCAGTTGTATTCCATCTATGTTTCCAAATGAGCCTATCTTGTTTAAGAGTTTCCTCTAGGAAGCCTTGCATGAAAGAAAGTTTTTGGCACTCTTTTAACCAATTCCGCCCTTGATCTTTGCCTTGATAACATTTCCTCTCAAGCTAACCCCCCATCTACTTCATTTGATGATTCAATCTTTCGTTCACATTTTCTTCGGATCTCGTTTCTTGCTTTTACTTCTCTAGCTTCTCCTTTGAAAGTTATAAAACTGTCCCATAAGGACTGTTCCACTGTTCTGTATTAGCTATTTCAGAATTCTCAAGCAGATCGTGTTTCGATAGTTGTTAGTCACAACATATATAATACGATATAATGCAAGTGACACAGGATATGTTTACTCTGTTCAGCTCATCGAGCCTACTCGGGAGGGGGGGGGGGGAGGTTTCTCTGAACCCCAAGTGGAAAGCACTTAACAATTCGAATCATCAAATATAATAGTTCTTAAGTAACACAACTCCTTGGTTACCGCTATGTAATTGAATCACAGTGAGTGCGTCTGACTCCCTCATACTGAGATCCCTCTTTCGTCCACCTCGATCTGCCTCCCACAGATCGGACTATCTCTTCCAGAGACTACCAGTATTATGACACAGTCTGTTTCAGCGTTTACCCTGAGCTCCTTCCGATCAACTTCTATCAATCTCTGAAGATGAACGCAACTCTGCTGGCCGCTTCTTGCTTCGTTCTGGGATCGAGTTATTCAATCGTCATAGGTCACCTTAATTTCTTGATCCCTTCACCTATATAGATTAGATTACATTTGCATCTTTTTGGAAACTAGAGTAGTATTTGATCATGCTTTCCTAATCCAGAATCAGAATCTAATCTTTCGGATCTGTTGTATCTTGGAGAATATTGTCACCATAATATCTCCTAGAATATTTCTTTGCTGATGCAGTACTTTCGCCGATCTTGATTGATCCCATTGCACGCGCCCGTTTGAACTGGCACTGTCTCACCCTCTGTTGCGCCTTGTTGGTTTTGTACCGTTTGCCAAAAAAATTTGACATACATATATCCATGGGACACCAGGATTTAACAATCTTCCCCTTGGCATTTTTTGGCAAAACTTCTTCAACTCTCACAAAGCAAGAATCCACTGTCCGCCTCCTTGTAATATTACTCCCCCTTTTTGTCAACAAAAGTGACAAGGATATACAAGATCGACCAAAACTAGACAGGGGTGTCTTCGCATCCTCTGCAACACATGTTTGATTCATCCTCAATGTCCTTGACATCCTCAGGACTTCAAAATAATCTTCCTTTTCATACCAACCTCACTGCTGTAGAACAATACTCCTAATACCGTGACAGCCTTTGTCAGAGATTCTTCACTTTGAGTAGATCTACATTTCTGATAGGGTGGTCCCTTCATGGACTTTTTGGCACCAATCTTTCCCTTCTTCTTGACACTGCTCCCCCTATCTCAGTGGCTGCACTCTTCTTTTATCTTGTTCTACTGTCCCATTTTGCTTAGACAGTCGTGTTGCAACAAAGGACTTCATCACTTCCTCATTCTATTTATCTGTCTCAACAACTGACTCAGGTTCAGTGATCTTTGGAGGAAAACTGACTGGAACGGCCTCAGTGTCACCCATCTGCCTCTTTGTCTGCTCCACCAGAGACTGTCTCAACAACTGGATCCTTACTCTCTCATGACAACGCATACTTTGATCCTTGCATCAACCCAAATTCTGCTTCCTTTATCTTCTTCTCAGTCTTCTGGGCAAATTAGCTTGACTGATCTCAATGCCTGGCCTTTTTTTGACCAACAGACTTCACATATTTTCTTCTTTGAAACAGGCCTCTGAGTCGTCTGCCAGAGACCTTTTGACCGACTTCGCCTTCTATCGCTGAGTCGTCACAGATCTCTTGGCAGGCAACTCCTCCTGACTGCCAGAACCAGCAGCCACTGGATCTTCCCATGATTTGCTCCTATCAGCAACAACTCTAACCTCCTTCTCCATCATAACACCTTCTGCCTTCTCGGCCTCCACCACAGGCACAATCATAGACAAATCAATATTAAGGGTCACCTTCGAGGCTGGTTCAGGTTCAACTGTTGCAGACGTCGGAATTGGAAGCTTATCTGAGGGCTTCTTCTTTCCTCCAATCCTTTTTTACTTGGAGCATTCACCTGGATGCTCTACAAATATATATGGGAGCGAGTTAGGAATTCAAAACTCAAATTTCAAAAACATAGAAACCTCAGTAAGACACTCGGATCTTGCTGATTTCTTCTTCCTAGAACATATCTGCCTCGTCATCCATGACCTAACACACATGCTCTGCCTCAGACTCTGCTTCACCCAATATGAGAGACAGGCATTAGAATCTCTGCCTCTAGATACTTAACCAGTTTAACATTTTCTTAAGCATTGTTCCAGAACTGGTTAAACTGAACCTGACTAAGTGTCAACAACACATAGACCCAAGGCGAGTCTAAGTGTTTCAAACTGAGCATTGTTCAAGGCTTTAGTGAAGATATCTGCTAGTTGTTTATCGGAGGGTATATGTTTCAGCGTGATGATCTTCTGTTCAACTGTCTCACGAATGAAATGATGCTTGATGTCAATGTGTTTGGTTCTAGAATGCCGAACAGGATTTTTCGAAATGTTGATTGCACTCAAGTTGTCACAGAATTGAGTCATCTCCCCCTGTTTCAGACCATACTCTTCCAGCATCAGTTTCAAACTTGCCAAGTGACTTTCTTTGGGGTTAGCCTGGTACCTAGCACATACTCCAACAACATAACAAATGTCGGTTCGACTGGCAGTGAGATAGAGTATGCTGCCAATCATGCTTTTGTACAGGTTTTTTTCCACACTAACTCCAGATTCATCTTTTGTGATTTTCACGTGTGTACTGGCAGGAGTGTGCTTATGGCTTGCATTTTCCAATCCGAACTTCTTCACAAAGTTCCTGGCATACTTGCTCTGTGTCACAAATATTCCATCTGATTTCTGAGATACTTGCAGACCAAGAAAGTAGATCATCTCACCCACCATACTCATCTGAAATTCACTCTGCATCTGTTAAACAAACTGATCCACCAACTTATGTGATCGAGATCCAAATACTATGTCGTCCACATAGATTTATGCAGTGATAAATTCATGTCGGACGTGCTTCACAAATAGAGTCTTGTCTTCTCCCCCTCACACATAACCATGTTGAACCAGGAATATCGTGAGACGTTCATACCATGCTCTAAGCGCATGTTCTAGTTCGTACATGGCCTTGAGATTCGAGTGTCCCAGCCGTTTGTGCCACAGAGTCAGTTCATCCTGCTTAGACATAAAACAGTGAGCTTTAACAAACTCTGTGTTAGAACTCAGTATATAGCAGTTATTTGATGAACAATTTCCTCTCATAACACAATTCCCTTCATCGTTGATGACTTGGCATGCATCCTTAGTAAATTTGACATTTAGCTTTCCATCACATAGTTGGCTTAAGCTTAACAGATTAGCTTGAAGGCCTTCCACAAGAAGCACATTTTTTATTATAGGCATCCCATGAACTGATAATGTACCTTGACCAATGACCTTTCCTTTTCCTCCATCACCAAATGTAACAAATCTCCCATCCATGTTCTGTATATTAGTTAGATGGCTGGCTTCTCCTGTCATGCGGGCTGAACAACCACTGTCTAAGTACCACCGGTCCTTCTCATAGTGAGAAGAACTATAAGCGACATGGCAATTATTGTTCACCGGTCTGTAGGTTCTTAAAGAAGGCAGGGACATTTGTTTACGATACTTTGCAAGGAACGTAGGGTACTTCCTCTGGATGTGACCTTGAATGTTGCAGAAATAGCAGATGCATTTATCTTTTGTACACAGCAAGTTAGACCTGTGACTGAGATGAGCATTGTTAGCATAATTAAGGTTTTTAGCTTGAACAAACACAGGCTTACCATTAGTTTGTTGATGCTCATAGCCCAATCCAGAGCCCCCATGATTCGTACGTTGAGCAGCTAAAATGGAGTCAAGTTTCTTTGTCTCATTTTTCATTATGCTGACATACTTTCTTACTCTCAACAATTCTATCACGGCCTCTGAGTGTTCAAGTTTCTCTTTTTCAAGTTCCATCTGTATCCGTTTGACTGATTCTGACAATTCATAATTCTCAGCTTTTAGATTCACAACTTGCTTGCTCAATCTAGAGTTTGACTTCACAGCCTCTCCCCATTGTTTGTACAGATCTTTATATTTCTCTGCTATGGTTTCTTCGATGATTTCTGTATCACTGTCGCTTTTACTATAATTATCTGTCCAGGGTTCTCAGGTTCGGTCTCTGAAGTTTCTGCGACAGTAGTGAGTGCCAAGTGGTTTGATTTTTCCTCTTCTGTTTTAGACTCCTCTGACTCAGTATCATCCCATCTAGCCACAATAGCCCTTTTCTATTTCTTGAGGGTATTGGCGCATTCTGCTTGGATGTGTCCAAAGCCCTCACATTCATGGCATTGAATCCCTTTACCTTTCTCTCCCTTTAGCTCCTTTTGACATTCAATAGTTCTTATTCTTCTGAATTTTCCATCTTGACTATTTCTATTGTCTATTCCAAATTTGTTTGTCTGTTCAGACTGACACTAATTCAGTTTCTTCATATATCTATCGAAGTTTCTTGCCAGTAAAACCATCTGCTCAGACATTTCTTCCTCATCTTTGGTTGATTCTGATGCTTCTCTTTTGAGTGCGATTCCTCGAGATTTCTTTTCAGGTGCTTCAGATTTCAACTTCATTTCAAATGTCCGAAGAGATCCCATCAGAATGTCAAGTCTCATTGCCTTTTATATCCCGAGCTTCCTCAATGGCTGTTACTTTGATTGCATATTTCTGTGGAAGCGCTAGCAAGACTTTTCTGACAAGTTTTTCATTACTGATCGTGTCTCCAAGCGCTTGAGCTTCATTGGCAATGTCCATCAATTTGGATTGAATTCAGTTATTGATTCTTCATCCTTCATCTTTAAATTTTCAAATCTGGTAGTAATCATCTACAACCCAGACTGTTTCACCTTGTCAGTTCCTTTGAAGGCAGTTTCAAGAATATCCCATGCACTTTTGCTGCTTCACAGGTTGAGATCAATCTGAAGATGTCTGGTTCAACAGCATTGAAGATTGCATTAAGTGCTTTGGCTTGTTGCAGTAGTTTGATCCTCATCCGCCATCCACTGATTTTCAGGTTTGGGGTAGGCCACACCATCAGTATTCATGATCAATGGTGCATCATATTTGGAGATCACTAATTTCCATGCTCGATCATCGATGGACTTGATGAATGCCCTCATGCGTGTTTTCCAGTAGGGGTAGTTTGAAACGTCGAGGAGCAGAGGTCAGGAGATGTTTTGTCCTTCTCTCGTATTCATTTTGAACAACTTGGTTACAACCCCTGAATCACACTCTGTACAACGAGTGTCAATGTTCTTATACCAATTGAAAGTTATATGTCTGTCCCACAAGGATTGTTCCACTATTCTGTATTAGCTGTTTCAGAATTCTCAAACAGATCGTGTTTCCATAATTGTTAGTCACAACATAAATAGTGCAATGTAATGCAAATGACACAGGATATGTTTACCCTATTCAGCTCACCGAGCTTACTCAGGAGAGGTTTCTCTGAACCCCAAGTGGAAAATACTTCACTATTCGAATTATCAAATACAATAGATCTTAAGTAACACAACTCCCTTGGTTACCGCTTTTTAATTAAATCATGGTGAGTGCGTCTGACTCCCTTAGACTGAGATCCCTCTTTCGTCCACTTCGATCTGCCTCCGACAGATTAGACTATCTCTTCCCAAGACTACCAGTACTATGACACAGTCTATTTCAGCTGTTACCCTGAGCTCCTTGAAATGAACTTCTCTTAAGCTCAACTTCTATCAATCTATGAAGATGATCGTAGATCTGTTGGCAGCTTCTTGCTTCGTTCTGGGATCGAGTTATTCAATCTTCATTGCTCACCTCAATTTCCCGATCCCTCCACCTATATAGATTAGATTACATTTGCATCTTTTAGGAAACTAGAATAGTATTTGATCATGCTTTCCTAATTAAGAATCATAATCTAATCTTTCAGATCAGCAATATCTTGGAGAATATTGTCACTATAATATTTTTAGAATATTTGTTTGCTGACGCAATATTTTCGCCAATCTTGATTGATCCCTGCACGCACCTGTCTGAACTGGCACTGTCTCGCCGTCTATTGCAACCTTGGTTGTTTTGTACCTTTGCCAAAAAAACATGTCATACATACATCCATGGGGCACTAGGATTTAACATCCTTAAGCATTTTTATTTTGTTTTACACATTCCCAAAAACAGATTAATTTCTTTCCACTAGTTCTCGAAATTTTTTGGAACTGCCACCCATGCTAAAACTTAATTAACAAAACCATCCATCCAAGATTTGTTTACAAAATGTCATCTTTTTGGAAAGTCGCTTTTAGCAAAAGAGGCTTTTCTAAAAAAATTTAGATGGCAAGCGCTGAGATGGATGCGTACATGGTGCTGATGCGGGATTATACACAAAGCCGCTCATGGGAAAAAAAGGCTTTCTGTGAAAAACAGATAACCGCCTTTCTTGAGATTGTTGTATACAATTAAAATGTAATAAATGGAATACATGTAGAGGAAAATTGCATAAGGGTTAAAATGAAGGAAGAGTACAAATGTAATGTTATTGACACAATTCAAGTCGACCAAATGACACAATACACCTGTTCTAATTTTTAGGCCCAGGACACGTCTTCTTGTTATGCCCCATAGTGCGACATATGGTGCATTTGACAACTCTTGATGTAGTTGGGGCACTGCCTCCCTGACTTGACGTACACCTTGTTCCTCTTGAGTCCCATAGAAGGTGCGAGAACTGTTGAAGTTCATATCATTATGTCTCTGTCTTGTGGGATCCTCCCCTTTTTAGTGCGTTTGAAATTTTCATTCGAAACATGATAAAGCCCATCAAACGCTGGCCAATATGCCTTATCAGGCATAGGCCTAAATGTGTACCACCAAGTGTTGTTATATGCCATCATAGAGTACTCCATGGCACAAAATTCACTATAGTTTAGCCGCTCATTAATGCAAACCGATAAGACATGTGAGCAAGGATAGTGATAGGTTTCTCACTTATCGCATGAACAGGTCCGACCCTGAATGTCAACTACATGGACATTTCTTTTTCGTGCAGTCGTTACCTGAGCAATGCCACTCCCTCTATCAAACAAATCAACATGGTGTCCTGTGGCCTTCTCTCGTAATGCATTCAACTTGTTGTCAATTTTTGGAGCCAACAACGATGTTGTACTTTGATACTGATCACGTCTCTTGCACCAATAGGAATTTGCTTCCTTGAATGTGAAGTGCACAAGAGCTCGTAGAGGCAAATCTCGCTCTCCTCTAAGTATGTTATTGAAACACTCTGAATCATTTGTGTTCATCGAACCCCATCTCCTCAAGATGGGTAGATTGTCTTGTAACGAGAGCTTCAAATCTTCATACATGACTGTTTTTTCTTCTGATTTGCATGAGCGGCACAACTGAGTGATTTCTTCAAAAACATATTCTTCACTCGGATATTGAAATTGCTTGCCAAATGCGCACAACCGGTGATATGCTCTTGGAGGTCTCCATTCCACTTCCTTCATCGCGCTAATGATTCCAATATGACTATCGAAAATAACACAAAGACCAGCTCGATTAGAAACACCTGCACGAATGCATGTCATGAACAATTTCCAACTATATTTGTTTTCACTCTCAACCAAAGCGTACGCAAGAGGCACGATATGATTATTCCCGTCTAGGCCAACAACAACTAGTAGAATCCCATTGAACTTATTGTACAAGTGCGTCCCATCAGCACAAATAACGGACGACAATGAGCGAAAGCCTAAATCGCTTGTCCAAACGCCCAAAACACATGGTCAACTGTCACCGTATGCTCATAAATTGCATTCCTTTTCCATATAACAATAGTTCCGAGATTAAACTCTACTATAGCCAATATATAAGCTGGTAAATCTTTAAAAGATTCATGCCAATCACCAAATAGAATTCTCAACGCTTGTTGACGTGCTAACCATACTCCTAACCTAGTAGAAGTCTCCGCTCAATCTATCAACACAGACTAGCCTACACTATCAACACACTCCAGTAATAGATAGCTAGCGACCTGATCACACAGACTCAGCCTATCCTATTACAATGTGTTACAGCGGATGTTGTAGCAACTTCTTCCGCCAAGTTGTTGACGCTTCTATCGACGACTTCTCCAAGCTCTCCCTGCTGAATAACCGGCCACTATGTGCTGCTCCCCCTCAATGAATGACCTTCCGTCACTACCAAGGAGCACGCTGGGACAGTCCGCGCAAGCTGCACTCCACGACTATCAACCGTTTGGTCTGTCAACGAGTCTACGCTCCAGTCAATTCCCTCCATTCCAGATTACTCCTCAGCTACTCCTCCATTCCAGATTACTCAACTCTCACACAACTCAACGCTCCAGCACTCTCTGCTTCCGCGGACTCTGACCTTTGCTCAGTGTGTGTACGTTCTTCGATATCGGGTTCTCTTGTTGCTTCGGTCTTTTCCTGCTCATATTGCTTTTGCACCAAGCAACTTTAGTCCCAAGCGATAATTTCACCTTCCGAATCTTTCCCTAGATTCCTGGAAGTTGTTGAGATTCGGTTTCCTAAATTGGACTTTAGAAACCTTATCTTGATCTCTTTCATCCGCGCCACTGCTGAAGATCCTCTGATCATCTATGCTTTACTCTGCCTGTTGCCACGCCGGCCGCAATCACCCGGACAACCCTCGTGCACCTCTAGATTGATCTGCTACAAAGACACTCTCTTTAGCTTTAGCCTTGAATCTTCAGGAGATGCTATAGCATCTTCTAGTTCTTGTGTTGATCCCTCTTGATCATCTGTACCAGCTCCAGTCGTCACAGATGCAATAGCTTCTTTTGCTTTTTTGTTTTGTCAGTCTTCATTTGCAAGTACCAGCTTCTGGTACCAGAGTTTGCGGTAGCCTCTTCTTCCGCTCGGGATCTTCCGCGTTGTCACAGATGTCATATCCGTAACAATCTCTCCATTAACATTTTTGACATATCTATAAGACTACTAAGACTGACAAAACTTATCACCTGAAAATAATAATGTTAACGTTATTATTAGTATCATCTTGGCAGCAGGCTCTTCTCCTTTTTTTTTTTTCTCTTCTTGTCTCCCTTTTTGTCACAAATGATAAGAGGGTCCAAGAGTTTCTTCAGCAACTTATTCCGACAACATACACAGACACAATGCAGATCTCAGATTCTCCAACCTAACCCCATCCAGTGGTTTTATAAATAAATTTGCCAGCTACTTCTCTGTAGCAATATGTTTCAGCACAATCACTTCCTTGTCAACCAAGTCTCTGATGAAGTGGTGTCGGATGTCGATGCGCTTGGTTCTAGAGTGTTGCACTAGATTCTTGGATATGCTGGGCACTCAAATTATCACAGTAGAGGGTTCTAGAGTGTTGCACTCAAATTCTTGGATATTCAAATTATCATAGTATTTTTCTGCACGTTGTATTCACTCATCATTTGCTTCATCCATAGCATCTGGGCACAGCTGCTGCCTGCTGCTATGTATTCCGCTTTGGCAGTCTAAAGAGATATACTATTCTGTTTCTTGTTAAATTACGACACTAGGTTATTTCCCAAGAAGAAACATCCTCATGAGGTACTTTTTCTGTCTTCTACACAGCCTGCCAGTCAGCATCACAGTACCCAACCAATTTCGCACTGGTGTCCCTGGTGTACCATAATCCATACCTTGTCGGGCCTCCAACATGCCTAATGATTCTCTCAACCAGTAGAAGATGGCTTTCTTGGTATCTTGTACACACTTCTACTGCATAGGATATGTCTGGTCTGCTGGCGGTTAAGTAGAGTAAACTCCTAATCATGCTTCTGTAGGTCCACATGAGTTCTCATCAACTGAAAGTCGCTCATGCCAAAGGCGGTTTATTGGCGCCCCCGGACAGTGGCTACAAATTGAATATTGCCTTCCTTCTTCGTGATGGCATGTTGTCATTGAACGGGCTTATCCAGAATTCAGAGGGTTTTTTGTTATGGTGTTGGTGTATGCTACTCGCCCCTCAATCCCCCTTGAGGCTTTTTAAAGTATGTTCAATATTATTTATGAGTTGGTGACTTTACATCACCTTCCAATTCGATATATTCAGTCCTCTCACCCATGCTTTGACTTCCTATATCCGGATCAAGATGAGGTTCCAGGGGATATGCTTTACAGGAGGCGTGCCATTCTCACTAAATGGTCTCACCGTTTTCAGAGAGTGAATCCAGTTCGTAATCAGGCTGCCATTGCTTTAGTGTGTACTACCTCCCAGGGTACATATTGGCATATATCGGCTCTTCACTGCGCAGCGTGCCAAGCTATTACATCAGACGCTTTTGGTCTTCACTCTAACATGAATGATCCTTTTCACTTTCCAACAACATTTTAGGATGATATCCATGTTCACCACGAGCAACAGGTTATGACTTCTCTTGTCCAAGATGATTTGCAGGTCAACTACGCGTCTTAGTTTTTGTATGTTTGTTCGAACTATTTTATTTATGGTGATGGGGATGCCCAAGCCAGTTTGCTTCTTTTTTTCCTTTAAGGCCATGGGAATACCCGAGCCTAAGGTTTTGGTCTCCTAATTGGTTCATCTTGTATTCCTCGAACATTCGAGACCCTTGTTCGGCTCGCTAGGTCTTATTAATAAATTTGCTAGCACCGTCTAGCTTTTTTTAAGGCAGTTTTAAGTGAAAATCGTCTCTGACATGAGCGGCTTTCGGTTTAATTGCAACGTAAGCGCCAACTCTTTGCTGACTGGTCGAGAAAATTAATTTTTTTCCGAAAATCGCTCTTGCGAAAGACGGCTTTCAGAAAATGTGACATATGCCAAAGAAAACTTCAACTGGTGGCATTTTGCCAACCCAAACTTGGTTTGTTGGCAAAATGTCAAATTTTCTCTATATTGGGCCTAAAATAATATTAACCTATAACTCTTTTTAATGTAAGATCATAACATCAATATGATACCTCAAAAAGCCTCTTAAACTGACTGATACACAACTTCATTCCATAGGAGTAACATAATGGCATGGTTATAACCTAAAATTTTCTCCTTGGTTAGAGGCATTTTCCCTTTGTTGCCTCTTTTGATTTCCTCCATGTCTTCGACCTTTTCCCTTCTCCTTAGGTGATCATAGACATCTCCAAAGTTTCATTTTGAATAAAATCTTTGCTTTGCGTTGTGATTCTTTGACTGTTCAAATCCTTTGTTGCCCGGGAGAGAGAAAGAAAAGAAAGGGTCTTAATTAGATTTCATTTGGAGTTTCTCCTTAAGAAAATAAATCTAAAATCTGTTCATTTTTATTTTAAAATACCCAAAACTATTTATGTGCGAGTAGAAAAGGCTGAGACAAGTGGGATCAATGAAATTATACAAACAAAGAAACAAAATCTTACGTTCCAGATCTCGATCTCCTCTTCCATTTGCACGCAACCTCGACGCGAATTCTCATAAAAATGGGAGCTTACAGAGCCGACGACGACTACGACTACCTCTTTAAAGTCGTACTCATCGGGGACTCCGGCGTCGGTAAATCCAACCTCCTTTCCAGATTCACTAAGAACGAGTTCAGCCTCGAGTCCAAATCCACCATCGGCGTCGAATTCGCCACCCGCAGCATCCGCGTCGATGATAAAGTGGTCAAGGCTCAGATTTGGGACACTGCTGGCCAAGAAAGGTCCTCTTTACCACATCTCTCCGTCATGTTCTTTCCAATGTGTAGTCAATTACCTTGTGATTTTATAATTTGTATCATTTTATATTTCTCTATACATAAGACATTTGTTATTTTTTAGTTCATGCCATGTCCCTTAAGGTTTATCCAATTTGTAGTCAAATTTCATATCAGTGGCATCAATCTTTATTTCCGAGGATGATGTGTGTTGGACTTAAAAGTACATCTTTCATCTTGCTGCACTTCATAGATTATCAGCCTCGTTTCTGTTCAACATGGGATTCAGTATATTCTCATCCTTCCAGTCTTGGTTGATCTTGATATTAAAATTTTCTTTAGTATATACCGAGGCTTTCGTTTTTCCAAAGTTTAGAAGTAACAACTACATGGTGATTTTTTTGAGCTTGCGGCATGTGAAAATGTTGTTCATTTAAAGAATTTTGGTTGGCTTATAAGTAGCTGAATATATTAATCTGTGAGTTGATATGACACCTTTCAATAATTGTAATGATCATAGTATTCAACAGTATTTGGTTTTTGGCACAGTTCCATATACCTTATTGTCATTCACTTGTTAGCTCACCCTAGCTCAGTAGTTGCATACTGAGGCATCTATCGATTTGAATAAGAATGAGTTTTGCATTGTTTCTTTGCTTTCTTGTTGGCTGATACATGTTTAACAGGTTACATTTGAGAATACCAATAACTTAGAGTTAGTAGATACTTGTATATTTTGACGTGCTACATCAGTAAATGTTAATTTTTCTATATTTTACTTCAATAATTTCACATGTTTATTCGTGGGCTTCAAGATTGCGGCTCCATCATCTAACATTCTTTGCCTTATCCCTTGTCTAATGACAATTTTGCTTAGTTCATTTGTTTTCTTGTATTGGTTAATCGTTAACTTACTGTATATGAATGTTTTTACTAGTATGAAAGACTGACCCCATGTGTTTTTCAGTGAGTTTGTTATTCCTCTAATATTTCAATGTTTAGTATTGTTTTTTCTTAGGACTAGTGGCTTCAATGCCTCTTAGCATAATTTCTGTTCACATTTTTGTCCGATTTGACCATTATTTTCCTATTCTTTCTCAGTCAAGGTCAAGTTTAGTGTGTGTTTCCCTCTCTTTCTTTTTGAAGGCGGACATAGTACCTCCTTGCAATTTCATTATTCCGAATGTAACGTTCTGTTTTGATAATACAATATACAGTAATGAAAGTTGGAAAGAATATAAGAATAGGATGGGTTAAGATAATGTTGCCCCCCTTCTTTTAAGGTTTTCTTGCTGACTTAACTTGTTGAGTTAATTATTCTTCTGCACAACTGTATTACATTCTACTTTTGTTTTCTTTCTTTTCAAGCCAAAATATGAGGTAAAATGTTTTTCAAAATCTCATATTTTCTAAACATGATTCCCTTTTTATTCAGTGGTTGAAAAAATGTGGCGGCCTTGGAATTATTATTAATTTGAACCTATGCAATTTAATATTTAAAAAAGATGTTTACTTTTGCATCTCTTTGTAGATCAATAGGCAGTTTGCTAGAGGTAGCGTATTTTATCTAGTTATTTTATCATTCCTGATGAATTATTGTGTATGACAGATACCGGGCTATTACAAGTGCCTATTACAGAGGTGCTGTTGGTGCATTACTTGTTTATGATGTCACTCGGCATGTGACATTTGAGAATGTTGAAAGGTGGTTGAAGGAGCTAAGAAATCACACTGATTCAAATATCGTCATAATGTTAGTTGGAAATAAGGCGGACCTGCGCCATTTGCGTGCTGTTTCCACCGATGATGCGAAGGCTTATGCTGAAAGAGAGGGCACCTTCTTCATGGAAACATCTGCTCTAGAGTCCTTAAATGTGGAAAATGCCTTCACAGAAGTTCTAACTCAAATATATCATGTCGTTAGCAGGAAGGCCCTCGACATAGGTGATGATCCAGCAGCCCTTCCCAAGGGACAGACTATTAATGTAAAAGATGATGTATCAGCCATTAAGAAAGATGGTTGCTGCTCCACCTAATCTAAATGAAACAGGTTGCACGTGCAGAGGCTTGAACAAGCAGCTCCAGCTTTTGCAAATCGTCCATGCTTGTATTACACAGGATGTGCATGCCCCCATGTTGCCTGTCACCCGCATCCATCAACCTTCCATTGTTTATACTTTAGAATTGGTTTTCTGATATTTCAAAGTCGGATATAGAAGTAGGTCCAGTGTTCTTTATTTCCATCAACTGAATTGTGTCCATTAGACTTTTATTTTTCTATGATGTTCCTATTTATTCAAAAGATTGGTTTTTGTATTGCTGTGGGGAAATATATAAACTGCATTCATTGGTAAGAATACCTGCATCCATTTTGGCTTGGTTTTCCACACCACAGCAGGAATAAAAATAGATAGAAATAAATTTAAATAGCAGAACCCTTAGATGGTGTTGCAATCCCTTTACTGTGATGCCTTCAAAACTGCTGAACCTGGTTGACCGTTCTTGTCCTTGTTGAAGAACTCCAATCACTACAAGCTAACACTTCGGAAGAAAAGAAGAGCAAAGACATGGATACTCCAATATGTCATTCACATAGAAACATTAACAAACTACATCTTTTTATTAACTGTACGAGCAACATGCACCAGTAAATTCTATGCCGGCCCTAGCCATTCACCTATTGCCATGTGTCGCATATTAATCTTCCAATCAATTGTTAAAAATGCACTTTTTAGTGCATCTGGAATAACTGCAAATAGAATGCAAATAAGCTATTACAAGTTCAAACCAGCTTATTTGCATTTTAGTACACTAAATTTCTGTCAAGTTTGCGGAAAAGTGATGTCACGGCGGTGCATGTGTGCGGTGGGCCATATTTGCAGCGAAAAGTCATCGGAGTTGTGCCGGAATGAGCCATTGCAGTTAAATCACATTATTATCACAATTTTTCCAACACAATATGAATGTACCACCGCACATTGGGGATTCAAAAGCAGATCTTCGATTCTTTTTCTTCTTATCTCTTCCATCTCATTGTACCACTACTCTCCATTTCTTTCTTCATCTCACCCTTAACCCTTTTGAATCTGGTAGAATTGACCATCGAAGGTAAGATAGAGAGTAAATTGGTAAAACCAAATTACCAGTCCGAAAATAATTTGGTTCGGTAAATTGGTTAATTCGGCTATAATCAAAGAAAATTCAATTATTTCTTGCAATTTGGTAATTCAGCCAAACTGAATTAACGAAAGTTTTTTTTTTTTTTGTAAAACCGAACTCACCAAAAAGTTAAGTTGTTTAGATAAGAAGTTTTATCTTCTACTGAGGTAGGAGTTATATCAATAATAATTAAATATAATACAGAATATATTAATAAAGTTTGGTAAATAGGGCGTGGTTTGCCATATAAAACAATTAATCAGTCAACCCTTTATTTCGGTTCAATATCAGATTGTAATTTTGAATACTAAAAGTTAACACAGGTGAGTGATTTGTAAAAAAGGCTTAATGATTCTAGCCTATGCTGTACATTCATATATAGGAACAGAATTTATGATGGTACAGTGAATTTAGGATATTTCCTATTTTGATCTTCACCTATTCTTAGACTGCCTAATCATAGCTATTCAACACTCCCCCTCAATCTGAACCGCAGTTAGCAAGATTCAGATTGTTTCAAAATCGATAAAGCATTTGTCGTGTTGCCAGTTTACTGAATACATCAGCTAGTTGGTCTTTTGTAGAGATGAACCGAACATCTAGTTCTCCCCGAGCAACCTTCTCACGCACAAAATGGAAGTCTATTTCAATGTGCTTTGTGCGAGCATGGAAGACCGGATTTGCCGTTAAGTAAGTAGGTCCTAAGTTGTCACACCATAAAATTGGTGCCTGTCTTTGTTTGACACCAAGTTCCCTGAGCACAGATTTGATTCATGTAGCCTCTGCCGTGCCATTCGCTAAGGCTTGATACTCAGATTCGACACTTGATCTAGTTACTGTAGGTTGTTTCTTAGCGCTCCATGATATTAGGTTTGGGCCAAGGAAGATAGCAAAGCCACCAGTGAAGCGACGATCATCAGAGCATCCTGCCCAATCGGCATCGGTAAAGACGCTGATCCGCGTAAGAGATGATCGAGGAAACCTTAGACCCATATCAGTGGTCCCTTTAACGTAGCGCAAAATTCTTTTGACTGCATCCCAGTGTTCATCAGTAGGTTTGGATATATATTGACAAACTTTATTTACCGCAAAAGAGATGTCTGGTCGAGTGAGAGTGAGGTAGAGTAGCGCACCAACCACACTGCGATACTTTATAACATCATTACCATTGAGAGGATGTCCGGTCTCTGGTCAGTTTCTCCGTAGCGGACATAGGGGTAGAAGTAGGTTTTCAATTCTCCATATTTGCGTGATGTAAAAGATCAAGCGCATATTTTTGCTGTGTCAAAGTTAGCCCCTCTGAATTGTAAACCACTTCAAGCCCTAGAAAGTAATGCAGATTACCCAGATCCTTAATAGGAAAAACTGTAGACAGACGTTGGATGAAGCGGCTGATGGCGTTGGAAGAGGATCCAGCAATGACAATGTCCTCAACATATATGAGGAGGAATATTGTGACACCAGAACCATGATAAATAAATAGGGACGTATCTGCTCGAGAAGGAATGAAACCCAACTTACATATGGTGTGGCTGAGGCGCGCATACCAGGCCCTCGGAGATTGCTTAAGACCGCAGATTGCTCGGTGAAGTTTGCAAACATAGGAAGTATTACGGGAGTCTTCAAAACCGGGTGGCTGCTGCATATAAACGTCTTTGTCAAGATGTCCATGAAGGAAAGCATTACTCACATCTATTTGACGAAGGCACCAGCCATGACGTACATCGATTGCAAGGAGTAGACGTACTGTTTCGGGTTTCACCACAGGACTGAAAGTGTCTAAATAGTCAATGCCGAATTGTTGTGTAAAGCCTCGAGCAACTAGGCGAGCTTTGTGCTTATCAATTGAGCCATCAGGGCGAAGTTTTGTTTTGAAAACCCATTTTCTACTGACAATATTTGCATTGAGGGGTCTTGGAACCAAAGTCCAGGTGTGAGTTCGTTGTAGTGCCCTGATTTCGAGTGGTGAACATAGCATGAGCCTCTGACCAGACCTGAGCAGCAGATGTTAGACCTACCATTTGGGTCGCAATTTCCGGAGTCATGGAATTGAGGAGTACGCTGAGAACTCGTTGGTCTTGCTGCCACCAGGTTTGATAGGCAGGATTGGGGACAATGCGTGCAACAGAGCCTTCTCTTTCGGTTCTTTGCTTCTCTGGAGCTAGGGTTGTGCCATCGAGGTAGCCGTGGAGATTGAGGCCGGATAGTCCAGGAAGGATGAGCGTCTTCCAGAGTAGAAAATTTGATCCATCTAGGCGCACTTGTGTATGCGGCAGTGCAGAGGTAAGGGCGGTTGCCGGGACATCACCTTTTGTTGCTGTTGTTAAATCCATCGCAAACAGAGATCGGATCGAAAGAGGAGATCGGCTTGATACCAAGTTAACACAGGTGAGTGATTTGTAAAAAAGGCTTAATGATTCTAGCCTATGCTGTACATTCATATATAGGAACAGAATTTATGATGGTACAGTGAATTTGATATTTCCTATTTTGATCTTCACCTACCTAATCGTAGCTATTCAACACTAAAAATATGGTTTGATAAATAAAATGTACGTTCGATTTGGTAAATTACATACTACTCTACCCAGGTGGAAGGTCTTCATTATCCTTCCACACCTTACATCTGGATGTATTGGATGGACAATTTCGATAAAATTATGTGAAAATGTGGTTGTAGTTTGACATTTAACTTGTTCTTTTTAATGAATATATTTATGTATGTGAAGAAAAAATTGAATGAATTTGTTGATTTATTTGATGTTTGTGATTTTATGGCTTCAAGTTGAAGTTCGTATATTAGTCAAGAGTGAAGCTTTTTGTTGATTACGTTTCTATTGTAAATAACAAGTGCATTTTGTATTGTTATATTGTTTTTGTGTTGATGAATGTTCAAGTATTTGAGTTTATTGTGTTAAAATTTTGGTGAACTTATGTGAACAAAAGACATAAAATACAGGTGTCTACTCGCACTGTAGTTCACTAACATAAATTTCTAAATGTTGTTTAAACGTTATAAACAATTTCAATTTTAGTTGAATTCAAATGAATGCATTAGCTTAGCTTCGGAAAGATCATGGGCGTACCAATAATAATATCCGGCCAGTCCTTCAACTCACGTGAACTATGGATGGGGTTGGGCATTTTATTGGCTCTACGGTGTAACGATGTCATTTCTGCAACGGGGAATAAAGTAGGATGCAAACACATATTTTACACCCTTTATAAAAATAGAATGAAAACAGCTTTTTGTGCGACTTCAATGCATAGTTCAGAATGAAAACAACTTGCATTCCTTTTTTGGCTCATTTTTTTGCCGGTTGTATATTTTGGTCCTCAAATCTTATTTAAGTACAAATATCCTGAAAAATCAGAAAGAAGACATCAACATTTGCTGCTCGAAAATGAGGCAAAATCCATAAGAAATGTAGCCTAAAAGTATAAAAAATCAACTCATCAGCATTGTCTCTCTTAGAGTTTGAATATCAGGAACATTGTCCTGATCTTGAACTATGGGTCAAACAACATTGTCAATAGGTCGATCATCTAAGTCAACTTCTTGATTAATGATGGGTAAGAACATGATCATTGTCAAAAGCTGCAACTCATCCCTCTTCCTTAGAGACAATGTTTCTGACCAAATGTCTCCCACCCCCCAAGCTCAACATCCTCAAAGAATCTTGCCATTCCCATCTCAAAATAATTCTGAAAGAAAGATTATAGAACCTAAAACCCCTGGATCACTCAGCATAGCTAATAAAGTAGTTGTTAGCTGTCTTGGGATCCAATTTTCTTTAAATGTGTCCAAAAATGCAAATGCTTTAGGCTGGGGTTTCTTAAAACCTCAACTGTGTCTTAGCAAGCGCTTTAGTTGACACTTGGATTAAGTATATATGCTTTTTTCTTAAGCGCTTCACCCTAAACTTTCTGGTTAAAAAGAATGACTGATCATACTTCTTACCATATGTTTAAGTGTCCGGTTTT